>JAYKXN010000010.1:0-447500 GCA_037962975.1 Clitoria ternatea
GAGACCACACTCGGCTTATCTAGACGCTCGGAATCCAGAGTTATCCTTCAACTCATTCACTCGGAAAATGATAGCTAATTCACTCGGCACGCGACAACTTATTCGCTCGGGGACTCATTAGGCAAATCCTCACTCGGACTTATTCTAATCCTAACCACTCGGAATACTATTCCTCAATCACTCGGATTATATATAACATTCACTTAGAATTCATTAAAGGGTTTCTCTCAGAATCCTTTTAAGTATCCCCCACTCGGAAAAGCCCAAACACAAGTCACCAATATACAACGCAGGTATATACATAATCATACACTCGGAATACCCATTATCTTAACATGTATATTTACCAATACTTACAATTCCATACAAGTAACCCATATCTATATTTCTCCTAGTCAATCTTTATAAATAAATATGTTTAATCGTTATTTTACATAAGAGCCGGCCAAGGCTACACTGACTAACATAGTGAATACAATATAAGCACTCAACAGTCGGAGTACACCACATTCGGACTTGAGGCCCTGTCAGCACTTCCGGGTCCGACCTGCACATACTGAAAAATGGTGTAGGGGGGTGAGCTTTCATATATACAATGACAGTTATTGGCTCGGCTTAGCATACACATTCCCTTTCAACATACTCTATCTATCTTAATCAATACTAGCATTTACTAACATTTAATAAAGCATCTACACAAGTCACTAGTCGGATTACTCAAGTCATTTATGGTTATCTAACTCCTACTATTCACAACAACATACCCCTTAACAATAACATCAATAATACTTGGCCTTAGCGTCAAACACACACACAAATCCAGTCGAAATTCATTAATAGCATTCTTAGATTTTAAGGAACATGTTGCAGATCCCTTTTCTGGCCCCTCGTCCGATAGCCCTTACCGTGTGGTACCGGTCTCCCAAGGACGTCTCGAGACTTAACTCTAGCTCCCTCGGCTACCACGGGTCCTCTCAGAATCTAGCCAAGGGTCTGTAGCTGGAAATCATCTCATTGGGTTCCTGACCTTCCACGGGTCACCCTCTATCCATAAATGCAACCTCATGCATGTCACGGCAGTCGTCCACACTCAGCAAGTTCATCTTAAGCAATTCATATCGTATCCACCCGGAAGTCAACAATAGACCACACAATGTGCTTGATATTCACATTACACTTAACATGCAATTCATACATTAACTCCACAACATCACCAACGTCATCATACGTCTCTTGGACAACAATGGTCATACACCACACAGGTAATAATCATCATTCATCCAGACTCCACTCAGCAGCATGTACAACATATAGTAAACAACATATTCTGAACGCATGCATATGAGTACGAAATAATTAACAGGACTCTACTAACACACACACATACGATATCCAATGATCAATAGTCAAACACCTCACAGAATCATAATCATACAAACACATAAGGTAATACGTTCGCTCGGACCGTCCAGAAACCATGCATTGGACATGCAGAGCGCCCCCTACCTGGGATGAAAATTCCAAAGGCTCCAAGGGCTTACAGCTCCAATCGGTTGCTCCCCTCAGCCCATTCACTCGTTCTCGATAGAACGACCCTGCATCAGTCATCCATCATTACACTTGGCTTTGGAGGAACTCCGAGCCACTCCCACTCTTAAACAGTTCTGCATGCAAGATTAGCGGGGAGGCCCAAGCCTCCAGGGCACCACATTGACCTTCCACTCTGTCCAGTGGGGATTTCCAAGCTTCCGAGACGCCCAGTTCTCTGCTCGCTCTCTTGAGCAGCTCCAATCACAACGCTGGTGAACGCTCCAACCTCCTTGAAGCTCTTCGTGGTGCAGATCTTCACTGAGACTCGGCAGCCTCGAGCAAGGAGAGGGAGAAAGAGGAAAGTTGACGAAGAAACCATGGGGAAGAAGACTGGTTGGATGCAGGGAGAAATGCACACCCTCGCCCTCTCTGGCTCGTCGAGTCAAGAAGGAGGACTCCGATCCTCGGCCACCACTGTCGCGAGCTTACCAAAATAGAGAGCAGAGAAGAAAGGAGAAGAAGAGAAGAAGAATGAAGAGCGAAGAAGAAGAAGAGAAGAGAGGACAGAAAGGAGAGAAGTCTGAAGGGAAACATGAATGATAGGGTGGCCCAGTAGCCCATATACGCATGCACGGAGAGAAGGGAAAGTGGGGTGGGAAAGCATGAAGCAGTACACCAATCACAATCAGCCAGCAATTAATAATTAATCACTCTTAACCAGTCATTATTTCTTAAGTTGAGTTAATTAAGTTAATTATAATTAATAAATAATTTCCCACCTTGCAATTATTATTTCAATGATTTATTTTCATTCGGCAATTGATTATTAAATCGGGATGTTACAGTTCTCCCCCTCTCAAAAGAATTTCGTCCTCGAAATTCGATCGGTAACTTACCTTAAATAAATAACTCAAAAAATTGCTGACTCAATTACCTACACGACTGTGCTTCCACAAGCATTCACTGACCGGTTCACAATTTCACTCGGCAAGGCTTCAATTCTCAAGCGGTTTACCGACCGCCCCACAATTTCAGTCGGCAAAACACAAATGTCAGGTCCTGCCTGATTACAACCTCATCATAAAATTCAATATATTTGGGGATTCGGTTTCTAAAACGTACAATTTCCCTCATTTAACTCAGCCAATTCATCATAAGCAGTGGTACTTCCTAATTTCTTGGCCGCTCGGCCCTATACCTCAACACCGATCGGTGTATTCACACCATCGGGTTCCCCGACTCAAATGAGTCACTCGGCATAACCGTAAACTTATACAGAGTACAGACTCAAAATTGTATCACACGAGACACATTATGGAGGTTAATCAACCAGTCGGGAATAATCTAATCGGCAAACAACGTCACCGACTCCCAAAAACACTCACTCCCGACCGATTCTTCTCGGATTGAACCCTCGGGATTTTAAAATCTGACCACAAAATTTCTTCCTTACACCAAAATGAACACTCAAAAGAGTTTCCATGTGCTTCAATCAGCACAATTTGCCTGGGTTTACCTCGCACAGGCACCACGCTCGATTCGGAAATCTTAGGTTCCCACCCATGCCTTCGGCTACTTCCATGCCTACACTCTGAGAACGTCACTCAGACTTCTCATTCAAATATCCCTCAGGGTTTTGAAGGCAACCCTCACCTGGAACCTCTCCACTTGCAAAGATTCACTCGGAATTCAAGTTTATAACGAAATCAAAACTGAGTTCAAGCTCAGCAGTCTCAAGCACTGACCTGAGTACGACTTCAATTAAATCCTTTTCTCAGATATCTATTCCCCTCGGAGACCATTCACTTGGAAACTGACTCACTCGAAGTCTCATTTTCCCGACCAGAGGGACTCTTCTCCTGGAAGGTCACTCAGTTGGACATCACACGGGTATTAGGAATTCTACACTCGTTATCTTTCTACCCAGAGTTGTTTCACACAGTACCATTCTACTCGGAAGTGATACACTCCGAGTCACATCACTCGAATCTTACCTTTTCAGGAATTTTACGCTCGGACACTATTCCCTTAACTTAGTAGTGATCCCTTCCATGAGGTTCTACTCAGAACACCATAATTTCCACTCGGCAGTTCTTCCTCACAAGGACTTCACTTGGAATTGTCTCCACTTTTACACACTCGGAATATACTAACCTTTCCCGAGCAACTCCCCGCCTCACAGTTTAGCCTGGCTCAAGATCCTGGTCCTCTTATTAAACCTACAGTACCACTCGGCTAACTTATAAAACTCAAATTTTAGTGGCAAATTTGATCACCCTTCTTATTTCAATAACTAGTCATCCCTTTAGTAGCCATTCCGTACCCAACAACCTCTAATCCTCTCGGAGGCAACATATCAAGGTTAAGCAGTCCTCATTTTGATACATAGCTACTTATGATCTACTTAATACAACTCCCCTCCTCACTCGGGGCAGCCTGAAAGACTCACCGTTACCATAAGCAGCTACAACTTCGCCTGCTCGACTTACGAATTGTTGCATCCAACTTATAGGATGACGTCTCATTCCTATAGGGTTACAACAATTACACAGTCACTGCAACGTGTACGCTACCACAATGCCTATGGCATGACGAGTCATCTCAGGACAGCATGACTCACACTGACCTGATTCACTCAACTAATACTAATTCACACGGTAATTAATGGCAGTTCACATACATATTAGAAGCAATACATCTACATCAACACTATGCATCACATAAGGTACATCACGCAACAACGAGCATAAAAATTATTTATCACTTCTATAAAACTGGATGACGGCAATACAACAATCGGCTTCTAGCCAACACCGAGTAAATATTTCCTCTAAATCTTATTCATCACAAAATCATGGCTTGGATTAAATTCTCAATTCTCAGCTATATAATGACATCACTCATTTGGCTTCATGCAATTCAATCAGGATTAAGTAATTCACAATCACATATGTTGTCATAACACACCATAATCTCGGCAACGACACTAATACACATACAGCCACTCAGTCGGATTTCATAACAATTATTCATGGCTATATTATTGTTCACTACAGCATGCACCATAACCATAACCACACATTGCACTCAACAATAGCATCAATATATATATATATATATGTTCATCCGATCGGACTTACTCAAATCAATTCCAAACTACATTAAGGATTTCATTCACAACATTATATCCAATCGGGAGTTGCACAATAACGTACATTCTCAATTATAACACCACATTACACTCGGTAACAGTATCGGTACATACATATTCATTCAGTCGGAACTCACTCGTACGTCATCATCTAGTCGGGGTTCGTTCAAATCATTCAAATCCATGCAAACCATGTTAGTCTCCCTAACAACGTTCTCATACACACCGACCAACTCACTCAGCTAATACTTACTCACAAGAATTAATGGCAATTCACATGCATATATAAGCACATATTCACATCAACATTATCATGATGCACCACGTAGGGCACGTCACACAACAACAATCATGAAATATAATTTACCACTACTGTAAAACAGTATAATGGCTACAGACTTCCGACTCACACAAAAATCGTACATCTCCTTATTACTCATAAGTTAGCGCAATTCTCCCTATGACAATCATCAAGTAGCAGTTACTATCACCCCAAAATGGTATAATAATAGTTGGTTTCCGCCCATTACCGCATAATTACTTCTTCCTTAGATCTTATCCACCTTAAACCATACAGTATCATATATATATATATATATATACGTATACGTGTGTACCAACATTCAATACATACACGCTATCATTCAACCAGAACACATTCAAGCATCATTCAATCAGAATCTATCCAGCCAGCTCTCGGCTATATCACTTACATTATTTATAATCCCATATAATCACAGCCATAGGCTCACTTTGCACTCAGCGACAGCATCAACACATATATATATATTCAGTCATCCAATCGGAATATCAAATTCACACTCGGCCATACAATTCATATCATTCACCACAGCATGCATTACAGCCTCAACATCATATCGCACCCGGCCATAACATTAATATACATACATTCATTCAATCGGATTCCATTCAATCATGTTATTCTAAATAACATTCCACATATTTATGTAATTCATATTGAGCTCAACAACCATTATAGTGTGCACACATTCTTTTCACCCGGATCTGGTTACCCATTTTTATTGTTGCAACATAGGCTCCAAGCCTTTCCTCAGCTCCAAGCTGATTCAGCCGTTTTACAGGTACCAAACCGTTTGCCCTCACGCGTAACACAATTGCTCCAAGCAACAACCGGAGTGTTACGGGCAGCCCCGAGTCCAACTCGGTAAGCTTTCCTTAAGTCCAACCCAAGGTCTTTAAGCGTCCAACGCTTAGTGCACTTGGCACTGCCCT
Organism: Clitoria ternatea; assembly: GCA_037962975.1. Lineage (NCBI taxonomy): Eukaryota > Viridiplantae > Streptophyta > Magnoliopsida > Fabales > Fabaceae > Clitoria > Clitoria ternatea. The sequence continues at coordinate 5,936 of JAYKXN010000010.1, forward strand.
AAGTCCAACTCAGGGTCTTTTTATAGTGCACTCGGCACTGCCTCAAGTCCAACCCGAGGACTTTCAACACATATTCATCTGATTGCCGATCGGTATTAAGCGCCTATGCTATATGCTCCAAGCATTTCCAGAGGCGAATCAGATGAATATAGTCTTATTCACCCGGCGTCCAACGCCAATGCACTCGGCATTCAATATCAAAACATGCATCCAATGCATTTTATCATTATTATTCATAACAGTGGTCATCATAGCAGTAACACCATTCATGCACTCAGGAACGGAGTCATACAATCACTAAACAGTTCATAAATACCATAAATCCAGGAGTTGCATGCACAGCTACTCAATCATAGTACAGTTACCAACACATCTCACACATAACACATCACACGGAACTGGACAAACACCCAGTTCCTAATCATCACACAATGGTAATTCAAGCCTCAATGAATTACTACGCAATTGCTTTACTCGGGTTCAACAGCACATAAAGTTAATAAATTATTAGGCTTAGGATTCTATCTGAATAGAGAAATTAAACATATTTCCGAGCGAAAACTGGTGGAGTGAGTGTTTTCCGACTGAAGAATAAACTTTCGGATACCGAGTGAGATCCGTGTAGTGAACTTATAGAAAGTTGGGAGGTTCTCAGGGGAGGGTTCAGTTAGTAAGAGATCTTGGGTAGGAAGGACTATGCTTGTCGAGTGAAAAACAAGTGAAATACCCGAGTGGCGAAAGAATGTGAAAGTTATTCCGAGTGAGGAGTTCTCATAGATTCCGAGTGAGTGGCTAAGGGAATTATTTCTCGAGTGGTCAATGTTTGTGAACCGAGCGAACGAAGTTATGGAGTGTGATATGTTCTCCGAGTGAAGCTGGTACGTATAGGGGCCAATCCGGGTGAGTTGAGAGTGGATCTTCCGAGTGAACCAGACGTTGAAATCCGAGTAAAGGAATACCGAGTGAAGTGAACGAATACCGAGTGAACTTCTCGCTCCAGCGAACAGGGTACTCGCTCCAGCGAGTGTAATTTGGGAAGGCTATTGTGTGGGCATCGCTTAGGCGAATCACTCCTCGCCCGAGCGACTAGAGCTGTTTCGCCCAAGCGTGAGGGATCGCGCTGAGGCGAGCGGATGCTAGTGTTGGGCTTCGCTCGAATATCTCCCCCTTCCATTGTTGCATCGTCATGTCCCGCTTAGGCGGTGTTGGACCTCGCTTGGGCGAGTAAACGTTGTTGCGGGATTCGCCCAGGCGTTGATGTACTTCGCTGAACTGAATGGATCGGTTCAAGCCTTATTCCTTCCACAGGTTGCTATACATGTGAATATTCTTTTATTTTCCCCCTTGCCTTCTTCTTCCTTTATGTCGATTGTCCAGCAGTTGCTTGTGGAAAAATTTTCCCTGTTTTTTTGGGTTTATTTGTTTATTAAAATTAGGGTGTTACATTTTGGTATCAGAGCAGACCGAAAGGTCCAAGGCCAAGGTATGATTACCGAGTGTAGGCGGTTGTGTGTATTGTGACCGAGTGGTCATTATGACTATAATATCTGTTGAACCTGAATGATATTGTAATACTGATTTGTGGACGGGAGGCTATTCCTCCTGGTCCAACTGATTGTGTAACATATAGAAATGGTATAGTGTGTTAAGTTACTGAATACTAGGCTGAGATACGATCGGTAGTAAGTGACTTGGTATACTTATCCTTGAAGCGGTGTTAATTTCAGGATAAGAGATGACGCATCGCCAAAGCATGGAGACTATAGCCACAGCATTCCAACGCTTTGCAGACGTGTTCGAGAGGCAGGGCCAACCTCGAGCAGAGGAGGGCCAAGTGCTGGACTGCTTCCTGAAGAGGAAGCCGAGTGAATTTCAGGGAGGACGGAACCCGGAAGCAGCTTTTAAATGGACTCAAGAGCTGGAAAGGATCTTTGGGGGTCTTCACTATACCGAGGCCCAGAAGGTGGAATGTGCAGTGTATATGCTGCGAGACGAGGCGGAGAACTGGTGGAAGATAGCCAGAAACTGATTCCCTGACGATGATACTCAACTGACCTGGAACAATTTCAAGACATGCTTCTTAGAGAAGTACTTCCTTGACACAATCAGGAGTCGGAAAGAACTGGAGTTCATGGAATTGAAGCAAGGGTCCATGACTGTGGAAGAATACGCAGCAAGATTTGAGGAATTGTACCTATTCTACCCACCCTTCCAACAACCGGGGACGGAGAATTCAAAGTGTTTAAAATTTGAGAACGGATTAAGGTCAGATATTAAGAGAGCCTGCAGATACCAAGAGGTTAGGAGTTTTCCTACATTGGTGAATAAGTGTAGGATATTTGAAGAAGATGACAAGGCCCACTCGGGCCAGAGCAGCAGGGCCAACCCCTACTTGAAGCCTCAGCACTTTCGCTTTAAGAGACAGGATGACTCTGGTAGGAGCAGACTCCCTTCTAGGCTCGGAGCCAGGGGTAATCAAGATGGTCGTGCTGGTAGCCGCCCAAAGTACGGTAAGTGTTTTATATGTGGTGGTGATCACTTTGCCCAAGACTGTGAAGAAGGAGATGATGTCGTGTTCTTCCATTGCAATGGGAGAGGGCATATTCGCCCTAACTGCCCACTACTGCGACGATCGAATGCTGATGCACCCCATGGAGGTTTCCGAGAGAGAGACCGCGGAAATGATGGTCGAGGGAACGGTGGCAGAGGCAATAGAACTAGAGATAACAGGAGATTTGCCCCAAATAATCGTGGGAGGAGCGCGGATCGACAGCTACAGAAAGAGTTTAAGTCATCAGTACTGAGAAAGTTGTACAAGCGAGCGACTAGGTGAAAGGTAAGGATAAGGGTAAACCATTCTGGAAGCCGATTGTTAATATATCATTTTATAACTAGGTGTATACTTGTGGGGTCGGAAATCTACCCCCATTACACCGTTTTACAGTAGTAGAAACCTATGTTGCGTGATTGAATGCCTGTGTACACGCTTATGATGGGCATTGGACCCAATGTGAATTATATGAACATGTGGATATGATATTGTGAATGAAACCCCTAATATGGTTTGGACTTGATTTGGATAAATCCGATTGGATGAGTACATATATATATATATCGATGCTATTGTTGAGTGCAATATGTGGTTATGGTTATGGTGCATGCTGTGATAAATAATGACATAGCCTGAATAATTGCTATGAATCCGACTGAGTGTCTGTATGTACATTAGTGCCATTTCCTAGTCCCTGGTGTGTTATGACAGCGTGTGTGATTGTGAATTACTTAATCCTGATTGAATTGCATGAACCCGGGTGAGTGATGTTATCATATAACTGAGAATTGAGAATTTGATCTAAGCCATGGTTTTGTGATGAATAAGATTTAGAGGAAATATCTACTCGGTGTGGGCTAGAAGCCGATTGTTGTGTTGCCACCATACTGTTTTACAGAAGTGATAAATAATTTTCATGATTATTGATGCGTGATGTACCCTATGTGATGCATGATGTTGATGTAGGTGTATTACTCATGTGTGTGAACTGTCATTAACTACCGTGTGAATTAGTATTAGTTGGGTGAGTCTGGTCCGTGTGAGGCATATTGCTCTGAGATGACTCTTCCTGCCATAGGTAATGTGGCAGCATACACGTTGCAGTGACTATGTAGTTGTTGTAACCCTATAGGAATGAGACGTCATCCTATAAGTTGGATGCAGCAATTCATGAGTCGGGCAGGTAAAGTTGTAACTGCTTATGGTGATGGTGAGTCTTTCAGACAATTCCGAATGATGATGAGAGTTATATTAAATGAGTGTTATGCGATTGTTTACCAAAATGAAGGTAGAGGGTTTGTTTGATCTTGACGTGTCTGCTTTCGAGAGGATCAGAGGTTGCTGGGTACGGATTGGCTACTAAAAGGATGATCGGTATTGGAATAAGAAGGGTGATCAAGCTGTCACTGAAGTTGGAGTTTTGAAAGGTTAACCGAGTGATACTGTAAGCCTAATGAGGAAACCAGGATTGGAGCCAAACTAAATTGTAAGGTTAGGAATTGCTCGGGAAAGGTTAGTAAATTCCGAGTGTGTAAGAGTGGAGACAATTCCAAGTGAAGACCTTGTGGGAAAGAACTGCTGAGTGAACATTATGGTGTTCTGAGTAGAACCTTATTGAGAGGATCATTACTAAGTTAAGGGAGTAGTGTTTGAGCGTAACCTTCTGGGTAAGGTAAGATTCGAGTGACGTGACTCAGAGTGTATCACTTCCGAGTGGAATGGCACCATGTGGAACAATTTTGAATAGTAAGATAGCAAGTGTAGAATTCCTAATACCCTTGGGATGTCCAACCGAGTGATCTTCCAGGAGAAAAGTCCTTCTGGTCGGAAAATGGAACTTAGAGTGTGTAAGTTTCCGAGTGAAGGGGGCTCCGAGAGGAAGTAGATATCCGAGTGAAGGATTTAATTGGAGTCATACTCAGGTCAGTGATTGGGACTGTTGAGCTTGGACTCAGGTTTGGTTTTGAGGTAGGCTCAAGTTACGAGTGAATTTCTAGTAAGTGGAAGAATTTCCGGGTGAGAATTACCCTCGAACCCCGAGTGATGTTTGTGTAAGAGGACCGAGTGAAACTCTCAGGATGAAAGCATGTAAATTCCTTGAGTGTTCCCTTTAGTGTAAGAGAGAGATTTTGTGGTCAGGTTTTGAAAACCCGAGGGTTTGGTCCGAGAGAAATCGGTCGGGAGTGAGTATTTTGAGAGTCGGTGGTGTTGTTTATCGACTGAATTTTTCCCAACTGGTTGAATAACCTCTAAGGATGTGTTCCCCATGACACAATGTCGAGCCTATGCTTTATGTGATTTCATTATTGTGCTGAGTAACTCGTTCGAGTCAGGAAACCGATGGTGTGAATATGCCGAATGGTGTTGAGAGTATATGGCCAAGCGGCCAAAGAACTAGAAAGTGCCAATGGCTAGGGTGAACTGGCAGAGTTGAATGGGGTAACTATATGGGAAATGGAATCCCGAATGTAATGAAGGCTATGAAGAGTTGTTTTATGCTGATTAGAAATTGCGAAGCAGTCGAAAACATGGAGGAGCGAAGAGTTGCAGTCGGAGCGTGATTGTGGTATCCGATCCATTTGTTGGAGGTAAGTCTGAGTGAAAGAAAGGAATGTTATTCCGAGTCAATGGTGCCACTTCCGAGTGGAAATGTGTTAAGCATAATGTCTCGGTTTTCTAGGTGGAGTGGCCGGTGAATTGCTTTGGAAGCCAATAGTACCGACTGGGATTTAAGCAATGGATGAATACTTGAGGAACATAGAGGTGAAATTGCTTATTGTGGTATGACAGTGATTTTCTGAGTGGTTCATTGAGGATAAGCATGTGTTTGAATTTCGAGGATGAAATTCTTTTGAGAGGGGGAGAACTGTAACATCCCGATTTTTAATTTAATTACCGATTGAGACTAAGCCATTAATTAAGGGATTAACTACAGAATTGAGATTAATGAATAATTTAACTGATTGCTGATTGGTTAGAAAATAATTGAATAAATAATGATAATAATAATAATAGTGCCAGGCGAAAGGACGCATGTGTCCCTAGGAGTATAAGACAACCTCAGCTCTCTCTTCCCTCCATTAATTCACGCTGGTCAGCTCCTCTGTGCATGAGTCTGGTCCCCTCCTCCCCTGTTTTCTCTTCTTCCCTCTCAATCACGTTGAACAGTATGAAAGTCGAGAGCTCCTGGAGGAACATCAACGCGGCTCTGTTCCACTCCCTGTCCTCTTCTTCCCCCCATTGCCTTCTTCCTCTCCTTCTTCTTTTACCTAGAGTTGTTAGTATTCCAGTTGGAAGGCTGTGCTGGAAGTGCCTTGGAGCTGTGGGGGAGACGAACCCGTTGGAGGAAAGAAGCAACTCTGGTCCAGGATCAACGCTGAGCTCGAAGGCTGTTGTAGGAGGAGTAACAGAGGGACGATCGGTCAGCATTGCAACTTGAGGAGTCTCTGAACCCCGACAGCAGGTAGGGGGCGCTTTGCATGTCAAGTGTATGGTTTATGACCGGGTCCCGGGTGCTTGCTTTAATGTGATATGTGGTGTGAAATGTGTAGATCGATGTGTGGTGATTGACTGATTGTGCATGCAACTCCCGAACTAGGGTATCTGTGAAAGGTTGAGGGTTGTGTGACTTCGTCTTTGAGTGCCTATTGATATTTCTGTGATGCATGTTGTTGAAACCTGAGTTTGCTGAGTGAATGTGTGTGTGCGTTACCATTATCCCCGAATGCATGAGATATGAATTGATACGTGATTTCCATTTCGAATGCTGCATGGAAAAGTATGCTGACTCTGTTAAAAATGTTGAGTGGATGTGCTGTAATGTGGTTACCTATGCTTGCTGTTGTAAGTTATTATGATAGATGCATGTGTTGTTGTAATGGAATGTGGGATTTCGAATGAATCTGAATGCTGTGTGGGGGATCGGTTGTGATCCATTGATGGCTGTGCGAGACATGTCTGGTAAGCTTGGATGTTGTGGTGGAATTGCATGAGATTGCATATGTGGGATGATTCCCAGATTCCTGACCAGTTCCATGAGGACCCGTGGTAGCCGATGGAGCTAGAGCTGGGTCTCGAGACGTCACGGGGTGACCAGTGCTACACGGAAAGGGCTAGTGGACGGGGGGTCGGAAAGGTATCTAGAGTCGTATAAAACAAGTTCCAGTCAGATTCCTGGTTAGATCCATGAGAACCCATGGTAGCCGATGGAGCTAGAGTTAGGTCTCGAGATGTCACGGGGTGACCGGTGCCACATGGAAAGGGCTAGTGGATGAGGGACCGGGAAGGAATCTGCACTGAACTCACTGTTTAAGTCAGATCCGCATGCATGAGTCTATGAGCATTGTTAGTGAGATTATTGTGAATTGCATGGATTAAATGAATTGAATGAACTCCGACTAGATAATGTCGTATGAGTGAATTCCGACTGAATGAATAGACAGGTATTGATACTGTTGCTGAGTGCAATGTGATGCTATGATTGAGAATATATGTTATTATGCGAATTTCGATTGAATGATGTGGTATGGCTCTTATATTAATTGGCAGTATATATATATATCGTTATGGATTGAACCCGGTAAATTATATAATTGAGAATTAAGGTAAAGTCCGAGTCAATAGCTGTCACCTTATATGTAAAAGCTCACCCCTACACCATTTTTCACTGTGTGCAGGTTGGACTCTGAAGTGATGATAAGGTCTTAGGTTCGAGTGAGGTGCACTCCGACCGTTGAGTACTTATTTTGTATTTGTCATGTTTCATCAGTTGTAGCCTTGGCCGGCTCATAATAACAGTGTGGTGTAATGAATATGGATACATATATATATAAATAATTTGAGCTTTTGTGATCCGAGTGCATGTTTTTATACGTAATAGTTCACGTTGATAACAGGTGCTGAGGAATGAATGATGTTAAGGTAATGGGTATTCCGAGTGTATGAATATGTATGTACACATATGTTGTATACGGGTGGTTTGTGTCTCGGTAGACTGAGGGGTGTTGATGGTTAGAATATTGCTCAGTTAATGATTTCTTAGTAGACATAATTAGGGAGTTAACTCCGAGTGGGGCTGCAAATGGCTATGCCTTCTTGTTCGAATGATGATACTTCAAGGGATTCTGAGTAAAATACCTTGGATGAACCTATACTGCGTAAGATCTAATGAGAGAATCCCCGAGTGATAATGAGAGCGGTCATTCCCGAGTGAAAACCCTGAGCGATTCTCTCCTGAGAGAGGAGTTAGTGTAGTGGCTTAGAATGGAAGGGATTCTAAGTGTAAAACATCGATAATCCTCGTGAAAGATGTATATTCCGAGTGAGTAAGGGTCCGTATCCCGAGTGGTTGAGTTCTCGAATCCGAGTGGGATAACCCCCAGTGTCCGAGTAGAGTATAGGTGTGGCCGCATGGATAAAATGAAAGGCTAAGTTATGGAACACCGAATGGACTTAGGAATGAACTTCCGAGTGAACTTAGTCGTTTACCGAGTGTATGGATGTCCCGATGCCGAGTAATGAATTTGCCGTGTGAGGCTTCTCGCTTCAGCAAATGAAGGATCCACTCCAGCGAATGCGTACTGCTGGAAGGCTTTTGTCGTGGTATCGCCCAAGCGAATGGTACTTCGCCCGAGCGAGTGAGTTGTCTCGCTCAAGCGTCCTGGACCTCGCTTAAGCGAGTCAGAGTTGTCTTGGATTTCGCCCAGGCGCTGATGTGTTTCGCTGAACCGAATGGGTCAGTTCAAGCCTTGTTTCTTTCGCTGATTGCTATATGTGTAAATGTTCTTTTCTTTCCCTTGTCTTCTTCCTTCTCTTTTTTTATGCCGATTGACCAGGGGTTGTTTTTGTGAAAAATTTTTCCCTGTTTTTGGGTTATTATTTATTAAAAATTAGGGTGTTACATATGGCACCCTACGAAGCACTATATGGTCGAAGATGCCGAACCCCACTCTGCTGGTCAGAAACGGGTGAAAGTTTACTGCTGGGGCCAGAAATTGTAAAGCAAACATCAGAACAGATCCGAGTGATAAGGGAAAGGATGAAGGCGTCTCAGGACCGGCAGAAGAGCTACCATGACAAACGAACCAAACCATTAGAGTTTTCAGTCGGAGACCGAGTGTTTTTGAAGACTTCTCCGAGTAAAGGAGTCGGGCGAGCCTTGAAAAGTGGAAAATTGAGCCCCCGATACATTGGGCCTTATGAGGTGTTGGAACGAGTCAGCTCCATGGCATACTGAATAGCGTTACCGATTCACTTATCCCGACTGCATAACGTATTTCATGTGTCTCAACTAAGAAAATATCTACATGATCCTACCCACTCGATGCCAGATGATGAAGTGGAGATTAAGGAAGACCTGACCACTGTAACTATATCGATTAGAATTGTGGACCGATCGGTAAAACGACTGAGGAGTAAAGACGTACAACTGGTTGAAGTAGAGTGGCAGCAAGGCGGGACTACCTCTTGTACCTGGGAACACGAAGACGCCATGAGACAGCAGTACCCCGAATTGTTTTGCTAAGGTGAGTCACCGAGTGAATTTCGGGGACGAAATTCTTTTAAGGGGGGAGAACTGTAACATCCCAATTTTGAAGTTAAATACCGAATGAAAAACAAACCATTGAGATTTGATTTCAAAGTAGGAAATTAACCGTTAATTATAATTAATTACCAAACGGATTTAAGCCATTAAAATGATTATTGTAAGGTGGAGATTCTCGTAACTCAACTACCTTAACTCAGAAATAATAACTGATTAATTATAAATAATGATGATGGCTGGATGATTGAGTTCAGTGCGCGTGGCTGAGTGGAACTGCTGGACTCACGCTCTCCCACCCCACTCTTCTCTTCCTCGTGCAAATATATATATACATAAGCCCATGATCACGAAGGTCACTCACTTCCCTTCAGACTCCCTCTTCCTCCACTGCTTCATCCCCTCCTCTCTTCTAGTGTCTTCTCTCCTCTTCCTAGTTCTTCGTCTTCTCCTTCCCTGTTCACTTTTCCATTCCTGGAAACGCACGACGATACTACAGAAGACTTGGAGTTCCTTCTGCTGGTAAGGGACGATCGTCAGGGTGGAAGACGAACAGCCTTTGTTTCACAGTGCGACTACGACCAAGGGGGCCTGAACGAGTGTGAGCCTGGGCGAGGCGATCAGAAAACAAAGGACCAACGTCGGGAAACAGAAGAACCCCCCTCGATTTCCTTCAGTAGGTAGGGGGCGCTTTGCATTTCAAATGCATAGCTCGTGAATGGGTTCTGAGTGATTTCTTATGCATGCATGTGTGTTTCAGGGTGTTTGTGATGAAATGTATATTTGATAGATAGCTTTTGTATACTAAGGCATGCGATGATTGAATCCGATGGTAGATCGCTTATATTTGATATATGTACACTGTTGGATGCATGTGTGTGTCATGAGACCGTGTGTGAATGTAATGCATGCTCCTTAAATTTGCCATACTGAGTCTAGTTAATTATTCATTTGTGCATGCATGACGTGGAAACATATTGTGTGACTTCTGGGTGTTCTGTTCGGGGGGACGATGGGTAAACCCTGATTGCTATCCTATGTTGCCTTGCATGCGAGTGTTGAAAATGAGTTGGTGTTGCTATAAGATGATGAATGAACTACATGCGGAAGTGTAGTTATGATAAATGAAAGGAGGAATAATATTGCATTAGCAAACACACACAAAAGAATGTAATTAAAAGACCTTGAGTTGGACTCAAGGCAGTGCTGAGTGCACTAGCGTTGGACACTTAAAGTCTTGGGTTGGACTCAAGCAAGCTACCGGGTTGGACTCGGAGCTGCCCGTAACACTGCCGTGGTCGCTTGGAGTGATTGTGTTACATGCAAGGGCAAACGGTTTGGTACCTGTAAAACGGCCGAACCAGCTTGGAGCTGGAGGAAAAAGGCTTGGAGCCTAGGTTGCAACGTAAAATTTATCAAGTAGGGGTCGGATCCGACTGTAGTAGACCTGTGTGTACTAGATAGATACATGCATGTATGTATGCTCTTATGCTATAATGAATTTATTGTGTTGCATATATATATATATGTAAGTCGAAAATGATATAATTGAGAAATGAATGAATGAATTTCGATTGCGTGGTATTGTTATGGATAGATAATCTGGAGGATAGTTAATGTATGGTTGCTTGAAATGTGATGTTGTATGATGGAAAGCATGCGGGTTCCCAAGTGACTGACTGTCGTTTTAAATGTAAAAGCTCACCCCTGCTGTGGCAATATTTTCAGTGAACATTCCTCGGAACTACGAGTGAAGTGGGGCTACTTGCCGAGTGGACTAGCTGTGCACCAAGGAACTATATATATATATATACTGTGTGTAATGTTTTGATTATGCCTTGGTTGGCTCGTGTCGGATGTTAGTGTTTTAAAACAGAACAGAATCCTTTTGGGTTGGGAAAACATGATAATGTGTTTGTAATTATCGGTCGGTATACACTCTTATATATATATGGTTATGTTTATGCCATGCTGCATGTTTATCCCATCTTGTGCGTGATGCCGATTTGTATACATATGTTCATGCTTCCGAGTGTGTAAGAATGGTGAGGCGTAATGTGAAGGAAGCCAAGATATGACCTAGAGGGTGAACCCGTGATCCTGTTGCCGAGTAAGGGGAAGAATTAGATGCTCCGAGTGAATAAGGCTATATAACTCCGTGTGGGGATCGTCGTGGATGCCTTCCCCCAAATGATAAACTGTTAGGATATCTGAATAGAGAAATTAAACATATTTCCGAGCAAAAACTGGTGGAGTGAGTGTTTTCCAACTGAAGAATAAACTTCCGGATACTGAGTGAGATCCGTGTAGTGAACTTATAGAAAGTTGGGAGGTTCTCAGGGGAGGTTTCAGTTAGTAAGAGATCTTGGGTAGGAAGGACTATGCTTGCCGAGTGAAAAACAAGTGAAATACCCGAGTGGCGAAAGAATGTGAAAGTTATTCCGAGTGAGGAGTTCTCATAGATTCCGAGTGAGTGGCTAAGGGAATTATTTCTCGAGTGGTCAATGTTTGTGAACCGAGCAAACGAAGTTATGGAGTGTGATATGTTCTCCGAGTGAAGCTGGTACGTATAGGGGCCAATCCAGGTGAGTTGAGAGTGGATCTTCCGAGTGAACCAGACGTTGAAATCCGAGTAAAGGAATATCGAGTGAAGTGAACGAATACCGAGTGAACTTCTCGCTCCAGCGAACAGGGTACTCGCTCCAGCGAGTGTAATTTGGGAAGGCTATTGTATGGGCATCGCTTAGGCGAATCACTCCTCGCCCGAGCGACTAGAGCTGTTTCGCCCAAGCGTGAAGGATCGCGCTGAGGCGAGCGGATGCTAGTGTTGGGCTTCGCTCGAATATCTCCCTCTTCCATTGTTGCATCGTCATGTCCCGCTCAGGCGGCGTTGGACCTCGCTTGGGCGAGTAGACGTTGTTGCGAGATTCGGCCAGGCGTTGATGTGCTTCGCTGAACTGAATGGATTAATTCAAGCCTTATTCCTTCCACAGGTTGCTATACATGTGAATATTCTTTTATTTTCCCCCTTGCCTTCTTCTTCCTTTATGTCGATTGTCCAGCAGTTGCTTTGTGGAAAAATTTTCCCTGTTTTTTTTGGGTTTATTTGTTTATTAAAATTAGGGTGTTACAACATGGCTCTCAGCCTTTTATTCAGCTCTCAGCTGATCCGGCCGTTTTACTGGTACCAAACCGTTTGCCCTCACATGTAACACAAACACTCTTAGCGTCAACGGCAGTGTTACGAGCAGCCCTGAGTCCCACTCAGTCGGCTTGCCCTGAGTCCCACTCAGTCGGCTTGCCTTGAGTCCCACTCAAGGTCTTTGGTAGCATCTCATGCATATAATTACCGATTCAAATACTAGCGTCACACGCTAAATGCTCTCAGCATTTTTACCGATGCATCTCATGCAAAATATTATCATTAAGTTATAAACGGAATCGGTATAATAATTTCAGTGTTAACACATGCATCCCATGCATCATAATATAAAACCACACACGGAAATCACCATGGTAGACACATATCATATACACTCAACCTTTTCCCTAACAGTACCTGCATCTCATGCAATTAGTATTAAACATCAACGGAACTCAACAAGATAGTCCCCCATCACATGCACTCGGTATTCAGATTTACAGTAACAAGCATCTGATGCTATCTCATATAAATCACACACGGGGATCGATAACAGTCCCTTAACACATACATCTCATGCAATCACTCAGCATTCTCATGATTATCAACATGCATTTCATGGACGGAAATCGACATGCATTACACAAATCATAGTCATCACACATCCGGGCATTACATAAACTATTACTCAATCGAAATACAACTATCAACGCTTTTCAAATCATAAGCATCCAACATGGCAATATCACCCAGAACCCGTCCATAAACCATGCATTTGAGATATAAAATACCCCCTACCTACTAAAGAGACTCAGAAGCTCCTCGAGCTATAATGCTGATCGATCACTCCTTTCGGTCACTCCTTTCCATTGGACAACCTTCGAACTCAGTCGTCAACTCTGCTCTCAGCTTTGGAAAGACCAAAAAGCTATCCTCTTCCTCGAGCAGTTTTGTCTCAACAACAAGAGACTACTTCCACAACTCTGAAGCACTTCACACTGCAGACTTCCCAACTGAGACTCTGATAGCTTCAAGTGGGAAAAAAAGAAGAAGGAGAGAAGACGACGAGGAGGAAGAAGAACTTGGGAGGAGAAATAGAACAATGTTTTTGTATCCTCGAAGGAAAAAGCTCTCAACTCTCTCAATCCTTTCTAACTTAACGCGAATGAATGAGTGAAAGAGAGAGACCGAACCCTTTTTGTACCATTAAGGGTACATACATCATTTTCCTTGGACACTTTGTATTATTCAACCATTAGCCTAACCTGATATTAACCTTAATCAGTGACTAATCTCAGCCGGTAATTAACTCTAAATTAGGATGTTATAGTTTTCTTCACTTGAGCTTGAAAACTTCAAAAACCCATCGAGATTACGAACCGACAAACCATGGTGATGCATCATGGGCACTCTAAGGCTAAGAACTAGATAAGTTGCTCCTTGGCTGACCCTAAGCATCTAGTTTCATGAAGATATCTTCAAGAATCATATCATGGCTAATGTGTCCTAGAAAACCCAATAACTTTTAATCTTCTCTCTCTTTTGGAATCACTAGCTAAGAAGGAGTAAAAAGGATGGTTGTTCACTCAACTTGTAGTTTGGAGAATACTCAGGCTCTTGTCATTGATAAGGATTGGGTCTTGTTCACTTTACTTTTTCTTCACTTGAGCTTGAAAACTTTGAAAACCCATCAGGATTACAAAATGACACACCATGGTGATGCATCATTGGAACTCTAAGGTTAAGAACTAGATGAATTGCTCCTTGGATGATCCTAAGCATCAAGTTTCGTGAAGATATCTTCAAGAATCAAATCATGGATCATGTTTCATAGAATACCCCATAAACTTTTTATCTTCTCTCTATTTTGGACTCACTAGCTAAGAAGGAGTCAAAGGGATGGTTGTTCATTCAATTCACTTGTAGTTTAGAGAATAGTTAGGCTCCTAATATTGTTTAGCATTGGGTCTTGTTCACTTTGTATTTTCTTCCCTTGAGCTTGAAAACTTCAACAATCCATCGAGATTACGAACCGACAAACCATGGTGATGCATCATGGGCACTCTAAGGCTAAGAACTAGATGAGTTGCTCCTTGGATGACCCTAAGCATCTAGTTTCATTATTATATATATCTGGATGTATGGTTTCGTGTGTATGACATGCTATGTGCTACCTTGTTTCATACTTGTGCTTTATTGAATACGCAGGGACGGCATGATTTAGCAGGCTACAGCCAAGTCTGAGTGAATTATGAATTGTCTCTAGGAAGACTTATGTCGGATACGTTGGGCGGAGTCGCACCCCGCCCAAAGTGTGGGGGCAATTCGCCCAAGCGTGAGGACTCACGCTGAAGCGAGTAATTATCAGAGTGAGATACCGCCCATTATCCCTCCTATCCGTTGTGATGCTAATGCAATCCAGACCCCGGTGTTGACCCCTGATTTGGGCGTTGAGGTTGAGTCCGCCCAGGCGTTGTCATAATTAGCTGAGTTGGGCGGAATAGGTTCAAGCCCCTCCTTCCTCCACAATCTACTACCACATATGTACACTATAACTACCCGTTTTCCTGAGTAAAGTGCAAGCGTGAGGATTTACCTAGTGAACCCTTGTCCATACCCGATTGAGGAATTACCTTGTGTTTGTGTTGAAGAGGCGTGGTGCAGATTTCGTTTAGGCGGTGTCATACCTCGCCCAAGTAACTAGGACAGTTCGCCCAAACGTGTAGAACCATGCTGAAGCAAGCAGATATCAACGTGAGACTCCGCCTATGTACTTCCCTCCTTCGTTGTCGTATTATTCTGCCTCGCAGGGCGGTGTTGGACATCGTCTGAGTAAGTGAATGTTGTGATGTAGTCCGTCCAGGTGTTGTTGTGCCTTGCCGAACTGGACGGCGGTGTAATCACTTCCTCTTTTCTTCATAAATTACTCCTGCATATGTATATCTCCCTTTTTCTTCCCTCACCTGTCCTCTGAAGCTGAACGTCCAGCGTTCTCTGAGAAAGGATCCGCCCGTAGGAACGAATAGACGCTAATGTAAGGTTTACTTGAAGAGTTTCACGTCTGATGTTGCATTGCCACACGTCATTTAGGCGGTGTGAGACAAAGGTTGAGCAGGTCACCTTCGCCATAGAGTCCGCCCAGGACAAACATACCCCGCCTAGTCAGGTAGGATGATTCGAACTCCGCCCTTCCACCAAGTGCTACGCGTGTGAATGTATTAACATCTTTCCCTTAGCTATTTCCTCCTATTGAGTGACCAGTGTTACTCGAAGGAAAGCTTCCTTGTGAAATCCCCTCTATCCGCTGTTGCATGACCATACTCCGCCTGGACGGTGTCAGACCCCGTCTGAGCGAGCAAACGCTGTTGTGTAATCCGCCCATTGTTGGTGCGTTACGATAAACCCAATGAGCCGGTCCCAGTCTTAGCTTCTCTGTAGGTCGCCATATGCGTGTGAATGCTCTTCATTCTTCCCTTGCCTGCTTCCTTCTATATCGAATAATACGTGACTGTTTTTGTGAAAAATTTCCTCATATTTCTGGAATTTATTAGTTACAAAGAAATAAGGTGTTACATCCCACGCTCGGAAAGTACATATATACATCACTCGGATTTCACACATAGTATAGATAAACATACAGTATATATATATATATAGGAATGTATACAAATAATTTACAAGCACATTGTCATACCCTCAACCCTAGGGAATTCAAATTCTGGTTTAAGAGACTAAGACCAAAATACGAGCCGGCCAAGGCTTAACCAAAACATTATACATAGTATCTACACATATACATATATTTCCATAGTGCACGAACATTCCACTCGGTATGCAACTCCACCTTCACTCGTTGTTCTGAGAGACATTCACTGAAAATGTTGCCACAGTAGGGGTGAGCTTTTACATTTAAAATGACAGTTAGTGACTCGGAAACCCGTAGATCTTTCACCATACAATATCACATCTCAATCAATTATAATATTAACTACCATCCAATGTATCTACATATAACAGTACCATGCAATCGGAATTCATACACTTAATACACGGCTATATGGATCATATCATTTCCGACACATACACGTGCAACACAATGAATTCATCATAGTATAAGAGTACATATATATAATGCACACATATCTACTACAGTCTGATCCGACCCCCTCTTTATTACAAATTTTTACGTTGTAACATAGGCTCCAAGCCTTTTTTTTCCTCCAGCTCCAAGCTGGTCCGGCCGTTTCACTAGTACCAAACTGTTTGCCCTCACATGTAACACTCACTCCAAGCGACAACGGAAGTGTTACGGGCAGCCCCGAGTCCAACCCGGTAAGCTTGCCTTGAGTCCAACCCAAGGTCTTTCATCAACCGTCCAACACTAATGCGGCCTTGAGTCCAACTCATGGTCTTTCAATCATATTTTACGTATATTTGTCAATACAACAATACTCCTGTTTCTGCACCTTAACCACACTTTGCATGTAACTCATTCATCATCACACAAACACAACAGATTCATTTCTAGCATTCACATGCATGTCAATATAGGATAGTAATCAGGATCTACCCACTGTCCCCCAGTACAGAGCACCCAGAAGTCACGTCAACATGCACAGCAATAAACATTTCATATTTGAATATAACATTCCGTCTGGAATCAACAGTAGTCACACACCTACTCTCGGTGTCGGGAATCCCCACTTCATGCATTCATGAGTAAAATAACTAACCAGACTCAATATGGCGACTTAAGATACATGCACTCCATTCACACACGGTCCTATAACTCACACATGCATTCACATACCCAACAGTGTATCTCACAATCATATACATTAAATATGAAAAGAACTATCATCAGACTCAACCATCACATGCCTCGGTATTCAAAAGCTGTCAATCATATATATATTTCCTAGCTAACACCTTCAAACACACATGCATGAGCAATACTTCACCTGGAGACCGTTCACAAGCTATGCATTTGAGATGCAAAGCGCCCCCTACCTACTGAAGGATTTTGAGGGGTTCCTCTGTTTTCCGATGTTGGTCCGTTGCCTCTATTTACTTCGTCTCCACTCACACTCGCAATCGTACCCTCAAGTCAGGTTGGGAACAGGATGCAGTTCTTCTTCTACTTCGACGATCGTCCTTCACCAACCGAGAGGACTCCGAATCCTCTGCAGCACCGCGGTTGCGAGTTTATGGAACAGAGAGTCAGAGGAGGAGAAGAACGAAGAGGAAGAGAAATAGAGGAAGAGGAGGTCTTAAGGAATGAGAGCAAGTGAACAGCAGTGAGCTTCTACACCTATATATACACTCGAAAGGTGAGGAAGTGGGATGGGGGTCCATGAATCGGCAGTTCCACTACGCCACACGCACCAATCACAATCAACCAGCCATCACCATTAAACATAATTAATCATCCCTTAATTTCTTAAGTTAGATCCATTGAGTTAATTATAATTAACAAGTAATTTTCCCTACTTTGGATTTATTATTTTTAGTTTAATCGTTTAATCTTATTCGGTAATTAATTTTCAAGTCGGGATGTTACAACTAGCTAAGAAGGAGTGAAAAAGATGGTTGTTCACTCAATTCGCTTGTAGTTTAGAGAGTAGTCAAGCTTCTGGCATAGTTTAGGATTGGGTGTTTTTCACTTTGTGTTTTCTTCACTTGAGCTTGAAAACTTTGAAAGCCTATCGAGATTACAAACCCACACCTTATGGTGATGCATCATTGGAACTCTAAGGTTAAGAACTAGATGAATTGTTCCTTGGATGACCCTAAGCGATCAAGTTTTGTGAAGATATCTTCAAGAATCACATTCGGTTGATATATCCTAGAAAACCCCACAAACTTTTAATCTTTTTTCTCTTTTTGACTCACTAGCTAAGAAGGAGTCAAAAGGATAGTTGTAAACTCCATTCACTTGTAGTTTAGAGAATAGTTAGGCTCCTCACATTGTTTAGGATTGGGTCTTATTCATTTTGTGTTTTCTTCACTTGAGCTTGAAAACTTCAAAAACTGATGTGGATCTTGAAGGGACCGGCAAGGGCTGAATTCTTGATGAACAAAAACTGATTGGTGGCTGCCAAATGGAGAAAAAAATAACTCGGTCCAGGACTAGGAGGGGAGAGCTTTTCACGTTAGGAAAGAGAACAAGGGTGCAGAATTAATTTTGAAAATGCAATCCCTAGAAAATCTAGGTTAGCTTAACTTCCTCCTTTTATCTAGGGTTCTTGTTCCTTGATGATTTCAAATTCTGAAGTTGGTTATTTTGATCCCAAGGTTCAGATTAAGATGGAGTTAATTTAAGAAAAGATTGGCTGCACTTACACTTGATCAACCATGGAAGATGAATTAAATTGGGTTAATTTTTTTAGGATTCTGTTCAATCCCCTCACGTGAAAACTAAGGCTGAAACAAAACTGAAAATGCAAGAAGAAAAAACGAAAAACACAAAGGAAGAATCACACCTCCATAAATTGATTAGCATTCATACAAAAGCTTCACACCTATGCATGGCCAATCTTCCTTGATTCACACAAGGACTATGAGCATCACACTCACAACCTAAGTTTTCAAACCTAGAAGAAAAATTCATAAAAATTCCAAATCTGCCAAATCCATGTTATGTGAGATGTTTTGTGTAACTTGGCTGAACATGTTCCAAACCATAACCGCCCCACTACCCACCATAAAGCAAACCGCCTATGTCCACTAAGCAAAAGGGAAAATGCTGAAAAATTTAAATTACATCAGGGATAACATAAAAATTAAAAGAAAAAGGGGTCTTGGTAAGGTTTGAACACAGGTCATTCAACCCCTACACTACCCAAGTCTTGAAAGCTAGACCATTCATGCTAGGCCCTCCGCTATTCATCCTTCCACATGATCAAATGGGTAAGCTTGGCTTGCGTTGGCTCCTTGGTTATTTCTTCTTGGAGTGTGAGAATCAACCTTTGTAATGTGGCTTTGGTCTTCTTTGCTTTGGATCTCGTCATAGGTCCTCCTAGCCCTTACAGTGAGTTGGTGTTGTCCTCATCAAAAACCCATCAAGGTTACAAACCGACACACCATGGTGATGCATCATTGGAACTCTAAAGTTAAGAACAAGATGAATTGCTCCTTGGATGACCCAAAGCATCAAGTTACGTGAAGATATCTTTACGAATCACATCATGGATATGTTGTCCTACAAAAACCAATAAACTTTTAATCTTCTCTCTCTTTTGGACTCACTAGCTAAGAAAAAGTCAAAAGGAGGGTTGTTCACTCGATTCACTTGTAGTTTAGAGAACAGTTAGGCTCCTAGCATTATTTAGGATTGAGTCTTGTTCACTTTACATTTTTTTCACTTGAGCTTGAAAACTTTGAAAACCCATCGAGATTATTAACCCTCCAACCATCGTGATGCATCATTGAAAGTCCAAGGCTAAGAACTAGATGAATTACTCCTTGGATGACCCTAAGCATCAAGTTTCATGAATATATCTTTAAGAATCACATCATGGCTAATGTGTCCTAGAAAACCCTACAAACTTGTAATCTTTTCTCTTTTTTGGACTCACTAGCTAAGAAGAAGTCAAAAGGATGATTGTTCACTCAATTCACTAAAAGTTTAGAGAATAGTTAAGCTCTTGGCATTGTTTAGGATTGGGTCTTGTTCACTATGTGTTTTCCTCAGTTGGGCTTGAAAACTTCAAAAACCCATCAAGATTACAACTGACACACCATGGTATGAATCATTGGAACTCTAAGGTTAAGAATTGGATGAGTTCTCCTTGGATGATCCTAAGCATCAAGTTTCGTGAAGATATCTTCAAGAATCACATAATGGATTATGTGTCCTAGAAAAGCCCATAAACTTTTTATCTTCTCTCTCTTTTGGACTCACTAGCTAAGAAGGAGTCAAAAGGATCGTTGTTCACTTCATTCACTTGTAGTTTAGAGAATAGTTAGGCTCCTGACATTGTTTTGGATTGGGTCTTATTCACTTTGTATTTTCTTTACTGGAGCTTGAAAACATCAAAAACCCATCGAGATTACAAATTGACACACCATGGTGATGCATCGTTGGAACTCTAAGGTTAAGAACTAGATGAATTACTCCTTGGATGATCCTAAGCATCAAGTTTCGTGAAGATATCTTCAAGAATCAAATCAT
This sequence comes from Clitoria ternatea, assembly GCA_037962975.1. Classification (NCBI taxonomy): domain Eukaryota; kingdom Viridiplantae; phylum Streptophyta; class Magnoliopsida; order Fabales; family Fabaceae; genus Clitoria; species Clitoria ternatea. Next base: position 26,343 of record JAYKXN010000010.1, read on the forward strand.
GGATGATGTTTCACAGAATACCCCATAAACTTTTTATCTTCTCTCTGTTTTGGACTCACTAGCTAAGAAGGAGTCAAAGGGATGGTTGTTCATTCAATTCACTTGTAGTTTAGAGAATAGTTAGGCTCCTAACATTGTTTAGGATTGGGTCTTGTTCACTTTGTGTTGTTGAAACAACCCGACTTAAATAAGAGTAAATCTGCGACCAGGGAAAAATTTTTTTCATGTCCACAAAGCTGTCAGGGCAAAATAAAATAAATTGAAGTCAAGGAAACTAGAAAGCCGATCAGAGAAAAGGGAAGACCGGGTCAGGATGCCACACGTTGGCATGACCCAGCTTAGGTTAAACAAAACCAGCGGAACATAAAGCTTGAGTGAGCCCTTATTCGCTGAAGCGAGTCCATGCACTCGGGTAAAATCCATCACTCGGAATCGGGACTCCATTCACTCGGGAACGGACCCTACATACATGCCTCCCTCAGAAGTTTATACACAGTTCCTTATTTTTATTCTGGAAGGTCACACACATGTTCCACTCGGAAAATGATTCCCTCGGTTATTCCACTCAGAATCTATAAACTTTCCTTCACACGGAAATATTTTCCCTAGCCATACATCACTCAGGTATTTTTCAACCTCAATTCACTCGGAATTGTCTTGCGCATTCTTCACTCGGAATATTTTAATCTTCCTGACTCAGAGAACACCTTAACCCTTCATTTCTCGGAAACGATCTCCATAACCAAGTCTCCCTCGGAAGTACTCTAACCTCTCTTCACTCGGAATATACAACCTTATTCACTCAGAGTATACAACCTTATTCACTCAGAACCATTTTAATCGTTCTTACTTCGGTCAATTCTCACTCGGGAATATTAAACCTTTCTTCCCTCAGAAGAGGTTCTCCAGCTATATCTCACTCAGGCATCATGACTATTCTTCCCTTGGAAGAAGTCCACCCGAGCACATCTCACTTGGAACCATTTTAAGCCTTCATCACTCGGGACAGGCTCACAACTATATTCCACTCGGAAACTTATTGACTTAACATTATTCTTTCAACACCACTCGACAACACATGGATTCGCCTTCCCTCGGAAATAATCTTACTGAACATCACTCACTCGGAATTAGTTTAACCCTTCTTCATTCGGAAGAGGATCTCTGATTTAGCCACACACAGAATTACTTTAGCTCTCCTATACTCGGAATCATGCAAGCCTTATTTGCTCGGTGAAAAATAGATATATATATATGACTTGGACATTTCCCTACATCAACACTCACTGAACAAAATTAACGCATAACATTATATATATATATATATGTATAATTATGCTCTCAAGTCCGAGAGTTCAATTCGTATACATTTAACAAAACATTATACTTAAGAGCCGGCCAAGGCTACATCAAAACCATTTACACATTATATATATATATGCACACTTCCAATGTACAGGTGCACTCCACAAGGATTGGTGCTCTCCTATCATTCACCATCCTGAGCAATATCCACTGAAATATAGCCACAGTAGGGGTGAGTATTTTACATATTAAATGACAGTTATTGACTCGGATTAATCCTCATGTTCTCAACCATGCAATATCATATGTTAACAATCAATAACATACACACTGCCATTCCATATGATTACACATATAGCATCATTCAGTCGGAATCTACTCAGCTAACTCTCAGCTATATTAAACATGTTATTCTCAATAACATTAATACATATACATACAAGTCACATTGCACTCGGCAACAATTATAAATATGCACATATTCATTCAGTCGGATCTGATTACTCATTAATAGCTTTTTATGTTGCAACATGTGTAACATCCCAATTTTGAAGTTAAATACTGAATGAAAAACAAACCATTGAGATTTGATTTCAAAGTAAGAAATTAACCGTTAATTATAATTAATTACCAAACGGATTTAAGCCATTAAAATGATTATTGTAAGGTGGAGATTCTCGTAACTCAACTACCTTAACTCAAAAATAATAACTGATTAATTATAAATAATGATGATGGCTGGATGATTGAGTTCAGTGCGCGTGGCTGAGTGGAACTGCTGGACTCACGCTCTCCCACCCCACTCTTCTCTTCCTCGTGCAAATATATATATACATAAGCCTATGATCACGAAGGTCACTCACTTCCCTTCAGACCCCCTCTTCCTCCACTGCTTCATCCCCTCCTCTCTTCTAGTGTCTTCTCTCCTCTTCCTAGTTCTTCGTCTTCTCCTTCCCTGTTCACTATTCCATTCCTGGAAACGCACGACGATACTGCAGAAGACTTGGAGTTCCTTCTGCTGGTAAGGGACGATCGTCAGGGTGGAAGATGAACAGCCTTTGTTTCACAGTGCGACTACGACCAAGGGGGCCTGAACGAGTGTGAGCCTGGGCGAGGCGATCAGAAAACAAAGGACCAACGTCGGGAAACAGAAGAACCCCCCTCGATTTCCTTCAGTAGGTAGGGGCGCTTTATATAACACCCCTGATTTTCTGTACTCGAATCCCGATGTGATCGTCGTAATTAATAAAAATGCGAGTAAATTTTTCGCGTTAGAAAACATTTCCAAAACACCACCATGACCACATCAAGACTCAAATCACAGAAAACCAAGGAGCGAGATTTCAAAACTTATAACTGGATCGATAAATAGTTGCCCATGCAGTATACAAAATAACAGAGTTTACAGCGGAAGAAAAATGTGTATACCGGGCACACGCCTAGTCCCATATATGAAGATATGAGAAAAGGCTCGGCAAAGCACGCAATGGCATAACATAGGCCTAGTAGACAACCGTCACCATTTTGCACAATCTCATAAGCATGCAATACCTAAGATATAAGCATGTAATCATCTATATGGTCATGCATCATACATCATTAAAATTCTTATTCATAATAGCCCATAATCAGCCCAACTTCAATTCCTATATATCCACTATTATTAGTACATCAACCAAACGTATAACTATACTCATAATTCGTTCATCCATATCAATGATTACAACATCATATTATCCATCATATACATAACACATTACGTCATAAAGCTGCCGGCCAAGGCATTCCTCTACAACTATTTACCTTCCCAAAACTTCACTTCATAAACGTCCTCTCACCATGGTTTTCCTGCATCAATACTAAAAAGTAGACCACATGGGAGAGTGAGTTTACATTTCAAATGACGATATGAATACAATTGAAATTATGTGCATATGCATATCAACATCATGTATGCTTTGCTAAATGCATCAACAATCATCATAAATTATTAATTCAACAATATATATTCATTTCATGCTTATTTATCAAATCATAGCAAAGCAAGCATATACACATCTACAACACCGCCACAATGGCCAACACATATCTATCATATCGCCCCAATGGGCCAACTCATCAATATAGACCATCTTGGTCTTTCATCAAGCCACTATGGGCTAATATCATCATTTCCAATCATAATTAAATACGCCCTTCATTACATTGGGCCATATCATACATATCGTCATATTCAACATCATTTCATATGTTCATATCATTTATTACTTTTATGTGGTCTTTCATCATATTAACTTCGCATCTCATCGACACCAATATTAACATCTCAATCATTATCAATCATTATCATATTCTGGCATATCTCCATACTATGTGAATTTGACAACCAATGCGGATCCGACTGTGGGAATAAACACCAAGTTGTGGGTCAAGCATAGGTGTGCTACTATGCCCCTACTGCAGTAGTAAAATGTGTACACATATCTCAAAGCATGCATGCATCTCAACAACATCTTTTACTGGTACCAAACCGCTATCGCCCATCTGTAGCACTAGTCACCCTGTGACTTGCGGATCAACAACATGGCCTCACTTGCCAAAAGTGCTACGGGCCTCTCCCGAACACACATCGAGAGAGCCGTGCCCCGTCAGACACCGAGGTAACTCGCTCACTATAGAGCCGCCCGCCCACTGGGCCTGCCACATAGGGTGCCTCGTCACCAAACTATGGACAGCTTCGTGACTCACACACCGAGTCACAGGGGAAATCAACAATACGCTCGTGCACTGAGCCGCCCTCCCACTGGGCCTGCCTAGTGGAACCCCCTAATATTCCATATAGACAGCGATCGATATGCCAGTCATCATCATCATCATTATACTCACCAACATCTCCATGTACGCCTTAGTGGGCCTTCTCATTATTTATTTCTTGACCATGGGTTTCAGGTTTTATACGTGGCCTTTTCATCACAACATATTTCATAATTATTTCATCTCATACACGCAAGATAACACTTGCAAACAGCCACCATAGCATTTCAACGTCACATATTATTCATCAATATCATCACACTTCATATAGTGGATTTTCATCTCATTATTCATTACCATTGCTCAAGTATACTCATATAAGTATATATATAAAATTGTATGGCATTCACAACATTATCAATTTCATATTTCATACCACACATACAAAACCATGCTTGTATCATACACAATAGTACACAACCATTCATCAATATAAATATACACCTCTTTATGCAAGAGAGTGTTCAACATCATCATCTAGCATTATTTAATATCATACTTCCTCTAATTCATCCAATTATAATTCATACAATGTCATTTATTCATTTACCCCTCGGTCTTATAATTATTCTGGAATATCTCTTATAACCCCACCATCATATCCTCATTATTATTCTTTGGCTACTCTATTTTGGTGGCAATACATCACAAGCAATTGATCCCAAAGTGCCAATTAATCCCAATTACTTCCATGTTTTATCATCATTATATTGTCCTTAACACATCCCCTTAATCATCTCATATTACCAAGGAAAGGGGTCCAATACAAGCCTAATACAAGGAATGAAATGAATTTCAATGCAGGGCAATTCGCTCAAGCGAGATTCACCATCGCTTGAGCGAGATCAACGTCGCTCGCTTGGGCGAGCCCTTTCGCGTAGGCGAAATACCTCCAGTAACGTTTTTCACGCCCGCTCGCTTAAGCGAGTCATACCCTCACCTGAGCGAGATCGAAGTGGGTCGCTTGAGCGCCTAAAAATTCTCCTTGAGCGAAGAAGTTTAGAGCATCAGGTCATTATCTCGCTTGAGCGAGTCACTCTCGCTCAAGCGGAAATCTTCCAGTATCCAATCTCATACTCACTCGCTTGAGCGAGACCCAGCATGCCTCATCACTCGCTTGAGCGAGACTCACCCAGTGCCATTTTTCCATCATGCTCGCTCAAGCATGGCCACGCCCGCTTGAGTGAGATTCGTCCAGTATCTTCCATCCTCATTTATACGTACCTCGCTTGAGCGGAACGCCATCTCGCTCAGGCGAGATGGAGCCAGAAACCATAATTTTGGTCCAGGGGATTCTCGCTTGAGCGAGAATCCATCTCGCCTGAGCGAGAATACCAGTTCACGCTTAGAAACTCAGTCTTTCCCTCTTCTTCTCACATCAAAACCTTTATATATATAAGTTTGGCCTAGATTAATCTTTCTTACTCCTCTCTTTATGCACTTAGATCCTGGTTCGACCATTCATACATCTCAATTTCAAATATCAATTCATTAGCTATGAAAAAGTGTTATATAACCATCCCTCATCGTCATTCCACTTTATCACAACATAATCTTCAACGCTCTGTTCAATTCACCTATTCATTGAATATTACCAGACATTTGATTCATGTCAATTCAAAGGGATATCAAGTATTTATCATCAACATCATATATTCATACAATTTCCACAACAATCCCATAAGCCAAGCCTTCATTCACTATTTCAACAATTCAAACATACAATTAGTTCTTGGCAAGGCAATGCATGAGTTCACACATAACATAATTATCAATTAATCACTCATGCACTTGAAATGCAAACTCCTCTCCTACCTCGAGAGAAGATCCGCAATTCCAATGCTCCAAATGCCTCGATCGCTCCGCATCATCGTTGGGGATGCAATCCTATCACAACAAATATACATACAATTGCCATTATTATTCTATCACAAAGCATCATCTTAGACATCATCACCTAACCCATGATCAAATCCTAGACTTGTCTAATACTCCAAATTCATATGCTTGTATTAGGCTTCGGGAATTCCTTTCCCCAAAGCTAAGATTTCTAGATTTCAAAGGGCTAAACAACCCAACATCAACAACACCATGGCCTATAACAAGACCTAAGGCTTCATCAATTTAAACATCCATTCTCTTAGTCTAATATTAATGGTTCGCAATCATTGTCAACATCATAAATATCAACACTTACTAATCCCTCAAATCAACATACCTATGTATGTGCATAGTTCCTCATTTGCAACTCATGACTTAGCTCCCCATTTTATCAACATCAATATTCAATCCCAATACTTCTAAATGTTCATTTCCTCATATAAATCCACTCCCAAGGCATCAAAATCACTAAGATCATCAATTTGGCAAAAATCCCCAATTTATCACACTTAGGGTTTTCCATCTAAAATCATTTAACAATATTCTCAATCAATCTCCTAAAATCTTTATGGTCACTATAACTTTCTCTTCATCCCACAACATCAACCATGTTCAATTTCACACCTCCAATATTCATGCTTAAAGTTTCACTCTAGGTTAACCAACATAATCAACACCCATCCACATGCAAGGCTTCTAACATTATCATCTTCAACCCAATAACACAAAACCATAATAGAATGATGTGGAGGTAAGAAATCTTTACCTTAAATCCAAACTCCACCAAAACAAAAATAAGGGTGAAGAAGAAGGGGAGAAGACCAATGCATGCTCCCATGCTCCATAGATGCCTCACATATCCAAGCTTTTGGGTGAAAAAGGTGAATGGAGAGGATAGAAGTGGGGGGGGGGGGGAAACGGTTTTTGGAGGAGAAAGGGAGAAGAGGAGGAGAAATGAAGGAGAAGAGAAAGTGAGAGGGAGCTGCCGAAAATGAGGAAAAAGGGAGAGAGAAGAGGTGTAAAAATTAGACATTGTCCAATGGGTACAACCATGTCTCAATGCTTTTGTCCATTGTGCCATAAAATTCTATATCCATTGGTTAAAAGAGTGAAAGGTGAAAAGAAAAAGAGAGACCACGGCTAAAATAGAGGAGAAATAGGAATTCTCATTTTCTTTTAGTTCCATTTTAGCTCGTATTTTCCCCGTTTCATATCATACGTCGAGTCCAATTAATTATCTCCTTAGCACTAAAAATTATTCTAACTACACCATCTTAATCATCATAATATTCCAAACATTCTAGACCCATCAAACACTCAATTCGATTAAGTGAGTCCCACATCATCTGTTAATTCATTCGTTTCCGGTAAGTCTTAATTTACCGATAATTCACCTCTAATGTCTAACAACATCTCCCATAATTATTTGACCATGAATAATTAATTATCATCATCCAATAAATTTATTTTCTCAAAAATCTAGGATGTTACAATCCACCCCACCAAAAAGAAACTTCGTCCTCGAAGTTTAACATCGGCATACGTCATAAGGCCACACTTCGGCCACACACCATTAAGGTCCAAAATCATCATAATGTAACATCGGACTTTCCAAAGTCCAGCAGGATATAATTATTATCATCCCTTTACCCAAGTATGAAACTTCACCTATTCATCATGAGTCACCACTCATCTATTCTCGGTTTATTGATTACAACTCCCGCATTCTTATCCAGTACCTCCGGATAGGTCCAATACATTCGTCGTAAGTAGTTACAACTCTACACTTGCCTGGCCTATGTGTTGCTGCATCCGACATACAGGAAGGCGTCCCAATCCCGTAGTGGTTACTACAAACACATGAGATCGGCGCATGAGTGCACGTTGCCACAATGCCTATGGCACGTAAAGACATATCAGGATAAGTACCTTCATGTCCTGTTGCTTACATTATTCCTATCAATTCTAATACTATTCCTTCACACACGAGACTTCCCAAGAAGTCGCACAATCTCACGAGCAATATACTCACATCATACTGTTATTTAATCGTGATCCAGAATAATTCATGTCATACCATTCATTATTCTTCAGTCACCATAACCATATATTGACATAACAACCGCAAATTTCCAATCACCATAGGGTAATCACCCCACCATTGGACCTCGTCCATCTCAAAATCACAGTCAAATAACTTAGAAATCATTTGTCTAATCCAGATATTGTCAACGATAATTCGGTTCAAGCCTATAGGAATCACCAAACTCATATCAAATAGATGCTCCCAAGGTCGAAATAAGGTCAATATTCATATACTAATCTTCCACACTAGTGGTTTGCCTCTTTTATCACAGTCAAAGTCCATATATTGGACATACAATTCACATTGTGTTACATCGGCATGCGATTCTATCACCAATATATCTTCTTTTCAAAGCAAAAAGGGAGGTATCAATAGAATTAAATTCCATAACTAACTCATGTTAACATGCATTACCTCTATATCATACCGCAATTCATAATCAATCTAATCTTCATAACTTTAAGGGCATACAATCTAGCTCAAAATCATACCATAAAATTATATATCTTGGTCAATACCAAGGTATACCCCGAATTCAACATCTTTATTTACCCATTACGTATGGGTTCATGTTCTCATTTTCAATCCAATCGCACATCGGTTCTAGCCTCATCAACTCATTCCATACTTTATTTCACTACGGCTCAACCCTTCATGAGATTCAGTTCATCACTAGTCGTAGAAAATCCAAGGGTCATTTAGTACCCATCGTGGAATACTTCCACAACACATAAAGTCAATAAACATGGCTCATAGAAACATCATAGAGCCTAGACCACCATAGGGTCAAATTCAATCAGGTTCGATCGTTCAAGATCATTTTGAGTCGTTCGTGGTTACCACACTTAGTGGGTCACAACTAAATCAATCATTCACTCGGTTCACAAATACAAAACCGAGACATACCCCAAGTCTACATATACACCATTTCAATATTCAATCATCTTATCACTTACTCATGTCCTTCATCCAAAAAGGAATATAATAAATCATTTGTGTTACATAATGCCATACCTTTGTGCTCCAGGATATAAAATCCATAATTCAAATTAGCACAAACAATCATTTTAATTTATGAACGTCCACATTAGGGAATTTATTCACCATCTTTCATACAATTAGATTTCAACATGTGAATCATTCACATCTAACATCTCCTATCCGTGATCAACATACGGCATAGGTTCACCCTCAAATCAATTCATACTCAATATATCATATCCATGATCACACATGGTTCAATTTCATCATCAGTTAAAGTCATACTCAAATATCAATATTCAAATGCATAATATCAATGTATTTGTCGTTAGAAGGAAATAGTGTAAGGAACTTGGCCGGTCTTACACGAACAACCACATCAATCACATTGAGGAATTCATCCATAAACATATTCAATCTCATGATTCATACATGATTATATTTTGAGCAACTAGGCTCCACATGTACATCATACAACCTTAAGGATAAGGAATATACTCCCAATAAACAACCACGTCTTATGAATCACAATCTCATAAAAAGTCCTCATTGCGCATCAATCCCAACTCAACTCTAATGATTCACAATAATTCCTCAATAAGCAATAATGCCCTTATAATCAATCCATAATTCCTAGGCACTTAGTCCATCATATGTCCATGTAGGACAATCAAACATAATATCATCATTCTCTAGATAATTATCATTCTAAAATCTATACAAACAACCTTATTCCAATAATCGCCAAAATGTCCCAATATTGAGCAGTCGTGCTCCAACCATCCATAAAAATCAACTCTAATACCAATCAATCATGCAATGACAATGATCAAGATCTCTAATTCAGAGCAAAATACGCTCTGATACCAGATTATAACACCCCTAATTTTCTGTACTCGAATCCCGATGTGATCATCATAATTAATAAAAATGCGAGTAAATTTTTCGCGTTAGAAAACATTTCCAAAACACCACCATGACCACATCAAGATTCAAATCACAGAAAACCAAAGAGCGAGATTTCAAAACTTATAACTGGATCGATAAATAGTTGCCCATGCAGTATACAAAATAACAGAGTTTACAGCGGAAGAAAAATGTGTATACCGGGCACACGCCTAGTCCCATATATGAAGATATGAGAAAAGGCTCGGCAAAGCACGCAATGGCATAACATAGGCCTAGTAGACAACTGTCACCATTTTGCACAATCTCATAAGCATGCAATACCTAAGATATAAGCATGTAATCATCTATATGGTCATGCATCATACATCATTAAAATTCTTATTCATAATAGCCCATAATCAGCCCAACTTCAATTCCTATATATCCACTATTAGTACATCAACCAAACGTATAACTATACTCACAATTCGTTCATCCATATCAATGATTACAACATCATATTATCCATCATATACATAACACATTACGTCATAAAGCTGCCGGCCAAGGCATTCCTCTACAACTATTTACCTTCCCAAAACTTCACTTCATAAACGTCCTCTCACCATGGTTTTCCTGCATCAATACTAAAAAGTAGACCACATGGGAGAGTGAGTTTACATTTCAAATGACGATATGAATACAATTGAAATTATGTGCATATGCATATCAACATCATGTATACTTGGCTAAATGCATCAACAATCATCATAAATTATTAATTCAACAATATATATTCATTTCATGCTTATTTATCAAATCATAGCAAAGCAAGCATATACACATCTACAACACCGCCACAATGGCCAACACATATCTATCATATCGCCCCAATGGGCCAACTCATCAATATAGACCATCTTGGTCTTTCATCAAGCCACTATGGGCTAATATCATCATTTCCAATCATAATTAAATACGCCCTTCATTACATTGGGCCATATCATACATATCGTCATATTCAACATCATTTCATATGTTCATATCATTTATTACTTTTATGTGGTCTTTCATCATATTAACTTCGCATCTCATCGACACCAATATTAACATCTCAATCATCATCAATCATTATCATATTCTGGCATATCTCCATACTATGTGAATTTGACAACCAATGCGGATCCGACTGTGGGAATAAACACCAAGTTGTGGGTCAAGCATAGGTGTGCTACTATGCCCCTACTGCAGTAGTAAAATATGTACACATATCTCAAAGCATGCATGCATCTCAACAACATCTTTTACTGGTACCAAACCGCTATCGCCCATCTGTAGCACTAGTCACTGACTTGCGGATCAACAACATGGCCTCACTTGCCAAAAGTGCTACGGGCCTCTCCCGAACACACATCGAGAGAGCCGTGCCCCATCGGACACCGAGGTAACTCGCTCACTATAGAGCCGCCCGACCACTGGGCCTGCCACATAGGGTGCCTCGTCACCAAACTATGGACAGCTTCGTGACTCACACACCGAGTCACAGGGGAAATCAACAATACGCTCGTGCACTGAGCCGCCCTCCCACTGGGCCTGCCTAGTGGAACCCCCTAATATTCCACATAGACAGCGATCGATATGCCAGTCATTATCATCATCATTATACTCACCAACATCTCCATGTACGCCTTAGTGGGCCTTCTCATTATTTATTTCTTGACCATGGGTTTCAGGTTTTATACGTGGCCTTTTCATCACAACATATTTCATAATTATTTCATCTCATACACGCAAGATAACACTTGCAAACAGCCACCATAGCATTTCAACGTCACATATTATTCATCAATATCATCACACTTCATATAGTGGATTTTCATCTCATTATTCATTACCATTGCTCAAGTATACTCATATAAGTATATATATAAAATTGTATGGCATTCATAACATTATCAATTTCATATTTCATACCACACATACAAGACCATGCTTGTATCATACATAATAGTACACAACCATTCATCAATATAAATATACACCTCTTTGTGCAAGAGAGTGTTCAACATCATCATCTAGCATTATTTAATATCATACTTCCTCTAATTCATCCAATTATAATTCATACAATGTCATTTATTCATTTACCCCTCGGTCTTATAATTATTCTGGAATATCTCTTATAACCCCACCATCATATCCTCATTATTATTCTTTGGCTACTCTATTTTGGTGGCAATACATCACAAGCAATTGATCCCAAAGTGCCAATTAATCCCAATTACTTCCATGTTTTATCATCATTATAATGTCCTTAACACATCCCCTTAATCATCTCATATTACCAAGGAAAGGGGTCCAATACAAGCCTAATACAAGGAATGAAATGAATTTCAATGCAGGGCAATTCGCTCAAGCGAGATTCACCATCGCTTGAGCGAGATCAACGTCGCTCGCTTGGGCGAGCACTTTCGCGTAGGCGAAATACCTCCAGTAACGTTTTTCACGCCCGCTCGCTTGAGGGAGTCACACCCTCACCTGAGCGAGATCAAAGTGGGTCGCTTGAGCGCCTAAAAATTCTCCTTGAGCGAAGAAGTTTAGAGCATCAGGTCATTATCTCGCTTGAGCGAGTCACTCTCGCTCAAGCGGAAATCTTCCAGTATCTAATCTCATACTCGCTCGCTTGAGCGAGACCCAGCATGCCTCATCACTCGCTTGAGCGAGATTCACCCAGTGCCATTTTTCCATCACGCTCGCTCAAGCATGGCCACGCCCGCTTGAGCGAGATTCGTCCAGTATCTTCCATCCTCATTTGTACGCACCTCGCTTGAGCGGAACGCCATCTCGCCTGAGCGAGATGGAGCCAGAAACCATAATTTTGGTCCAGGGGATTCTCGCTTGAGCGAGAATCCATCTCGCCTGAGCGAGAATACCAGTTCACGCTTAGAAACTCAGTCTTTCCCTCTTCTTCTCACATCAAAACCTTTATATATATAAGTTTGGCCTAGATTAATCTTTCTTACTCCTCTCTTTATGCACTTAGATCCTGGTTCGACCATTCATACATCTCAATTTCAAATATCAATTCATTAGCTATGAAAAAGAGTTATATAACCATCCCTCATCGTCATTCCACTTTATCACAACATAATCTTCAACGCTCTGTTCAATTCACCTATTCATTGAATATTACCAAACATTTGATTCATGTCAATTCAAAGGGATATCAAGTATTTATCATCAACATCATATATTCATACAATTTCCACAACAATCCCATAAGCCAAGCCTTCATTCACTATTTCAACAATTCAAACATACAATTAGTTCTTGGCAAGGCAATGCATGAGTTCACACATAACATAATTATCAATTAATCACTCATGCACTTGAAATGCAAACTCCTCTCCTACCTCGAGAGAAGATCCGCAATTCCAATGCTCCAAATGCCTCGATCGCTCCGCATCATCGTTGGGGATGCAATCCTATCACAACAAATATACATACAATTGCCATTATTATTCTATCACAAAGCATCATCTTAGACATCATCACCTAACCCATGATCAAATCCTAGACTTGTCTAATACTCCAAATTCATATGCTTGTATTAGGCTTCAGGAATTCCTTTCCCCAAAGCTAAGATTTCTAGATTTCAAAGGGCTAAACAACCCAACATCAACAACACCATGGCCTATAACAAGACCTAAGGCTTCATCAATTTAAACATCCATTCTCTTAGTCTAATATTAATGGTTCGCAATCATTGTCAACATCATAAATATCAACACTTACTAATCCCTCAAATCAACATACCTATGTATGTGCATAGTTCCTTATTTGCAACTCATGACTTAGCTCCCCATTTTATCAACATCAATATTCAATCCCAATACTTCTAAATGTTCATTTCCTCATATAAATCCACTCCCAAGGCATCAAAATCACTAAGATCATCAATTTGGCAAAAATCCCCAATTTATCACACTTAGGGTTTTCCATCTAAAATCATTTAACAATATTCTCAATCAATCTCCTAAAATCTTTATGGTCACTATAACTTTCTCTTCATCCCACAACATCAACCATGTTCAATTTCACACCTCCAATATTCATGCTTAAAGTTTCACTCTAGGTTAACCAACATAATCAACACCCATCCACATGCAAGGCTTCTAACATTATCATCTTCAACCCAATAACACAAAACCATAATAGAATGATGTGGAGGTAAGAAATCTTTACCTTAAATCCAAACTCCACCAAAACGAAAATAAGGGTGAAGAAGAAGGGGAGAAGACCAATGCATGCTCCCATGCTCCATAGATGCCTCACATATCCAAGCTTTTGGGTGAAAAAGGTGAATGGAGAGGATAGAAGTGGGGGGGGGGAAACGGTTTTTGGAGGAGAAAGGGAGAAGAGGAGGAGAAATGAAGGAGAAGAGAAAGTGAGAGGGAGCTGCTGAAAATGAGGAAAAAGGGAGAGAGAAGAGGTGTAAAAATTAGACATTGTCCAATGGGTACAACCATGTCTCAATGCTTTTGTCCATTGTGCCATAAAATTCTATATCCATTGGTTAAAAGAGTGAAAGGTGAAAAGAAAAAGAGAGACCACGGCTAAAATAGAGGAGAAATAGGAATTCTCATTTTCTTTTAGTTCCATTTTAGCTCGTATTTTCCCCGTTTCATATCATACGTCGAGTCCAATTAATTATCTCCTTAGCACTAAAAATTATTCTAACTACACCATCTTAATCACCATAATATTCCAAACATTCTAGACCCATCAAACACTCAATTCGATTAAGTGAGTCCCACATCATCTGTTAATTCATTCGTTTCCGGTAAGTCTTAATTTACCGATAATTCACCTCTAATGTCTAACAACATCTCCCATAATTATTTGACCATGAATAATTAATTATCATCATCCAATAAATTTATTTTCTCAAAAATCTAGGATGTTACACTTTACATTTCAAATGCATAGCTCGTGAATGGGTTCTGAGTGATTTCTTATGCATGCATGTGTGTTTCAGGGTGTTTGTGATGAAATGTATATTTGATAGATAGCTTTTGTATACTGAGGCATGCGATGATTGAATCCAATGGTAGATTGCTTATATTTGATATATGTACACTGTTGGATGCATGTGTGTCATGAGACCGTGTGTGAATGTAATGCATGCTCCTTAAATTTGCCATACTGAGTCTAGTTAATTATTCATTTGTGCATGCATGACGTGGAAACATATTGTGTGACTTCTGGGTGTTCTGTTCGGGGGGACGATGGGTAAACCCTGATTGCTATCCTATGTTGCCTTGCATGCAAGTGTTGAAAATGAGTCGGTGTTGCTATAAGATGATGAATGAACTGCATGCGGAAGTGTAGTTATGATAAATGAAAGGAGGAATAATATTGCATTAGCAAACACACACAAAAGAATGTAATTAAAAGACCTTGAGTTGGACTCAAGGCAGTGCCGAGTGCACTAGCGTTGGACGCTTAAAGTCTTGGGTTGGACTTAAGCAAGCTACCGGGTTGGACTCGGAGCTGCCTGTAACACTGCCGTGGTCGCTTGGAGTGAATGTGTTACATGCAAGGGCAAACGGTTTGGTACCTGTAAAACGGCCAAACCAGCTTGGAGCTAGAGGAAAAAGGCTTGGAGCCTAGGTTGCAACGTAAAATTTATCAAGTAGGGGTCGGATCCGACTGTAGTAGACCTGTGTGTATTAGATAGATACATGCATGTATGTATGCTCTTATGCTATGATGAATTAATTGTGTTGCATATATATATATGTAAGTCGGAAATGATATAATTGAGAAATAAATGAATGAATTCCGATTGCGTGGTATTGTTATGGATAGATAATCTGGAGGATAGTTAATGTATGGTTGCTTGAAATGTGATGTTGTATGATGGAAAGCATGCGGGTTCCCAAGTGACTAACTGTCCTTTTAAATGTAAAAGCTCACCCCTGCTGTGGTAATATTTTCAGTGAACATTCCTCGGAACTACGAGTGAAGTGGGGCTACTTGCCGAGTGGACTAGCTGTGCACCAAGGAACTATATATATATATAGATACTGTGTGTAATGTTTTGATTATGCCTTGGCTGGCTCGTGTCGGATGTTAGTGTTTTAAAACAGAACAGAATCCTTTTGGGTTGGGAAAACATGATAATGTGTTTGTAATTATTGGTCGGTATACACTCTTATATATATATATGGTTATATTTATGCCATGCTGCATCTTTATCCCATCTTGTGCGTGATGCCGATTTGTATACATATGTTTATGCTTCTGAGTGCGTAAGAATGGTGAGGCGTAATGTGAAGGAAGCCAAGATATGACCTAGAGGGTGAACCCATGATCCTGTTGCCGAGTAAGGGGAAGAATTAGATGCTCCGAGTGAATGAGGCTATATAACTCCGTGTGGGGATCGTCGTGGATGCCTTCCCCCAAATGATAAACTGTTAGGATATCTGAATAGAGAAATTAAACATATTTCCGAGCGAAAACTGGTGGAGTGAGTGTTTTCCAACTGAAGAATAAACTTCCGAATACCGAGTGAGATCCGTGTAGTGAACTTATAGAAAGTTGGGAGGTTCTCAGGGGAGGTTTCAGTTAGTAAGAGATCTTGGGTAGGAAGGACTATGCTTGCCGAGTGAAAAACAAGTGAAATACCCGAGTGGCGAAAGAATGTGAAAGTTATTCTGAGTGAGGAGTTCTCATAGATTCCGAGTGAGTGGCTAAGGGAATTATTTCTCGAGTGGTCAATGTTTGTGAACCGAGCGAACGAAGTTATGGAGTGTGATATGTTCTCCGAGTGAAGCTGGTACGTATAGGGGCCAATCCGGGTGAGTTGAGAGTGGATCTTCCGAGTGAACCAGACGTTGAAATCCGAGTAAAGGAATACCGAGTGAAAGTGAACGAATACCGAGTGAACTTCTCGCTCCAGCGAACAGGGTACTCGCTCCAGCGAGTGTAATTTGGGAAGGCTATTGTGTGGGCATCGCTTAGGCGAATCACTCCTCGCCCGAGCGACTAGAGCTGTTTCACCCAAGCGTGAGGGATCGCGCTGAGGCGAGCGGATGCTAGTGTTGGGCTTCGCTCGAATATCTCCCTCTTCCATTGTTGCATCGTCATGTCCCGCTCAGGCGGTGTTGGACCTCGCTTGGGCGAGTAGACGTTGTTGCGGGATTCGCCCAGGCGTTGATGTGCTTCGCTGAACTGAATGGATCGGTTCAAGCCTTATTCCTTCCACAGGTTGCTATACATGTGAATATTCTTTTATTTTCCCCCTTGCCTTCTTCTTCCTTTATGTCGATTGTCCAGCAGTTGCTTGTGGAAAAATTTTCCCTATTTTTTTTGGGTTTATTTGTTTATTAAAATTAGGGTGTTACATTTTGGTATCAGAGCAGACCGAAAGGTCCAAGGCCAAGGTATGATTACCGAGTGTAGGCGGTTGTGTGTATTGTGACCGAGTGGTCATTGTGACTATAATATCTGTTGAACCTGAATGATATTGTAATACTGATTTGTGGACGGGAGGCTATTCCTCCTGGTCCAACTGATTATGTAACATATAGAAATGGTATAGTGTGTTAAGTTACTGAATACTAGGCTAAGATACGAGATCGGTAGTAAGTGACTTGGTATACTTATCCTTGAAGGGGTGTTAATTTCAGGATAAGAGATGACGCATCGCCAAAGCATGGAGACTATAGCCACAGCATTCCAACGCTTTGCAGACGTGTTCGAGAGGTAGGGCCAGCCTCGAGCAGAGGAGGGCCAAGTGCTGGACTGCTTCCTGAAGAGGAAGCCGAGTGAATTTCAGGGAGGACGGAACCCGGAAGCAGCTTTTAAATGGACTCAAGAGCTGGAAAGGATCTTTGGGGGTTTTCACTATACCGAGGCCCAGAAGGTGGAATGTGCAGTGTATATGCTGCGAGACGAGGCGGAGAACTGGTGGAAGATAGCCAGAAACCGATTCCCTGACGATGATACTCAACTGACCTGGAACAATTTCAAGACATGCTTCTTAGAGAAGTACTTCCCTGACACAATCAGGAGTCAGAAAGAACTGGAGTTCATGGAATTGAAGCAGGGGTCCATGACTGTGGAAGAATACGCAGCAAGATTTGAGGAATTGTACCTATTCTACCCACCCTTCCAACAACCGGGGACGGAGAATTCAAAGTGTTTAAAATTTGAGAACGGATTAAGGTCAGATATTAAGAGAGCCTGCAGATACCAAGAGGTTAGGAGTTTTCCTGCATTGGTGAATAAGTGTAGGATATTTGAAGAAGATGACAAGGCCCACTCGGGCAGAGCAGCAGGGCAAACCCCTCCTTGAGGCCTCAACAATCACACTTCAAGAGGTCGGGCAATACTAGGAGTACTAGATCCTCCTCTAATTTCAGAGGACAAGGAAACCGTGGGGGTCATTTCGGGGGTCGCCCCGGGGGTAGTAGATGTTTCAGATGCGGAGGTAACCACTTTGCACGGGAATGTGATGCTGGAAACGATGTTATATGCTTCCACTGTAACGAAAGGGGGCATGTTCGCCCCGACTGTCCGTAATTGCAGCCAGAGGGTGGCCATGCACGTCGTGGGGGTTTCTGTATGGGAGGACACAGAACTAACAGTAAAGGGAATGGTGGCAGAGGCAACGGAGCAAGGAGCAATTTGATGGCTACTACAAGTAACCAAGGGAGAAATACCGACCAACTAGCAGTAGGAAGAGTCTACGCCATCAATGCGGAAGATGCTGCACAAGCAAATGACTTAGTACAATGTAAGTGCTCACTCGGTAGATATACACTTAATGTAGTTTTCGATTCTGGAGCCACCCATTCTTTCATAGCTGATGAGTGTGTAAAACATTTAAAATTACCAACTGTATATATGGGTCAGACCTTGGAAGTGGCCAATCCGACTGGCACTAAGGTGTTAACATCGTCAATGTGCAAGGATGTAACGTTTGTGTTGTGCGATCGGAGTTTTACCTTCGATCTGGTGTGCGTGCCTCTGAAGGACCTTGACATTATACTTGGTATAGACTGGCTTTCAGCCAACAAGGTGTTAGTGGATTGCAGAAACCGAAGGATAATCTTTCCGAGGCAGAACAATGAGGGTTACACGGCACAAGGTATAGCTCAACTGTTTATGATGCTTTGTTTAACCGAGGATGAGAGTAGAGCCCGAGTGAACAAAATACCGATTGTTTGTGAATTCCCAGAGGTGTTTCCGGAAGATGTGCCGGTATTCCTCCAACTAGAGAAGTTGAGTTCTCTATAGACCTAATCCTTGGAGCCGAGCCAGTCTCCAGTGTACCTTATAGAATGTCCTCAACTGAATTAGCCGAGTTGAAGAAGCAGGTGGATGAGTTACTCGGGAAACAATTCATTCGACCGAGCGTATCACCATGGGGCGCACCTGTGCTACTCGTTAAGAAGAAGGATGGCAGCATGAGATTATGCATAGATTATCGACAGCTAAACAAGCTCACAATTAAGAACCGATACCCATTGCCCAGAATTGACGACCTGATTGACCAACTGCGTGGTGCTTCAATTTTCTCAAAGATCGATTTACGATCAGGATACCACCAAATCCGAGTGAAGGACTCGGATATCCCCAAGACTGCCTTTAGGACCCGGTATGGTCACTACGAGTATGTAGTGATGCCGTTTGGTGTGACAGACGCCCCTGCTGTCTTCATGAATTACATGAACAACATATTCCACTCATATTTAGACTGATTCATGGTAATTTTCATTGATGATATCCTGATCTATTCTGAGACCCCTAAGGAGCATGAAGAACACCTCCGAGCGGTACTTCAGGTGCTGAAGGAGAAGCAGCTGTTTGCAAAGCTTTCCAAGTGCAATTTCTGGATGGATGAGATCCACTTTCTCGGACATGTGGTTTCCAAGGAAGGTGTCTTGGTGGACCCTTCAAAGGTGACAACTATAATGGCATGGGAGAGACCCAGGTCGGTCTCGGAGATAAGGAGCTTTATGGGCCTGGCCGGTTACTACAGGAGGTTCATTGAAGGTTTTTCTAAGTTGGCTTCGCCACTGACTAAACTGACTCGGAAAAACATTCCCTTCGTATGGGGTCCCGAGTGCGAGAGAAGTTTTCGAGAGCTGAAGGACAAGTTGACGACTGCTCCAGTGTTGGCATTACCTAACTTGCATGAGATCTTCATGTTTTATTGTGATGCATCAGGACTCGGATTAGGATGCATGCTAATGCAGAATGACCGAGTGATAGCGTATGCCTCTCGGCAATTGAGACCTCACGAACAGCATTACCCGACCCATGACTTGGAGCTGGCAGCCGTAGTCTTCGCATTGAAGGTCTGGAGGCATTATTTAAACGGGTCCAGATTTGAAGTATACAATGATCACAAGAGCCTCAAATACTTATTTGACCAAAAGGAGCTGAATATGAGGCAGAGGAAATGGATGGAATTTTTAAAGGACTACGATTTCGAGCTGAAATACCATCCGGGTAAGGCAAATGTTATTGCCGACACGTTGAGTCGGAAATCCCTCCATATAGCAGCGATGATGGTGAGAGAAGTGGAGTTATTGGAACAGTTCCGAGACATGAACTTACATATTGACATCCCCTCCTCTCGGAAAATGACAATCGGTACATTGAGGATCGCCAATGAATTCCTGAAATTTGTGTACGAGCAGCAGCAGTCGGACTCCTACTTAGTGAGATGAAGGAGATTCAGGCCAAAGGGAAGGACTTGTCCTTAACCGAGGGAACGGACGAAATTTTCCGAGTGAAAAATAGAATATATGTGCCGAGTGGAGGAGAGTTAAGAAGAATAGTACTTGATAAAGCCCACAAGAGCCTACTCAGTATTCACCCGGGTACCACGAAGATGTACCACGATCTGAGAGCACAATTTTGGTGCCCCGGATTAAAGAAGAATGTGGTAGAATACGTGGCTCGGTGTATCACCTGTCAAAAGTCGAAAGTCGAGCACCAGAAGCCGTATGGTGCATTGCAATCCCTGGAGATTCCCGTGTGGAAATGGGACTCAATTGCTATGGATTTTGTCATGGGATTACCAAGAAACCGAGCGGGCCATGATGCAATTTGGGTCATTGTTGACCGACTGACGAAGAGTGCACACTTCCTACCTGTGAACATGAAGTACCCGTTGCATAAGTTAGCTCGGATATACATTCACGAAATCGTCCGACTGCATGGTATACCGAATTCTATCGTATCGGACAGGGATCCTAAGTTCACGTCCCGGTTTTGGACCAACCTGCACCAGGAAATGGGTATGAAGCTTTGGCTAAGTTCTGCCTATCACCCCTAATCGGATGGACAATCCGAGTGGACGATCCAAAGCCTGGAGAACTTGCTAAGGGCGTGTGTGTTGGAGCACGGTGGAGATTGGGAGCAGTACCTTCCCCTGATCGAGTTCACATACAATAATAGCCACCACAATAGTATCGGTATAGTGTAACATCCTGATTTTTAATTTAATTACCGATTGAGACTAAGCCATTAATTAAGGGATTAACTGCAGAATTGAGATTAATGAATAATTTAACTGATTGCTGATTGGTTAGAAAATAATTAAATAAATAATGATAATAATAATAATAGTGCCAGGTGAAAGGACGCATGTGTCCTTAGGAGTATAAGACAACCTCAGCTCTCTCTTCCCTCCATTAATTCACGCCGGTCAGCTCCTCTGTGCGTGAGTCTGGTCCCCTCCTCCCCTGTTTTCTCTTCTTCCCTTTCAATCACGTTGAATAGTGAGAAAGTCGAGAGCTCCTGGAGGAACATCAACGCGGCTCTGTTCCACTCCCTGTCCTCTTCTTCCCCCCATTGCCTTCTTCCTCTCCTTCTTCTTTTACCTAGAGCTGTTAGTATTCCAGTTGGAAGGCTGTGCTGGAAGTGCCTTGGAGCTGTGGGGGAGACGAACCCGTTGGAGGAAAGAAGCAACTCTGGTCCAGGATCAACGCTGAGCTCGAAGGCTGTTGGAGGAGGAGTAACAGAGGGACGATCGGTCAGCATTGTGACTTGAGGAGTCTCTGAACCCCGACAGCAGGTAGGGGGCGCTTTGCATGTCAAGTGTATGGTTTATGACCGGGTCCCGGGTGCTTGCTTTAATATGATATGTGGTGTGAAATGTGTAGATCGATGTGTGGTGATTGACTGATTGTGCATGCAACTCCCGAACTGGGGTATCTGTGAAAGGTTGAGGGTTGTGTGACTTCGTCTTTGAGTGCCTATTGATATTTCTGTGATGCATGTTGTTGAAACCTGAGTTTGCTGAGTGAATGTGTGTGTGCCTTACCATTATCCCCGAATGCATGAGATATGAATTGATACGTGATTTCCATTTCGAATGCTGCGTGGAAAAGTATGCTGACTCTATTAAAAATGTTGAGTGGATGTTCTGTAATGTGGTTACCTATGCTTGCTGTTGTAAGTTATTATGATAGATACATGTATTGTTGTAATGGAATGTGGGATTTCGAATAAATCTGAATGCTGTGTGGGGGATCGGTTATGATCCATTGATGGCTGTGTGAGACACGTCTGGTAAGCTTGGATGTTGTGGTGGAATTGCATGAGATTGTATATGTGGGATGATTCCCAGATTCCTGACCAGTTCCATGAGGACCCGTGGTAGCCGATGGAGCTAGAGCTGGGTCTCGAGACGTCACGGGGTGACCGGTGCCACACAGAAAGGGCTAGTGGACGAGGGGTCGGAAAGGTATCTAGAGTCGTATAAAATGAGTTCCAGTCAGATTCCTGGTTAGATCCATGAGGACCCGTGGTAGCCGATGGAGCTAGAGCTGGGTCTCGAGACTTCACGGGGTGACCGGTGCCACACGAAAAGGGCTAGTGGACGAGGGACCGGGAAGGAATCTGCACTGAACTCACTGTTTAAGTCGGATCCGCATGCATGAGTCTATGAGCATTGTTAGTGAGATTATTGTGAATTGCATGGATTAAATGAATTGAATGAAGTCCAACTAGATGATGTCGTATGAGTGAATTCCGACTGAATGAATAGACAAGTATTGATACTGTTGCTGAGTGCAGTGTGATGCTATGATTGAGAATATATGTTATTATGCGAATTCTGATTGAATAATGTGGTATGGCACTTATATTAATTGGCAGTATATATATATATATCGTTATGGATTGAACCCGGTAAATTATATAATTGAGAATTAAGGTAAAGTCTGAGTCAATAGCTATCACCTTATATGTAAAAGCTCACCCCTACACCATTTTTCACTGTGTGCAGGTTGGACTCTGAAGTGATGATAAGGTCTCAGGTCCGAGTGAGGTGCACTCCGACCGTTGAGTGCTTATTTTGTATTTGTCATGTTTCGTCAGTTGTAGCCTTGGCCGGCTCATAATAACAGTGTGGTGTAATGAATATGGATACATATATATATAAATAATTTGAGCTTTTGTGATCCGAGTGCATGTTTTTATATGTAATAGTTCACGTTGATAACAGGTGCTGAGGAATGAATGATGTTAAGGTAATGGGTATTCCGAGTGTATGAATATGTATGTACACATATGTTGTATACGGGTGGTTTGTGTCTGGGTAGACTGAGGGGTGTTGATGGTTAGAATATTGCTCAGTTAATGATTTTTGAGTAGACGTAATTGGGGAGTCAACTCCGAGTGGGGCTGCAAATGGCTATGCCTTCTTGTTCGAATGATGATACTTCAAGGGATTCTGAGTAAAATACCTTGGATGAACCTATACTGCGTAAGATCTAATGAGAGAATCCCCGAGTGATAATGAGAGCGGTCATTCCCGAGTGAAAACCCTGAGCGATTCTCTCCTGAGAGAGGAGTTAGTGTAGTGGCTTAGAATGGAAGGGATTCTAAGTGTAAAACATCGATAATCCGAGTGAAAGATGTATATTCTGAGTGAGTAAGGGTCCATATCCCGAGTGGTTGAGTTCTCGAATCCGAGTG
This sequence comes from Clitoria ternatea, assembly GCA_037962975.1. Classification (NCBI taxonomy): domain Eukaryota; kingdom Viridiplantae; phylum Streptophyta; class Magnoliopsida; order Fabales; family Fabaceae; genus Clitoria; species Clitoria ternatea. The sequence continues at coordinate 50,302 of JAYKXN010000010.1, forward strand.
GGATAACCCCCAGTGTCCGAGTAGAGTATAGGTGTGGCCGCATGGATAAAATTGAAAGGCTAAGTTATGGAACACCGAATGGACTTAGGAATGAACTTCCGAGTGGACTTAGTCGTTTACCGAGTGTATGGATGTCCCGATGCCGAGTGATGAATTTGCCGTGTGAGGCTTCTCGCTTCAGCAAATGAAGGATCCGCTCCAGCGAATGTGTACTGCTGGAAGGCTTTTGTCGTGGTATCGCCCAAGCGAATGGTACTTTGCCCGAGCGAGTGAGTTGTCTCGCTCAAGCGTCCTGGACCTCGCTTAAGCGAGTCAGAGTTGTCTTGGATTTCGCCCAGGCGCTGATGTGTTTCGCTGAACCGAATGGGTCAGTTCAAGCCTTGTTTCTTTCGCTGATTGCTATATGTGTAAATGTTCTTTTCTTTCCCTTGTCTTCTTCCTTCTCTTTTTTTATGCCGATTGACCAGGGGTTGTTTTTGTGAAAAATTTTTCCCTGTTTTTGGGTTATTATTTATTAAAAATTAGGGTGTTACATATGGCACCCTACGAAGCACTATATGGTCGAAGATGCCGAACCCCACTCTGCTGGTCAGAAACGGGTGAAAGTTTACTGCTGGGGCCAGAAATTGTAAAGCAAACATCAGAACAGATCTGAGTGATAAGGGAAAGGATGAAGGCGTCTCAGGACCGGCAGAAGAGCTACCATGACAAACGAACCAAACCATTAGAGTTTTCAGTCAGAGACCAAGTGTTTTTGAAGACTTCTCCGAGTAAAGGAGTCGGGCGAGCCTTGAAAGGTGGAAAATTGAGCCCCCGATACATTGGGCCTTATGAGGTGTTGGAACGAGTCAGCTCCATGCAATACTAAATAGCGTTACCGATTCACTTATCCCGACTGCATAACGTATTTCATGTGTCTCAACTAAGAAAATATCTACATGATCCCACCCATTCGATGCCAGATGATGAAGTAGAGATTAAGGAAGACCTGACCACTATAACTATACCGATTAGAATTGTGGACCGATCGGTAAAACGACTGAGGAGTAAAGACGTACTGGTTGAAGTAGAGTGGCAGCAAGGCGGGACTACCTCTTGTACCTGGGAACACGAAGACGCCATGAGGCAGCAGTACCCCAAATTGTTTTGCTAAGGTGAGTCACCGAGTGAATTTCGGGGACGAAATTCTTTTAAGGGGGAGAACTGTAACATCCCAATTTTGAAGTTAAATACCGAATGAAAAACAAACCATTGAGATTTGATTTCAAAGTAGGAAATTAACCGTTAATTATAATTAATTACCAAACGGATTTAAGCCATTAAAATGATTATTGTAAGGTGGAGATTCTCGTAACTCAACTACCTTAACTTAGAAATAATAACTGATTAATTATAAATAATGATGATGGCTGGATGATTGAGTTCAGTGCGCGTGGCTGAGTGGAACTGCTGGACTCACGCTCTTCCACCCCACTCTTCTCTTCCTCGTGCAAATATATATATACATAAGCCCATGATCACGAAGGTCACTCACTTCCCTTCAGACTCCCTCTTCCTCCACTGCTTCATCCCCTCCTCTCTTCTAGTGTCTTCTCTCCTCTTCCTAGTTCTTCGTCTTCTCCTTCCCTGTTCACTTTTCCATTCCTGGAAACGCACGACGATACTGCAGAAGACTTGGAGTTCCTTCTGCTGGTAAGGGACGATCGTCAGGGTGGAAGACGAACAGCCTTTGTTTCACAGTGCGACTACGACCAAGGGGGCCTGAACGAGTGTGAGCCTGGGCGAGGCGATCAGAAAACAAAGGACCAACGTCGAGAAACAGAAGAACCCCCCTCGATTTCCTTCAGTAGGTAGGGGGCGCTTTGCATTTCAAATGCATAGCTCGTGAATGGGTTCCGAGTGATTTCTTATGCATGCATGTGTGTTTCAGGGTGTTTGTGATGAAATGTATATTTGATAGATAGCTTTTGTATACTGAGGCATGCGATGATTGAATCCGATGGTAGATCGCTTATATTTGATATATGTACACTGTTGGATGCATGTGTGTGTCATGAGACCGTGTGTGAATGTAATGCATGCTCCTTAAATTTGCCATACTGAGTCTAGTTAATTATTCATTTGTGCATGCATGACGTGGAAACATATTGTGTGACTTCTGGGTGTTCTGTTCGGGGGGACGATGGGTAAACCCTGATTGCTATCCTATGTTGCCTTGCATGCGAGTGTTGAAAATGAGTCGGTGTTGCTATAAGATGATGAATGAACTGCATGCGGAAGTGTAGTTATGATAAATGGAAGGAGGAATAATATTGCATTAGCAAACACACACAAAAGAATGTAATTAAAAGACCTTGAGTTGGACTCAAGGCAGTGCTGAGTGCACTAGCGTTGGACACTTAAAGTCTTGGGTTGGACTCAAGCAAGCTACCGGGTTGGACTCAGAGCTGCCCGTAACACTGCCGTGGTCGCTTGGAGTGATTGTGTTACATGCAAGGGCAAACGGTTTGGTACCTGTAAAACGGTCGAACCAGCTTAGAGCTGGAGGAAAAAGGCTTGGAGCCTAGGTTGCAACGTAAAATTTATCAAGTAGGGGTCGGATCCGACTGTAGTAGACCTGTGTGTACTAGATAGATACATGCATGTATGTATGCTCTTATGCTATGATGAATTTATTGTGTTGCATATATATATATATGTAAGTCGAAAATGATATAATTGAGAAATGAATGAATGAATTTCGATTGCGTGGTATTGTTATGGATAGATAATCTGGAGGATAGTTAATGTATGGTTGCTTGAAATGTGATGTTGTATGATGGAAAGCATACGGGTTCCCAAGTGACTAACTGTCGTTTTAAATGTAAAAGCTCACCCCTGCTGTGGCAATATTTTCAGTGAACATTCCTCGGAACTATGAGTGAAGTGGGGCTACTTGCCGAGTGGACTAGCTGTGCACCAAGGAACTATATATATATATATATATATAGATACTGTGTATAATGTTTTGATTATGCCTTGGTTGGCTCGTGTCGGATGTTAGTGTTTTAAAACAGAACAGAATCCTTTTGGGTTGGGAAAACATGATAATGTGTTTGTAATTATCGGTCGGTATACACTCTTATATATATATGGTTATGTTTATGCCATGCTGCATGTTTATCCCATCTTGTGCGTGATGCCGATTTGTATACATATGTTCATGCTTCTGAGTGCGTAAGAATGCTAAGGCGTAATGTGAAGGAAGCCAAGATATGACCTAGAGGGTGAACCTGTGATCCTGTTGCCGAGTAAAGGGAAGAATTAGATGCTCCGAGTGAATGAGGCTATATAACTCCGTGTGGGGATCGTCGTGGATGCCTTCCCCCAAATGATAAACTGTTAGGATATCTGAATAGAGAAATTAAACATATTTCCGAGCGAAAACTGGTGGAGTGAGTGTTTTCCAACTGAAGAATAAACTTCCGGATACCGAGTGAGATCCGTGTAGTGAACTTATAGAAAGTTGGGAGGTTCTCAGGGGAGGTTTCAGTTAGTAAGAGATCTTGGGTAGGAAGGACTATGCTTGCCGAGTGAAAAACAAGTGAAATACCCGAGTGGCGAAAGAATGTGAAAGTTATTCCGAGTGAGGAGTTCTCATAGATTCCGAGTGAGTGGCTAAGGGAATTATTTCTCGAGTGGTCAATGTTTGTGAACCGAGCGAACGAAGTTATGGAGTGTGATATGTTCTCCGAGTGAAGCTGGTACGTATAGGGGCCAATCCGGGTGAGTTGAGAGTGGATCTTCCGAGTGAACCAGACGTTGAAATCCGAGTAAAGGAATACCGAGTGAAGTGAACGAATACCGAGTGAACTTCTCGCTCCAGTGAACAGGGTACTCGCTCTAGCGAGTGTAATTTGGGAAGGCTATTGTATGGGCATCGCTTAGGCGAATCACTCCTCGCCCGAGCGACTAGAGCTGTTTCGCCCAAGCGTGAGGGATCGCGCTGAGGCGAGCGGATGCTAGTGTTGGGCTTCGCTCGAATATCTCCCTCTTTCATTGTTGCATCGTCATGACCGCTCAGGCGGCGTTGGACCTCGCTTGGGCGAGTATACGTTGTTGCGGGATTCGCCCAGGCGTTGATGTGCTTCGCTGAACTGAATGGATTAGTTCAAGCCTTATTCCTTCCACAGGTTGCTATACATGTGAATATTCTTTTATTTTCCCCCTTGCCTTCTTCTTCCTTTATGTCGATTGTCCAGCAGTTGCTTTGTGGAAAAATTTTCCCTGTTTTTTTGGGTTTATTTGTTTATTAAAATTAGGGTGTTACAACATGGCTCTCAGCCTTTTATTCAGCTCTCAGCTGATCCGGCCGTTTTACTGGTACCAAACCGTTTGCCCTCACATGTAACACAAACACTCTTAGCGTCAACGACAGTGTTACGAGCAGCCCTGAGTCCCATTCAGTCGGCTTGCCTTGAGTCCCACTCAAGGTCTTTGGTAGCATCTCATGCATATAATTACCGATTCAAATACTAGCGTCACACGCTAAATGCTCTCAGCATTCTTACCGATGCATCTCATGCAAAATATTATCATTAAGTTATAAACGGAATCGGTATAATAATTTCAGTGTTAACACATGCATCCCATGCATCATAATATAAAACCACACACGGAAATCACCATGGTAGACACATATCATATACACTCACCCTTTTCCCTAACAGTACATGCATCTCATGCAATTAGTATTAAACATCAACGGAACTCAACAAGATAGTCCCCCATCACATGCACTCGGTATTCAGATTTACAGTAACAAGCATCTGATGCTATCTCATATAAATCACACACGGGGATCGATAACAGTCCCTTAACACATACATCTCATGCAATCACTCAGCATTCTCATGATTATCAACATGCATTTCATGGACGGAAATCGACATGCATTACACAAATCATAGTCATCACACATCTGGGCATTACATAAACTATTACTCAATCGAAATACAACTATCAACGCTTTTCAAATCATAAGCATCCAACATGGCAATATCACCCAGAACCCGTCCATAAACCATGCATTTGAGATATAAAATACCCCCTACCTACTAAAGAGACTCAGAAGCTCCTCGAGCTATAATGCTGACCGATCACTCCTTTCGGTCACTCCTTTCCACTAGACAACCTTCGAACTCAGTCGTCAACTCTACTCTCAGCTTTGGAAAGACCAAAAAGCTATCCTCTTCCTCGAGCAATTTTGTCTCAACAACAACAGACTACTTCCACAACTCTGAAGCACTTCACACTGCAGACTTCCCAACTGAGACTCTAACAGCTTCAAGTGGGAAAAAAAGAAGAAGGAGAGAAGACGACGAGGAGGAAGAAGAACTTGGGAGGAGAAACAGAACAATGTCTTTGTATCCTCGAAGGAAAAAGCTCTCAACTCTCTCAATCCTTTCTAACTTAACGCGAATGAATGAGTGAAAGAGAGAGACCGAACCCTTTTTGTACCATTAGGGGTACATACATCATTTTCCTTGGCCACTTTGTATTATTCAACCATTAGCCTAACCTGCAATTAACCTTAATCAGTGACTAATCTCAGCCGGTAATTAACTCTAAATCAGGATGTTATAGTTTTCTTCACTTAAGCTTGAAAACTTCAAAAACCCATCGAGATTACGAACCGACAAACCATGGTGATGCATCATGGGCACTCTCAGGCTAAGAACTAGATAAGTTACTCCTTGGCTGACCCTAAGCATCTAGTTTCATGAAGATATCTTCAAGAATCATATCATGGCTAATGTGTCCTAGAAAACCCAATAACTTTTAATCTTCTCTCTCTTTTGGAATCACTAGCTAAGAAGGAGTAAAAAGGATGGTTGTTCACTCAACTTGTAGTTTGGAGAATACTCAGGCTCTTGTCATTGATAAGGATTGGGTCTTGTTCACTTTACTTTTTCTTCACTTGAGCTTGAAAACTTTGAAAACCCATCAGGATTACAAAATGACACACCATGGTGATGCATCATTGGAACTCTAAGATTAAGAACTAGATGAATTGCTCCTTGGATGATCCTAAGCATCAAGTTTCGTGAAGATATCTTCAAGAATAAAATCATGGATGATGTTTCATAGAATACCCCATAAACTTTTTATCTTCTCTCTATTTTGGACTCACTAGCTAAGAAGGAGTCAAAGGGATGGTTGTTCATTCAATTCACTTGTAGTTTAGAGAATAGTTAGGCTCCTAATATTGTTTAGCATTGGGTCTTGTTCACTTTGTATTTTCTTCCCTTGAGCTTGAAAACTTCAACAACCCATCGAGATTACGAACCGACAAACCATGGTGATGCATCATGGGCACTCTAAGGCTAAGAACTAGATGAGTTACTCCTTGGATGACCCTAAGCATCTAGTTTCATGAAGATATCTTCAAGAATCATATCATGGCTAATGTGTCCTAGAAAACCCAATAACTTATAATCTTCACTCTCTTTTCAAATCACTAGCTAAGAAGGAGTAAAAAGGATGGTTGTTCACTCAATTCACTTGTAGTTTGGAGAATACTCAGGCTCTTGTCATTGATTAGGATTGGGTCTTGTTCACTTTACTTTTTTTTCACTTAAGCTTGAAAACTTTGAAAACCCATTGAGATTGCAAAACGACACACCATGGTGATGCATCATTGGAACTCTTAGGTTAAGAACTAGATGAGTTACTTTATGGATGATCCTAGGCATCAAGTTTCGTGAAGATACCTTCAAGAATCACATCATGGATGATGTGTCCTAGAAGGACCCACAAACTTTTAATCTTCTCTCTCTTTTGGATTCACTACCTAAGAAAAAGTCAAAAGGATAGTTGTTCACTCGATTCACTTGAAGTTTAGAGAATAGTTAGGCTCCTGGCATTGTATAGGATTAAGTCTTGTTCACTTGACATTTTCTTAAGTTGAGCTTTGACAACTTTAAAAAACCCATCAATATTACAAACCCTCTAACCATCATGATACGTTATTGGAAGTCTAAGGCTAAGAACTAGATGAATTGCTCATTGAATGACCCTAAGCATCAAGTTTCGTGCAGATATGTTCAAGAATCACATCATGGTTGATGTGTTTTAGAAAACTCAATAAACTTTTTATCTTTTGTCTTTTGGAATCACATGCTTAGAGCACTTAAAAGGATGGTTATTCAATCAATTCAGTTGAAGTTTAAAGAATAGTTAGGCTCCTAGCATTGTTTAGAATAGGGTCTTGTTCACTTTGCATTTTCTTCACTTGAGCTTTAAAATTTGTAAAACCCATCGAGATTACAAACCGGCACACCATAGTGATGTATCATTGGAATTCTAAGGTTATGAACTAGATGAATTGCTCCTGGATGACCCTAAGCATCACATTTCGGGAAAATATCTTCAAGAATCACATCATGGATGATGTGTCCTAGAAAATCCCATAAACATTTAATCTTTTCTCTCTTTTGGACTCACTAGCTAAGAAAAAGTCAAAAGGATGGTTGTTCTCTCAATTCACTTGAAGTCTAGAAATAGTTAGGCTCCTAGCATTGTTTAGGATTGGGTCGATTTCACTTTAGGTTTTCTTCAATTGAGCTTGTAAACTTTGAAAACCCATAAAGATTACAAACCCTTCAACCATTGTGATGCATCATTGGAAGTCTAAGGCTAAGAACTAGATAAATTGCCCCTTGGATGACTCTAAGCATCAAGTTTGGTGAAGATATCTTCAAGAATCACATCATGGTTGATGTGTCTTAGAAAACTCTACAAACTTTTAATATTCTCTTGCTTTTAGAATCAGTAGCTAAGAAGGACTCAAAAGGATGGTTATTCAATCATTTCTATTAAAGTTTAGAGAATAGTTAGACTCCTGGCATTGTTTAGGATTTGGTCTTGTTCACTTTGCGTTTTCTTCACTTGAGCTTAAAAACGTTAAAAACCCATCGAGATTACGAACCGACCACCCATGGTAATGCATCATTGGAACTCTAAGGTTAAGAACTAGATGAATTGCTCCTTGGATGACGCTAAGCATCAAGTTTCGTGAAGATTTCTTCCAGAATCACATAATGGTTGATGTGTCCTAGAAAACCCCATAAAACTTTTAATCTTCTCTTTCTTTTGGATTCACTAGCTAAGAAGAAGTCAAAAGAATGGTTGTTCACTTAATTCACTTATAGTTTAGAGAATAGTTAGGCTCCTGGCATTGTTTAGGATTAGGTCTTATTCACTTTGCATTTTCTTCACTTGAGCTTGAAAACTTCAAAAACCCATTGAGATTATGAACCGCCACACCATAGTGATACATCATTGAACTCTTAGGTTAAGAACGAGATGAATTACTCCTTGGAGAAACCTAAGCATCAAGTTTCATGAAGTTATCTTCCAGAATCACAAAATGGTTGATGTGTCCTAGAAAACCTTAAAAACTTTTAATCTTCTCTCTCTTTTGGACTCACCAGATAAGAAGGAGTTAAACGGATGGCTGTTCACTCAATTCACTTGTAGTTTAGAGAATAGTTAGGCTCCTCACATTGTTTAGGATTGGGTCTTGTTCACTTTACGTTTTCTTCACTTGAGCTTGAAAACTTTGAAAACCCATCGAGATTACGAACCGACACACCATGGTGATGCATCATTGGAACTCTAAGGTTAAGAACTAGTTGAATTGCTCCTTGGATAACCCTAAGCATATAGCTTCGTGAAGATATCTTCATGAATCACATCATGGTTGATGTGTCCTAGAAAACCCCACAAACTTTTAATCTTCTCTCTCTTTTGGACTCACTAGCTAAGAATGACTCAAAAAGATGGTTCTTTAATCAATTCAGTTGAAGTTTATTGAATAGTTAGGATTGGGTCTTGTTCACGTTACGTTTTCTTCACTTGAGATACTTCGAACACCCATTGAGATTACAAACCCACCAACCATGGTGATGTATCATTGGAACTCTAAGGTTAAGAACTAGATGAATTGCTCCTTGGATGACCTTAAGCAATAAGTTTCATGAAAATATCTTCTAGAATCACATCATGGTTGATGTGTCCTAGGAAACCTCATAAACTTTTAATCTTCTCTCTCTTTTGGACTCAATAGCTAAGAAGGAGTCAAAAAGATGGTTATTCGATCAATTTAGTTGAAGTTTAGAGAATAGTTAGGCTCCTAGAAATTTTTAGGATTAGTCTTGTTCACTATTTGATTTCTACACTTCAGCTTGAAAACTTCGAAAACCCATCGAAATTACAAACTAACACACGATGGTGATGCATCATTGGAACTCTTAGGTTAAGAACTAGATAAGTTACTCCTTGTATGATCCTAAGAGTCATCTCTCGTGAAGATATCTTCAAGAATAACATCATGGATAATCTGTCCTAGAAAACAACACAAACTTATTATCTTCTCTCTCTTTTGGACTCGCTAGCTAAGGAGTCAAAGGAATGGTTGTTCACTTAATTTACATATAGATTAGAGAATACTTAGGCTCCTCACATTGTCTAGGTTTGGGTCTTGTTCACTTTGCGTTTTCTTCATTTGAGCTTGAAAACTTCGAAAACCCATGGAGATTACAAACCGATACACCACTGTGAAGCATTATTGGAACTCTTAGGTTAAGAACTAGATGAGTTACTTCTTCAATGATCCTTAGCATCAACTTTCGTGAAGATATCTTCAAGTATCATATCATGGATGATGTGTTCTAGAATACCCCATAAAGTTTTTATCTTCTCTATCTTTTGGACTTATTAGCTAACAAAGTGTCAAAAGGATGGTTGTTCACTCAATTCACCTGTAGTTTAGAGAATAGTTAGGCTCTTGACATTGTGTAGGATTGGGTCTTCTTCACTTTGCGTTTTCTTCACTTGAGCTTGAAAACTTAAAAAACCCATCGAGATTACGAACCAACCAACCATGGTGATGCATCATTGGAACTCTAAGGTTAAAAACTAGATGAATTACTCCTTGGAATACCCTAAGCATCAAGTTTCCTGAAGATATCTTCAAGAATCACATCATGGATCATGTCTCCTAGAAAACCCCATAAACTTTTTGTCTTCTCTCTCTTTTGGACTCACTTGCTAAGAATGAGTCAAAAGGATGGTTGTTCACTGAATTCACATGTATTTTAGAGTATAGTTAGGCTCCTAACATTGTTTAGGATTCGGTCTTGTTTACTTTGCATTTTCTTTACTTGAGCTTGAAAACTTCAAAAACCTATCGAGATTACTAATTGACCAACCATGGTGATGCTTCATTGGAACTCTAAGATTTAGAACTAGATGAATTGCTCCTTGGATGACCCTAAGCATCAAGTTTTGTGAAGATATCTTCAAGAATCACATCATGGATGATGTGTCCTTAAAAACCCTAAACCTTTTAATCTATCTCTCTTTTGGACTCAATAGCTAAGAAGTTAAACGGATGGCTGTTCACTCAATTCACTTGTAGTTTAGAGAATAGTTAGGCTCCTCACATTGTTTAGGATTGGGTCTTGTTCACTTTATGTTTTCTTCACTTGAGCCTGAAAACCCATCAAGATTACGAACCAACACACCATGGTGATGCATAATTGGAACTCTTAGGTTAAGAAGTAGCTGAGTTACTCCTTGGATGATCCTAAGCATCAAGTTTCGTAAAGATATTTTCAAGGATCATATCATGGATGATGTGTCCTAGAAAACCCCATAAACTTATTATCTGATCTCTCTTTTGGACTCACTAATTAGGAAGAAGTCAAAAGGATGGTTGTTCACTCAATTCACTTATAGTTTAAAGAACAGGTAGGCTCTTGACATATTTTAGGGATGGGTCTTGTTCACTTTGCATTTTCTTCACTTGAGATTGAAAACATCAAAAACCCATTGAGATTACGAACCATCCAACAATGGTGATGTATCATTGGAACTCTAAGGATAAGAACTAGATAAGTTGCTCCTTGGATGACCCTAAGCATCAAGTTTCATGAAGATATCTTCAAAAATCACATCATAGATGATGTGTCCTAGAAGACCCCATAAACATTTTATCTTCTCTCCCATCTGGACTCACTATCTAAGAAGTCAAAAGGATGGTTGTTCACTTAATTCACTTGAAGTTTAGAGAATAATTACGCTCCTGGTATTGTTTAGGATTGGGTTTTGTTCGCATTAAGTTTTCTTCACTTGAGCTTGAAAACTTTGAAAACTGATCGAGATTACTAACCCACCAACTATGGTGATGCATCATTGGAACTCTAAGGTTAGGAACTAGATGAATTGCTCCTTGGATGACCCTAAGCATCAAGTTTCATGAAGATATCTTGAAGAATCACATCAGGTCTAATGTGTCCTACTAAACCCTACAAACTTGTAATCTTCTCTCTTTCTTTTGAATTACTAGCTAAGAAAGAGTCAAAAGGATGGTTGTTCACTCAATTCACATGTAGTTTAAAGAATAGTTAGGCTCCTAGCATTGTTTAGGTTTGGGTCATGTCCACTTTACGTTTTGTTCACTTAAGCTTGAAAACTTTGAAAACTCATCAAGATTATGAACCGACATACCATGGTGATGCATCATTGGAACTGTAAGGTTAAGAACTAGAAGAATTGCTCCTTGGATGATGCTAAGAATCATCTTTCGTGAAGATATCTTCAAGAATCACATCATGGATGACCTTTCCTAGAAAACCCCATAAACTTTTTATCTTCTCTCTGTTTTGGACTCACTAGCTAAGATGGAGTCAAAAGGATGGTTGTTCACTCAATTCGCTTGTAGTTTAAAGAATAGTTAAGCTCCTGACATTGTCTAGGTTTTGGTATTGTTCACTTTGCGTTTTCTTCATTTGAGCTTGAAAATTTGAAAACCCATCGAGATTACGAACCGACACACCATGGTGAAGCATCATTGGAACTCTTAGGTTAAGAACTAGATGAGTTAATCCTTTTATAATCCTAAGCATTAACTTTCATGAAGATATCTTCAAGTATCACATCATGGATGATGTGTCCTAGAAAACCCCATAAACTTTTTATCTTCTCTCTCTTTTGGACTCATTAGCTAAGAAGTAGTCAAAAGGATGGTTGTTCACTCAATTCACTTGTAGTTTAGAAAATAGTTAGGCTCCTGACATTGTCTAGGATTGGGTCTTGTTCACTTTACATTTTCTTCCCTTAAGCTTGAAAACTTCAAAAACCTATCAAGATTTCAAACCTATCAACCATAGTGATGCATCATTGGAACTCTAACGTTAAGAACTAGATGAATTGCTCCTTGGATGATCCTAAGCATCAAGTATCGTGAAGATATCTTCAAGAATCACATCATGGATGATGTGTCCAAGAAAACCCCATAAACTTTTTGTCTTCTCTCTCTTTTGGAGTTACTAGCCAAGAAGGAGTCAAAAGATGGTTGTTCACTCAATTCAGTTGTATTTTGGATTATAGTTAGGCTCCTGAAATTGTTTAGGATTGGGTCTTATTCAAATTGCGTTTTCTTCACTTGAACCTGAAAACTTCAAAAACCCATCGAGATTACGAATCGACCAACCATGGTGATGTTTCACTAGAACTCTAAGATTAAGAACTAGATGAATTGCTCCTTGGATAACCCTATGCATATAGTTTCATGAAGATATCTTCAATAATCACATCAAGGTTGGTGTGTCTTAGAAAGCTAGATTCAAAAGGATGGTTGTTCACTCAATTCACTTGAAGTACAGAGAATAGTTTAGCTGTTGTCATTGTTTAGGATTGGGTCTTGTTCACTTTACGTTTTCTTCACTTGAGCTTGAAAACTTCAAAAACCTGTCGAGATTATGAACCAACCAACCATGGTGATGCATCATTGGAACTCTAAGGTTAAGAACTAGAAGAGTTTCTCCTCGGATGACCCTAAACATCAAGTTTCGTGAATATATCTTTAAGAATCACATCATGGATCATGTCTCCTAGAAAGCCCTATAAATTTTTAGTCTTCTCTCTCTTTTGGACTCACTAGCTAAGAGGAAGTCAAAAGGATGGTTCTTCACTCAATTAATTTGTAGTTTAGAGAATAGTTAAGCTCCTGGCATTGTTTAGGATTGGGTCTTGTTCACTTTACGTTTTCATCACTTGAGCTTGAAAACTTCAAAAACCCATCGAGATTAAGAACTAACCAACCATAGTGATGCATCATTAGAACTTTAAGGTTAAAAATTGGATGAATTGGATGACCCTTAGCATCAAGTTTCATGAAGATATCTTCAAGAATCACATCATAGCTGATGTGTCTTAGAAAACCCCACAAACTTATAATCTACTTCTCTTTTAGAATCACTAGCTAAGAAGGAGTCAAAAGGATGGTTGTTCACTCAATTCACTTGTAGTTTAAAGAATAGTTAGGCTTCTGGCATTGTTTAGGATTGGGTCTTGTTCACTTTACGTTTTCTTCATTTGAGCTTGAAAACATCGAAAACCCATCGAGATTATGAACCAACCAACCATGGTGATGCATCATTGGAGCTCTAAGGGTAAGAAAAAGATAAATTACTCCATAGATGACCCTAAGCATTAAGTTTTATGAAGATATCTTCATGAATCACCTCTTGGATGGTGTGTTCAAGAAAACCCCATAAACTTTTTATCTTCTCTCTTTTTTGGATTCACTATCTAAGAAGTCAAAAGGATGGTTATTCACTCAATTTACTTGTAATTTAGAGAATAGTTAGGCTCATGACATTGTTTAGGATTGGGTCTTGTTCACTTTGCATTCTCTTTACTTGATCTTGAAAACTTCTAAAACCCATCGAGATTACGAACCGACCGATTATGATGATGCATCTTCGGAACTCCAAGGTTAAGAACTAGAAGAATTGCTCCTTGGATGACCCTAAGCATCAAGTTTCAAGAAGATATCTTTAAGAATCACATTATGGATGATGTGTAATAGAAAACCCCACAAACTTTTTATCTTCTCTCTTTTTTGGACTCACTAGCTAAGAAGAAGTCAAAAGTATAGTTGTTCACTCAATTCACTTGTAGTTTAGAGAATAGTCAGGCTCCTGACATTGTTTAGGATTGGGTCTTGTTCACTTTGTGTTTTCTTCACTTGAACTTGAAAAGTTCAAAAACCCATCGAGATTACAAACCGACCATGCATGGTGATGCATCATTGGAACTGTAAGGTTAAGAATTAGAAGAATTGCTCCTTGGATGACCCTAAGCATCAAGTTTCGTAAAGATATCTTCAAGAATTACATCATGGATGATGTGTCCTAGAAAACCCAACAAACTTTTGATCTTCTCTGTCTTTTGGACTCACTAGCTAAGAAGAAGTCAAAAGTATGGTTGTTCACTCAAAGTGTAGAGAATAGTTAGGCTCATGGCATTGTTTAGGATTGGGTCTTGCTCGCATTATGTTTTCTTCACTTGAGCTTGAAAACTTTGAAAAATCATCGAGATTATAAAATGATCAATCATGGTGATGCATCATTGGAACTCTAAGGTTAGGAACTAGAAGAATTGCTCCTTGGATGACACTAAGCATCAAGTTTCGTGAAGATATCTTTAAGAATCACATCATGGATGATGTGTCCTAAAAAACCCATAAACTTTTTATCTTCTCTCTCTTTTGGACTCACTAGCTAAGTAGTCAAAAGTATGGTTGTTCACTCAATTCACTTGAAGTGTAGATAATAGTTAGGCTCGTGGCATTGTTTAGGATTAGGTCCTGTTCGCATTACTTTTTCTTCACTTGAGCTTGGAAACTTCGAAAACCCATTGAGATTAGTAACCCACCAACCATGGTGATGCATCATTTGGACCTCTAAGGTTAAGAACTAGGTAATTGCTCCTTGGATGACCCTAACCATCAAGTTTCTTGAAGATATCTCCAAGAATCACATGATGGATGACATGTCCTAGAAGACCCCACAAACTTTTTATCTTCTCTCTCTTTTGGACTCCTTAGCTTAGAAGGAATCAAAAGGATGGTTGTTCACTCAATTCACTTGTAGTTTAGAGAATAGTTAGGCTTTTGTCATTGTTTAGGATTGGGTCTTTTTCACTTTACATTTTCTGTATTTGAGCTTGAAAACTTTGAAAACCGATCGAGATTACGAATTGACCCACCATGGTGATGCATCATTGGAACTCTTAGGTTAAGCATTAGATGAATTACTCCTTGGATGATCCTAAGCATCAAGTTTCATGAAGATATCTCCAAGAATCACATGATGGATAACGTGTCCTAGAATACCCCAGAAACTTTTTATCTTATCTTTGTATTGGACTCACTAGCTGAGAAAGAGTCAAAAGGATAGTTGTTCACTCAATTCACTTGTAGTTTAGAGAATAGTTAGGCTCCTGGCATTGTTTAGGATTGGGTCTTGTTCACTTCACGTTTTCTTTACTTGAGCTTGAAAACTTCAAAAACCCATCGAGATTACAAATTGACCGATCATGGTGATGCATCATTGGAACTCTAAGGTTAAGAACTAGATGAATTCCTCCTTGGATGACCCTAAGCATCAAATTTCATGAAGATATCTTCAAGAATCATGTCATTGTGTATGTGCCCTAGAAAACCCCATAAACTTTTGGACCCACTAACTAAGAAGGAGTCAAAAGGATGGTTGTTCACTTAATTCACTTGAAGTATAGAGAATAGTTAGGCTTCTTGCATTGTTTAGGACTGGGTCTTGTCCACTTTGTGTTTTCCTCACTTAGGCTAGAAAACTTCACAAACTTATTGAGATTATGAATCGACACACCATGGTGATGCATCATTGGAACTCTTAGGTTAAGAACTAGATGAATTACTCTGTGGATGATGCAAAGCATCAAGTTTTGTGAATCTTCCAAAATCACATGGTGGATGATATGTCCTAGAAAACCCCATAAACTTTTTATCTTCTCTCTCTTTTGGACTTACTAGCTAAGTAGGAGTTAAGAGAATGGTCGTTCACTCAATTAACTTGTAGTTTAGAAAATAGTAAGGCTCCTAGCGTTGTTTGGAATTGGGTCTTGTTCACTTTAAATTTTCTTTACTTGAGCTTAAAAACTTCAAAAAGCCCATCGAGATTACGAACTAACCAACCATGGTGATGCATGATTGGAACTCTAAGGTTAAGAACTAGATGAATTGCTCCTTGGATGACCCTAAGCATTAAGTTTAGTGAAGATATCTTAAAAAATTACATCATTGGTGATGTATGTCCTAGAAAACCCCATAAACTTTTTATCTTATCTCCCTTTTGGACTCACTAGCTAAGAAGAAGTGAAAAGGATGGTTGTTCACTCAATTCACTTAAAGTTTAGAGAATAGTTAGGCTCCTGGTATTATTTAGGATTGGGTCTTATTCACTTTGTGTTTTCTTTACTTGAGCTTGAAAACTTCGAAAACCCATCAAGATTATGAACCGACCGATCAAGGTGATGAATCATTGGAACTCTAAGGTTAAGAACTAGAAGAATGGCTACTTGGATGACCCTAAGCATCAAGTTTCATGAAGATATCTTCAAGAATCACATGATGGATGATGTGTCCTTGAAAACCCCATAAATTTTTACCTTTTGTCTCTTTTGAACTCACTAGCAAAGAAGAAGTCAAAAGAATGGTTGTTCACTCAATTCACTTGATGTATAGAGAATACTTAGGCTCCTAGCATTGTTTAGGCTTGGGTCTTGTTCGCATTATGTTTTCTTCACTTGAGCTTGAAAACTTCGAAAATCATTAAGATTACGAACCCACGGAGCATCGTGATGCATCAATGGCACTCTAAGATTAAGAAATAGATGAATTGCTCCTTTGATGACCCTAAGCATCAAGTTTCATGAAGATATCTTCAGGAATTACATTATGGCTGATGTGTCCTAGAAAACCCCACAAAGTTTTAATCTTCTCTCCCTTTTGGAATCACTAGCTAAGAACGAGTCAAAAGGATGGTTGTTGACTCAATTCACTTGTAGTTTAGAGAATTATTTGGCTATTGGCATTGTTTAGAGTTGGGTCTTGTTCACTTTACGTTTTCTTTACTTGAGCTTGAAAACTTAAAAAACCCATCGAGATTATGAACCGACCAACCATGGTGATGCATCATTGGAACTCTAAGGTTAAGAACTAGATGAATTACTCCTTGGTGGACCCTAACCATCAAGTGTCATGAAGATATCTTAAAGAATCACATCATGGATGATGTGTCTTATAAAATCCCATAAACTTTTTATCTTCTCTCTCTTTCGGACTCACTAGCTAAGAAGAAGTCAAAAGGATGGTTGCTCACTCAATTCACTTGTAGTTTAGAGAATAGTTTGGCTCCTGGCATTGTTTAGGATTGGGTCTTATTCACTTTACATTTTCTTCTCTTGAGCTTGAAAACTTCAAAAACCCATCGAGATTCTGAACCGACCAACCATGGTGATGCATCATTACAACTCTAAGGTTATGAACTAGATGAATTTCTTCTTGGTGGACCCTAAGCATCAAGTGTCGTGAAGATATCTTCAAGAAACACATCATGGATGATGTGTCCTGGAAAACCCCATAAACTTTTTATCTTCTCTCTCTTTTGGACTCACTAGCTAAGAAGTGTAGAGAATAGTTAGGCTCTGGCATTGTTTAGGATTGAGTCATGTTCGCATTACATTTTCTTCACTTGAGCATCAAAACTTCAAAAACCCATCGAGATTACTAACCCACCAACCATAGAGATGCATCAATGGAACTCTAAGATTAAAAACTAGATGAATTACTCTTTTGATGACCCTAAGCATCAAGTTTCATGAACATATCTTCAAGAATCACATCATGGCTGATGTGTCCTAGAAGACCCCACAATCTTTTTATCTTCTCTCTCTTTTGGAGTCACTAGCTAAGAAAGAGTCAAAAGGATGGTTGTTCACTCAATTCACTTATAGTTTAGAGAATAGTTATGCTCTTGGCATAGTTTAGGATTGTGTCTTGTTCACTTTACGTTTTCTACACTTGAGCTTGAAAACTTTAAAAACCCATCGAGTTTACGAACCAACCAACCATGGTGATGCATCATTGGAACTCTAACTCCTTGATGACCCTAAGCATCAAGTTTCATGAAGATATCTTCAAGAATCACATCATGGATGATGTGTCCTAGAAAACCCCCTATGCTTTTTATCTTCTCTCTCTTTTGGACTCACTAGCTAAGAAGAAGTCAAAAGGAAGGTTGTTCACTCAATTCATTTGAAGTGTAGAGAATTGTTAGGCTCCTCACATTGTTTAGGATTTGGTCTTGTTCGCATTACGTTTTCTTCACATGAGCTTGAAAACTTCAAAAACCCATCGAGATTACTAACCCATCAACAATAGTGATGCATCATTAGAACTCTAAGGTTAAGAACTAGATGAATTGTTCCTTGGTTGACACTAAGCATCAAGTTTCGTGAAGATATCTTCAAGAATCACATCATGGATGATTTGTTCTGGAAAACCCCACAAACTTTTAATCCTCTCTTTCTTTTGGATTCACTAGCTAAGAAGACGTCAAAAGGATGGTTGTTTACTTAATTCACATGTAGTTTAGAGAATAGTTAGGTTCCTCACATTGTTTAGGATTGGGTCTTGTTCACTTTGCGATTTCTTCACTTGAGCTTGAAAACTTCAAAAACCCATCGAGATTACGAACCGGCACAACATGTTGATGTGTGACACCCTCAATTAACTAGGATAAATTCCCACACTGGGATGTCCTACTTAATTAGGAAGTCACTAAAAATAGGAGTATTTTTTTTATTGGTGATCATCAGTACACGATTTAAAATAAATATATTAAATAGATCGATTCCTTAAAACATAAATGTACGTAAAAGAGTACGAGGCTCACAGGCTCCCAACAACTACTATAAAATAAAAGCATAACAGAAATGTCGAGTCTATGACGATCTCGACGCAAACAGAGAATATACACACAGATGACAGAATATTCCAAGTCCTGCCCACGTTCGCCTTGTCTTTCAACTGATGATCACAGAAAGGAAAAATAGCACACAACAACGAAAGGGGTGAGTACAAAGCTCTCAACCCACAACATATACTTACAAGGGTGGCTTAATTTATAGAAAAGATTACATACAACATACCTTAGAATAGAAATACAAAACTTCACATACATAATTGTCAACAACAATTAGAGAGTTAGTCACATAATGATGGCATGCTATGCATGTGTTAGGTTCAATTACTTTAAATTATAATTCGTTACCAATATGCAATGATGCCCAACTTCCACTCATCAATCTCATATACCAATAACCGTGTACACAACCCGCCATCATTATCTCTCCTACCCAACTAGAGCGACCGGAGCTCTCCTCATTCTGGTTTTCACAAAAGGGTAAAGACTCACGGTCCCAACATCAAAATGGCCAATAACCAACATCACACATCACCACTACACGGGCACTCCACGGTCATAGAAACCCCACCTCTTGTTGAAGTACATCAGCGTTTGCCACGGGCTATCCAGCGTCGGGCGCGAATCCGAGCCATTAGAGGTCTGTCCCCGCTATACTCCCAAGATTACCCTCAAGGGATCGAGACACCTGCTGTTTCTTCAGTGTACCCATCACTGTAAGCTCTAGGGGAATATCCAACATCCCTCCTCAACTCCATATACAAAATGCCATGCACTTATCTCAATTACTAGGGTACCCGGAGTTTAGACGGAACCTAACTCATATAGCGCATTTGTCCTTAAAACTCATAAGTATTTAACTATAAAGCTTTTCATATTGTAGGGGCTAAGTCTCAAGATTCAATACTACTAAAAATTCACTTAATGAGAAATTCCCAAGTTATTTACTAATAATTCTTTTAAGAAAATTCTCTACTGTAAGATATACAATTTATTTATATAATAGATATCTAAGTAAAAATGAGTAACATAAATTTTAATTATGTTTCTTATAACTTAGCAAAATCTAACGTTGCCTTAAGAGTAAGGTATAAAAGTTTCTCTTGATTTTTTGATTACTAAAGTCGTTTCGTCGTATTTTCTTATAATAAACTGAATAATTTGATTTTATCTTTCTAAATTTTTCATAAAATAATAGATGAGATAATTCCTTATTTATAAAATAATCCTCCTAGTTCTATATTAATAATAAAAGACTCCTCTTTTTCTAAGGAGATATACAAAGTAGTAAATTTTTCATTTCTTTTTTCAAAACTTTGTTTTCGTCATATTTCATCTAGAAAATTCCGATTTGAGTAATTCCAAAGCCAAAAGTGTTTAACTTTGAAAATACTAACTAAATAAAGTAAGATTAAAAATAAAATTTGTCCATAAAACAGCCCCTACATGAAATTTCACCAAATGCCAAAGTTTGTCATTCCAACGTTTGTAAGAATACGTTTTAAGGACAAATCACGCGTCAAAATTTCATTCAACCAATTTTTATTCTTTGTGTATTTTTCTCATGCTCAAAATTCATCTGTCATACCACAAAATAATCCTCCAAAACATTTTTGCCATTTTCTTTTGTTTGCCCACAAAAACACGTTTTATACCATTTTCGACGTTTCATTCGCGCCTAACTTGATGTGGATCTTGATGAGGACCGGCAAGGGCTGACTTCTTGATGATGAATGGCTGCCACAAAGAAAGGAAGAAGACACACACAAACATACACAATACAAAGACGGTGGGGAAATCTAGAGTGGGGATTGAATTGAGAATCTACGTTTGCTGTAAGGGTCAGAATTTCTACTTCAACTTGTCCTTGGTTGTTCAGATTCTAGGAAAGATTTAAGGATCAAATCTTTGCCTCATTTTCACGTGAATTTAGTGGTTCACTTTACAGGAAGTTAACGCAATTAACATGTCATTAACGCAGCTTGGCAATTGAACTAAGGGTCCTTGATTTTTCTTTTGATGTTTTAATTTTTTTAGAGTTTAGAATTTTGTTTTAGATTCAATTTGGAAGACAAGGTAGAAGAAACAAAACGCAGGAATTAAAAGATAAAAAGATGGAAAGCATCACACCTCCATAATGGACTAGCATTCATACACAAGTATCACACTAATGCATGGCTAATCAACCTTGCTTCACACAAGGACCAAGAGCATCACACTCACCACTAAGTTTACAAAACTTAGAAAAATTCATTAATTCAACTTCTGTTCTTTTTTTCTCACCTCCATTCAGTTTTGTATAACTTGGCTAAACAAGACAAAAGACACACTACTCCACTACCTAAAAACAAGGGTAACCGCCCACCACTAAGTCTTAGTGGGACAATGCTGAAATATAGTTGCAAAAACCGAAACTTACAAAGGAAAAAGAAATAAAGAAAAATGGGTCTAGGTAGGATTTGAACACAGGTCATTCAAGTCCTACACTACCCTATTCTTGAGGCTAGGCCATTTGTGCTAGGCCCTCTGTTGTTCATCCTTCCACATGATCAAATGAGTAAGCTTGGATGTCCTTTGTGGCTCCTTGGTTATGTCTTCTAGGAGGGTGAGAATTAGCCTTTGTAAGGTGGCTTTGGTCTTCTTGGCCTTGGATCTTGTCATTGGCCCTCCTATTCCTTGAAGTGCCCCTGATTGGTAAGGGGTGTCCTCATCATTCCCTCCCTCTTGAATAGGATTTGTCCTCAAATCTGGGTCTTCTTCACCTGTATCAAACAAGGACAAATCAGCCACATTAAAAGTAGAAGACACATTATACTCACCTGGCATTTGGATCTTATAGGCATTGTCATTGATCGTCTCCAATACTTGGAATGGACCATCTCCTCTTGGAAGCAACTTGGATTTCCTTTGTTCAGGAAACCTCTCCTTTCTCATGTGTACCCACACCCAATCTCCAGGTTGGAAGATCACCTGCCTCCTACCTTTGTTGGCTTGCTTAGCATAGCTCTCATTCTTCTTGATGATCTGGGCTTTAACCTGCTCATGCAGCTTCCTCACAAAATTTGCTTTACCTTGTCCTTCATAATGCTTAAACACAGAAATGTTAGGTACAGGTAATAAATCAAGTGGAGATAAAGGATTAAACCCATACACAACCTCAAATGGAGAGCAATTAGTTGTGGAATGGACAGCACGGTTATAAGCAAACTCAATATGGAGTAGGCAAGCCTCCCAACGTTTCAAATTTTGCTTCAGTACTACTCTAAGCATAGCACCTAATGTCCTATTGACCATCTCAGTTTGACCATCAGTTTGGGGGTGACAAGTAGTAGAAAACAATAACTTAGTTCCTAATCTTCCCCATAAACTCCTCCAAAAGTGACTCAAAAACTTAGAGTCCCTATCACTTACAATACTCCTAGGCATGCCATGTATCCTAATGATCTCCCTAAAGACTAGTTCAGCTACATGGCTTGCATCATTGACCTTTTTGCATGGAATAAAATGAGCCATCTTAGTAAACCTATCCACCACAACTAGTATAGCATCTCAGCCAGCACTTGACTTGGGCAAACCAAGCACAAAATCCATGGACAAATCTACCCAAGGGTGTTCAGGAACAGGTAGGGGAGTGTATAAACCTTGGGGGAGTACTTTAGACTTAGCTTGTTTACACTCAATGCATGACTCACAATGCTTAGCTACATCCTTTTTCATGTTAACCCAATAGAAATGTTCATGCAAGATATCATAAGTCTTATGCACTCCAAAATGACCCATTAAACCCCCCTATGTGCTTCCCTCACTAAAAGCTCTCTAATGGAAGATTGGGGAATACATAACCTATTCTCTCTAAACAAGAACCCATCAAACCTATAATACTCATCCTTAGGCACCTTTTCACATTCCCTATACTTCTGGCCGAACTTACTATCCTCTTCATACAGCCCCTTTAGAACTTCTAACCCAAGCAATTTGGTCTCTACCATAGAAATAAGGGCATACCTCCTAGACAAGGCATCGGCAACTACATTCCCCTTCCCTTTCTTGTACTTAATGACATATGGGAATTGTTCTAGGAACTCAACCCACTTGGCATGTCTCTTATTAAGTTTGCCTTGACCCTTAAGATACTTGAGAGACTCATGGTCACTATGGATAACAAACTCCTTGGGGAAAAGGTAGTGCTGCCAAGTTTTGAGGGTCCTCACTAAGGCATAGAGTTCTTTGTCATAGGTAGAGTAATTCAAGGCTGCCCCACTTAGTTTTTCACTAAAGTAAGCTATGGGATGGCCTTCTTGGAGCAAAACAACCCTTATACCTATGCCAGAAGCATCACACTCTATCTCAAAAGACTTGGAAAAATTGGGCAATGCTAGAATGGGTGCACTAACTAGTCTTTGCTTAAGGGTTTGGAAAGCTTTCTCTTGTTTTTCCCCCCACTTAAAGCTCACATTCTTCTTCACTAACTCATTTAGTGGGGCTGCCAAGGTGCTAAAATCCCTCACAAAATGCCTATAAAAACTAGCTAGGCCATCAAAGCTCCTAATCTCACTCACAGTCTTTGGTGTTGGCCATTCTTGGATGGCCTTCACTTTTTCTTGGTCTACCTCTACCCCTTTGAACTCACTACAAAGCCTAAAAACACCACATGATCTTGGCAAAATGTGCATTTTTCAAGATTGGCATACAATTGCTCTCGCCTCAAAGTAGATAACACAGAATGCAAATGATGAACATGCAAGTCTAAATCAGCACTATACACAAGTATGTCATCAAAATACACTACCACAAAGTGTCCTATAAATTCTTTAAGGACATGATTCATCAACCTCATGAATGTACTTGGTGCATTAGTTAATCCAAAAGGCATAACCAGCCACTCATACAAGCCAAATTTGGTTTTAAAAGCAGTTTTCCATTCATCCCCTTCTCTAATCCTAATTTGGTTGTATCCACTTTTTAAATCAATTTTGGAAAAGAACTTTGCACCATGCAATTCATCAAGTAAATCATCAAGCCTAGGAATGGGATGCCTATACTTAATAGTAATGCTATTCACACTCCTACAGTCACTACACATGCGCCACGATCCATCTTTCTTAGGCACTAAAATTACAGGCACAGCACAAGGAGAGATAGAATCTCTTACCCAACCTTTATCTAAGAGAGCTTCCACTTGCCTTTGTATTTCCTTGGTCTCCTCAGGGTTGCTCCTATAGGCTGGTCGGTTTGGAATGGTGGCTCCAGGTATCAGATCCATCTGATATTCTATCCCTCTCAAAGGTGGAAATCCACTGGGTAGGTCTGAAGGAAAAACATCCTTGAATTCCTGCAAAAGAGAAGAAATAGGAGAAGGCAAAGAAGAAAAACAAATGGGATTAGTATTAAGAATAGGCTTGCAAACCAGCACGTAGAGTGGCTGCCTTGCAAGCAACACTTTCCTCACTTCTCTTTCTTTTGCTATCTCTCTCTCATTCTTTTTCCTCTCTTTTTCACTCTTTTCTCTTCCTTTTATTTTTCCCCTCTTTTCTTCACTCTCCTTTCTCTCTTTCTCCTCTTTCAAGCTCTCGGTCACACTCAATCCCTCACTCTCATGATCTTTTTTTTCTCTCATAATTTTCTCTCTCAATCTCAACTGATCATGACACACCTCCTGCGGGCTTAAAGGTTTAAGTACCACCTTCTTTCCTTGATGGGTGAATGATATTTTGTTGGAGAAACCATCAGGATAGTCTTGTGGTCATGCTGCCACGGCCTTCCCAACAACAAATGACATGCCTCCATAGGCACCACATCACACAAGATCACATCTGAATAAGTTCCAATGACTATAGGCACCTCCACCTGCTGCCTCACCCTTATTTCTCCATCATCACTTAGCCATTGTAACCTATAAGGTCTAGGGTGGGGTTTGGTAGGGAGATTCAACTTGGATACCATCCTAGTACTAGCCACATTAGCACAACTCCCACTATCCACAATCACCATGCAAAATTGTCCCTGTACAGCACACCTAGTGTGGAAAATGTTGTCCCTTTGGCTTTGGTCTAAGGGTTCTATATGGGATCCTAACAACCTCCTAACCATTAACAATCCCCCCTCATTCACTTCTGGTTCTACACCCTCTCCCTCCTCACTCTCATACTCCTCAGGTGTATCAGACCCACTAGACAATTCACCATCCTCCCTTATCACTACTGTCCTCTTTGTAGGGCATTCATAGGCATAATGCCCCTTACCTTGGCACTTGAAGCATGTAATGTCCCTAGTCCTCTTAGGGATTGGTTCCTTCCCCTTAGAAGCATTATGATCAGCCTCCTTAGTGGCCTTAACATCCAAGGCCGAGCTACCTGCTGTCTTGGCTGAATAGGGTGCTGCCCCAAAGCCCTCCCTCTTGGCTTTGTCCTTCCACCCAGATGTGGGAGTAGGGGCAATTCTCCTTGTAGCTCCCTTCCTTTTGAGTTGCCTTTCTACTTGAAGGGCCTTATGCACAAGGTCATCCATCTCAATGAATTCCTGCAACTCCACAACATCACGAATATCAATAGACAAACCAGCTAAAAATCTAGCCATAGTTACCTCAGGATCCTCTTCTAAATTGGCTTGGAGCATTAGCATCTCCATCTCCTTGTGGTACTCCTCCACACTCCGACTCCCTTGGGTGAGTCTTTGAAGTTTAAACTTCAAATCTCTCTCATAGGAGGCAGGCACATACCTCTTCCTCATCAATCTCCTCAAGTCTGCCCAAGTACTCACTGGTGGCTCTCCATCTCTTTGCCTCTCCCTCTGAAGTTTATGCCACCATACCAAGGTATAGTGTGAGAACTCAGCGGCTGCCAATCTCACCTTTTGCTCCTCCTCAAACTCTCCACAAGCATATACGTTTTCGATCTTAAGCTCCCAACTCAAGTATGCCTCCGGATCATTTTTGCCTGCAAAAGAAGGAATGTTTAGTTTTATCCCTTGAAGGGGATTGCTCCACTGCTCCCTAGTTCTCCTATCTTCTTCATGTTTTGGCATCCTTCCTCCATGCCTCCTTGGACTTCTCCTTACTTCCCTATCATTCTCTAACTGGTCAATTCTCTCATGTATTTCGTCAGTGGCTTGTCGGAATAGCCTCTCAAGATGTTGAGTTAGAGCTTGCATTTGAAATGGATTAAGGCCTCCTTGTTCACCCTGTTCTGCCATCACTAAAACACTTATACAAGGTGAAAAACAATTTTAACAGTTGCTGTTTGGACCTCACAAATAATTTCTCTCAAGTGTTTCACTCAAATTTTGGCTTTTTCTAGTAATGTAATTTTCACTCTAGCCTTTTACCACTCTTGATGCTATTTAATCCTTGAGAGTCACAAGTATAGTTCAGCCCACACACAAATGCTCCACCTAATACAATATGCTAATGATGGCAAATAGAGATATGATCCTATCACTAGAAGCCAACAAAACAAGACACCAAAAAGGACACACAAACAGTACTAGAATTAGACTACAAACAAAGACAAAAACATACAAGACTCAAACACTTAGGATACGTTTTTGGGACACTATGGCAGCAAGCAAGAACACGAATTGCAGCAAGCATGGACAGACAAACAATTATAAATTGAGATACTCAAATTCAGAAATCAAATTAAGAGGCTAAAACACACAAACTAGACAAGAATTTGACAAGAAACAAGAAAGAAAAACAAAACAAGAACTCACCTAGACACTAGCAAGAAGGTCATGGTTTTGAGACTCAACATGGCAGCAATCAAATTCAAATTTTACAAGATTGGACAGCAAAACAACATTAATTTAGGTCATACATATTCAGATTTCAATTCTGGAATTTTCTTGGGAAATTAGGGTTTGCAATTTGGGGAAAATTTTTCTAGCCACCATAACATGAAATTAACGCTTGGTTTCTTTTCTTTCACAACCCCAACCCTCAATTTAGATGTTCAAAAATTGAAAAATGACCTAGAGACAAAGGAATTTTGAATTACCTTTTTGGGTGCTGTCCAAGAAATTTCAAGCCCTTGACTCCAAGAGCTTTGATACCAAATGATGTGGATCTTGATGAGGACCGGCAAGGGCTGACTTCTTGATGATGAATGGCTGCCACAAAGAAAGGAAGAAGACACACACAAACATACACAATACAAAGACAGTGGGGAAATCTAGAGTGGGGATTGAATTGAGAATGTACGTTTGCTGTAAGGGTCAAAATTTCTACTTCAACTTGTCCTTGGTTGTTCAGATTCTAGGAAAGATTTAAGGATCAAATCTTTGCCTCATTTTCACGTGAATTTAGTGGTTCACTTTACAGGAAGTTAACGCAATTAACATGTCATTAACGCAGCTTGGCAATTGAACTAAGGGTCCTTGATTTTTCTTTTGATGTTTTAATTTTTTTAGAGTTTAGAATTTTGTTTTAGATTCAATTTGGAAGACAAGGTAGAAGAAACAAAATGCAGGAATTAAAAGATAAAAAGATGGAAAGCATCACACCTCCATAATGGACTAGCATTCATACACAAGTATCACACTAATGCATGGCTAATCAACCTTGCTTCACACAAGGACCAAGAGCATCACACTCACCACTAAGTTTACAAAACTTAGAAAAATTCATTAATTCAACTTCTGTTCTTTTTTTCTCACCTCCATTCAGTTTTGTATAACTTGGCTAAACAAGACAAAAGACACACTACTCCACTACCTAAAAACAAGGGTAACCGCCCACCACTAAGTCTTAGTGGGACAATGCTGAAATATAGTTGCAAAAACCGAAACTTACAAAGGAAAAAGAAATAAAGAAAAATGGGTCTAGGTAGGATTTGAACACAGGTCATTCAAGTCCTACACTACCCTATTCTTGAGGCTAGGCCATTTGTGCTAGGCCCTCTGTTGTTCATCCTTCCACATGATCAAATGAGTAAGCTTGGATGTCCTTTGTGGCTCCTTGGTTATGTCTTCTAGGAGGGTGAGAATTAGCCTTTGTAAGGTGGCTTTGGTCTTCTTGGCCTTGGATCTTGTCATTGGCCCTCCTATTCCTTGAAGTGCCCCTAATTGGTAAGGGGTGTCCTCATCATAACTCGGGTTCCTTTTTAATTCTTTTATTATTTACCACATCCATAATATTTTCATAATCACAAATATTCCTCAAATATATGAATATACAGCAGCAACAAAATTTCTAAATGTTCACCAAGAATTAATTCCAAAACTCATGTAAATCACTTCCTTAATGTCATAAACTTATTGTTTTATTATTATAACTAAAAGTCTCTTGTTTTTATTTTTAATAAAAATTTAAGAATTAACATTTTACATTAAAATTAATTTTTATCTCATGAAATTTTTAAGATCAAGGTAAGTTTCCAAATTTTAACCATAAAAATTAATTCTTTCAAGTTATACTTTTAGAATCAAAGATTTCCAAGTGGTTCACTAATTATTAAAATTTTTCAGTAGCAACATTAATTTAGTGTGAGTTATAAAACTGTTTTGAAAATGTTTTATATTGTCTAAAAATTATTATTAACACTCCAAGTCACCAATTAAGCCAAGAATACATAATTAAACAAGATCTTTACATGTAATATAATTTCAATCAAAAATCTGCAGCAATAAAATTTTAAGTGTGTTAGTAATCTTCATAAAATTGTAAAATTCAAAGGATCTAACAACAATCATGGTACAACCATAATATCTCTTAAAGATCCATTTTTTTCATAAAGATTTCTCAAGATTCAAACCATACAAACTTAAATCTTTAAAGAGATATTAAAGTATAAGTGTTAAGGACACTTATACTTCACCATGCATGCATAATTTTCTGGATCTAAAACAAACAAAGTACCCCCCTTACCAACAAGATTTTCATCCTTCAAGAGAAAGGCCAAGGATTCTAAGGTTGGCTTCTAGATTATAACCATTGATTGCTTCATCAAAGAAGAAGAAGATGGATGTTAGAGGGGTGGTTGCTCACAAGAATTTAGTGGTGAATAAGAGAAGAAAACGCTTGCTGTTTGGTGGAGGAAAAAAAGATTTTTGTCTTAGAAAGTGGTATCTTGAACTTTGTGATGTGGTATGGTGACTTAGAATGGATGATGATGGGTATGGGATGATGGTTTAGGTGAAGAAAGGATGAAAAAGTGAAGAGAATAGCTGCTGGAATTTCTCTAAGTTGGAAGGAGAAGGAAGAACTAAGCAAAACCAATGCAAGAGAAATGAAAAACAAAATTTTGCATGTGACTTCCTTGGTGTACAAGGAGTCACACGGTCATGGAAAGTAAATGGGAGAGGTGTCACTTAAGACTCATGCAAGGAAAATGTGTCACAAGGGCTGATAGTGAGGTGGTGGAGAGTTAGGC
This sequence comes from Clitoria ternatea, assembly GCA_037962975.1. Classification (NCBI taxonomy): domain Eukaryota; kingdom Viridiplantae; phylum Streptophyta; class Magnoliopsida; order Fabales; family Fabaceae; genus Clitoria; species Clitoria ternatea. Next base: position 79,526 of record JAYKXN010000010.1, read on the forward strand.
ATGGCTGGGACAAGTGTCCAAGTGATGGAGCCATGTTATTGGTTACTTATGCATGCAAGCTTACGGTGTCACATGTAGGACAGCCACTTTCTCGAAGGTTTAGGGTGTCTTATAGGCTAAATTAGCAAATAGGATGAACATTAAAGTTGTAGAACGTTTTGTCTTCTTTAAATCCATACATAGTACAAAACAATCCATTGAGAATTGAGTGAGATATGTCCCAAATACTAAAAGGGTGCAGGGCTGTGACGGGATTTTTGTCCCTTGCACAAATAATTTTTCTAGACCAAATGGGCTGTGAATTGGACTTTGGTTTCTTCATAAAAGTTGTGGAGAAATGTGTTAGGAAGATTTTTTTGAAGGCTTCATTTAATTTCATGGCCATATGAGGACGTTATACTGCACCAAGTGCAAACTGATGCTGGAAAAACGTGAATTGGTGTAGTGTTTTAATTTCTGGGAATTATGGGATGAGAACTGGTCTTAGTGGTCAACATGAAAGTTGTAGATAAATTTGATATGGAGATTTTGGGATACGAATGGCTCAAATCCAATATTGGGAGTGTAAATTACCCCCAAAATATGTACAGATGTGCATTTTGGCTTACCCGGGTAACTTAAATTCAACGTTTTTAAGCTTGGTTGTTTAAAATTGGGTGTTGGGCTCTTTATGAAAGTTGTTAGAAATAACATAAGGGACGTTTTGGGATAAAAATAATTTACTCAAGTTCCTCGGATAATTTCTGGGCTCAAACCGGGGAGTTACTCTGTTTTATTAACTTAAAACAGTTACTTAAATATTTATATTTAAATCACTTAATGTTTTATTTTATAAATCTATGTTGCTAGGGTGTTATTAAACACATTATTATATTATCCTAATTATCTTAATTAATCACATAATTAAAGTTACAACCTCTACCTTACACTCACAAAATTTCTTTAAAACGAATACATAATCAAATCGGCTGTAGCCCATTCATCAGTACACACAAAATTTTCACAAAATAGAGACAACTGGTCTCAAGAACCTAACATAAAAAATGAGGGCTATTACATGATACATCATTGGAACTCTTAGGTTAAGCACTAGATGAATTGCTCCTTGGATGACCTTAAGCATCAAGTTTCATGAAGATATCTTCAAGAATCATATCGTGGTTGATGTGTCCTAGAAAACCCTATAAATTTTTAATCTTCTCTCTCTTTTGGAGTCACTAGCTAAGGAGTCAAAAGGACGGTTATTCACTCAATTCACAAGAAGTATAGAATATAGTTAGGCTCCTAACATTGTTTAGGATTGGGTCTTATTCACTTTGCGTTTTCTTCTCTTGAGCTTGAAAACTTCAAAAACCCATTGAGATTATGAATCGACATACCATGGTGATGCATCATTGGAACTCTAAGATTAAGAACTAGATGAATTACTCCTTGATTGACACTAAGCATCAAGTTTCATGAAGATATCTTCAAGAATCACATCATGGATGATGTGTTCTAGAAAACCCCCTATACTTTTTATCTTCTCTCTCTTTTGGACTCACTAGCTAAGAAGAAGTCAAAAGGAAGGTTGTTCACTCAATTCACCTGAAGTGTAGAAAATGGTTAAGCTCCTCAAATTGTTTAGGATTGGGTCTTATTCACATTGTTTTCTTCACTTGAGCTTGAAAACTTCAAAAACCCATCAAGATTACTAACCCACCAACCATGGTTGACATTAAGCATCAAGTTTCGTGAAGATATCTTCAAGAATCACATCATGGATGATGTGTCCTAAAAAACCCCACAAAATTTTAATATTCTCTCTCTTTTGGACTCACTAGCTAAGAAGAAGTCAAAAGGATAATTGTTCACTCAATTCAATTAAAGTGTAGAGAATAGTTAGGTTCTTGGCATTATTTAGGATTAGGTCTTATTCGCGTTACGTTTTCTTTACTTGAGCTTGAAAACTTTGAAAACCCATCGAGATTAGTAACCCATGAACCATGGTGATGCATCATTGGAACTCGAAGGTTAATAACTAGATGAATTGCTCCTTGGATGACACTAAGCATCAAGTTTCTTGAAGATATTTTCAAGAATCACATCATGGTTTATGTGTCCTAGAAAACCCCAAAAACTTTTAATCTTCTCTCTCTTTTGAACTCACTAGCTAAGAAGAAGTCAAAATGATGGTTGTTCACTCAATTCACTTAAATCATAGAGAATAGTTAGGCTCGTCGTATTGTTTAGAATTGGGTCTTGTTCGCATTATGTTTTCTTCACTTGAGCTTGAAAATTTTGAAAACCTATCGAGATTACGAACCCACCGATCATGGTGATTCATCATTGGAACTATAAGGTTAAGAACTAGAAGAATTGCTCCTTGGGTGACCCTAAGTATCAAGTTTCATGAAGATATCTTCAAGAATTACATGATAGATGATGTGACCTAGAAAACCCCATATACTTTTAATCTTCTCTTTCTTTTGGACTCACTAGTTAAGAAGAAGTCAAAAGGATGTGTGTTTACTCAATTCACATGTAGTTTAGAGAATAGTTAGAATCCTCACATTGTTTAGGATTGGGTCTTGTTCACTTTACGATTTCTTCACTTGAGCTTGAAAAGTTTGAAAACCCATCAAGATTACGAACCGACACACCATGGTGATGCATTGTTGGAACTCTTAGGTTACGCACTAGATGAATTGCTCCTTGGATGACCTTAAGCATCAAGTTTCATAAAGATATCTTCAAGAATCATATCGTGGTTGATGTGTCATAGAAAAGCCCATAAATTTTTAATCTTCTCTCTCTCTTTTGGAGTCACTAGCTAAGAAGGAGTCAAAAAGATGGTTATTCACTCCATTCACTCAAAGTATAGAGAATAGTTAGGCTTCTGGCATTGTTTAGGATTGAGTTTGATAACTTCGAAACCCATTGAGTATATGCCCTAGAAAATCCCACAAACAATTTTTCTTCTCTCTCTGTTGGACTCACTAGCTAAGAAGCAATCAAAAGAATGGTTGTTCAGTCAATTCACTTGTAGTTTAGAGAATAGTTAGGCTCCTCGCATTGTTGGGATAAGGTCTTCTTCACTTTACGATTTCTTCACTTAAGCTTGAAAACTTTGAAAGCCCATCAAGATTATCATCTGACATACCATGGTGATGTATCATTGGACTCTTAGGTTAAAAACTATATGAGTTACTCCTTGGATGATCCTAAGCATCAAGTTTCGTGAACATATCTTCAAGAATCATATCGTGGCTGATGTGTCCTAGAAAAACCCACAAACTTTCAATTCACTTGTAGTTTAGAGAATAGTTAGGCTCCTGACATTGTCTAGGATTGGGTTTTGTTTACCTTGTGTTTTCTTCACTTGAGCTTGAAAACTTCAAAAACCCATCGAGATTACGAACCGACCAACCATGGTGATGCATCACTAGAACTCTACGGTTAACAACTAGATGAATTGCTCCTTAGATGACCCTAAGCAGTAAGTTTCATGAAGATATCTTCAAGAATCACATCATGGCGGACGTGTCCTAGAAAACCCCCACAAACTTCTTATCTTGTCTCTCTTTTGGACTCACTAGCTAAGAAGCAGTCAAAAGGATGGTTGTTCACATAATTCACTTGTAGTTTAGAGAATAGTTAGGCTCCTCGCATTGTTTAGGATAAAGTCTTGTTCACCTTGTGTTTTCTTTACTTGAGCTTGAAAACTTTGACAACCCATCAAGATTATCAACCGACATACCATGGTGATGCATCATTGGAACTCTTAGGTTAAAAACTAGATGAGTTACTCCTTGGATGATCCTAAGCATCAAGTTTCATGAAGATATCTTAAAGAATCACATCATGGCTGATTTGTCCTAGAAAACCCCATAAACATTTTATCTTCTCTCTCTTTTAGACTCACTAGCTAAGAAGGAGTCAAAAGGATGGTTGTTCACTCAATTCACTTGTAGTTTATAGAATAGTTAGGCTCCTGACATTGTCTACGATTGGTATTGTTCACCTTGTGTTTTCTTCACTTGAGCTTGAACACTTCAAAAACCCATCGAGATTACAAACCGACCAACCATGGTGATGCATAATTGGAACTTTAAGGTTAAGAACTAGATGAACTGCTCCTTGGATGACCCTAAGCATCAAGTTTCATAAAGATATCTTCAAGAATCACATCATGGCTGATGTGTCCTAGAAAACCCCAAAAACTTTTTATCTTCTTTCTCTTTTGGACTCACTAGCTCAAAAGCAGTCAAAAGGATGGTTGTTCCCTCAATTCACATGTAGTTTAGAGAATACTTAGGCTCCTTGCATTGTTTAGGCTAACGTCTTATTCACTTTGCGATTTGTTCACTTGAGCCTAAAAACATCAAAAACCCATCGAGATTACGAACCGACATACCATGGTGATGCATCATTGGAACTCTTAGGTTGAAAACTAGATGAGTTACTCCTTGGATGATAATAAGTATTAGGTTTTGTGAAGATAACTTCAAAAATCATATCATTGCTGATGTGTCCTAGAAAACCCCCATAAACATTTAATCTTCTTTCTCTTTTGGACTCATTAGCTAAAAGGGAGTCAAAAAGATGGTTGTTCAGTCAATTCACTTATAGTTTAGAGAATAGTTAGGCTCGTGGCATTGTTTAGGATTGGGTCTTATTCACTTTACATTTTCTTCACTTGAGCTTGAAAACTTTGAAAACCCATCGAGTTTATGAACCAACCAACCCTGGTGATGCATCATTGGAACTTTAAGGTTAAGAACTAGTTGCATTTCTCCTTGGATGACCCTAAGCAGCAGGTTTTGTAAAGATATCTTCAAGAATCATATGATGGATGATGTGTCCAAGAAAACTCCATAAAATTTTAATCTTCTCTCTCTTTTGGACTCACTAGCTAAGAAGTCAAAAGGATGGTTGTTCACTCAATTCAAAAAGTTTAGAGAATTCTTGCATTATTTAAGATAAGGTCTTATTTACTTTGCGATTTCATTAATTGATCTTGAAAACTTCGAAAACCAATCGAGATTTCAAACTTACACACCATGGTGATGCATCATTGGAATTCTTAGGTTAAGAACTAGATGAATTGCTCTTTAGATGACCTAGGCATCAAGTTTCATAAAGATATCTTCAAGAATCACGTCATGGTTGATGTGTCTTAGAAAACCCCATAAAGTTTTAATCTTCTCTGATGTGGATCTTGAAGGGACCGGCAAGGGCTGAATTCTTGATGAACAAAAACTGATTGGTGGCTGCCAAATGGAGAAAAATAACACGGTCTAGGACTAGGAGGGGAGAGCTTTTCACGTTAGGAAAGAGAACAAGGGTGCAGAATTAATTTTGAAAATGCAATCCCTAGAAAATCTAGGTTAGCTTAACTTCCTCCTTTTATCTAGGGTTCTTGTTCCTTGATGATTTCAAATTCTGAAGTTGGTTATTTTGATCCCAAGGTTCAGATTAAGATGGAGTTAATTTCAAAAAAGATTGACTGCACTTACACTTGATCAACCATGGAAGAGGAATTAAATTGGGTTAATTTTTTTTTTAGGATTCTGAACAATCCCCTCACGTGAAAACTAAGGCTGAAACAAAACTGAAAATGCAAGAAGAAAAACGAAAAACACAAAGGAAGAATCACACCTCCATAAATTGATTAGCATTCATACAAAAGCTTCACACCTATGCATGGCTAATCTTCCTTGATTCACACAAGGACTATGAGCATCACACTCACAACCTAAGTTTTCAAACCTAGAAAAAAAATTCATAAAAATTCCAAATCTGCCAATTCCATGTTACGTGAGATGTTTTGTGTAACTTGGCTGAACATGTTCCAAGCCATAACCGCCCCACTACCCACCATAAAGCAAACCGCCTATGTCCACTAAGCAAAAAGGGAAAATGCTGAAAAATTTAAATTACATCAAGGATAACATAAAAATTAAAAGAAAAAGGGGTCTTGGTAAGGTTTGAACACAGGTCATTCAACCCCTACACTACCCAAGTCTTGAAAGCTAGACCATTCATGCTAGGCCCTCCGCTATTCATCCTTCCACATGATCAAATGGGTAAGCTTGGCTTGCGTTGGCTCCTTGGTTATTTCTTCTTGGAGTGTGAGAATCAACCTTTGTAATGTGGCTTTGGTCTTCTTTGCTTTGGATCTCGTCATAGGTCCTCCTAGCCCTTGCAGTGAGTTGGTGTTGTCCTCATCATTCTCTCTCTTTTGGACTCACTAGCTAAGAAGCAGTCAAAAGGATGGTTGCTCACCCAATTCACTTATAGTCTAGAGAATTGTTAGGCTGCTCACATTGTTTAGGATAAGGTCTTGTTCACTTTGCGATTTGTTCACTTGAGCTTGAAAACTTCGAAAACCCATCAAGTTTCATAAAGATATCTGAAAGAATCACATCATGGCTGATTTGTCCTAGAAAACCCCATAAACTTTTTATCTTCTCTCTCTTTTGGACTCATTAGCTAAGAGGAAGTCAAAAGGATGGTTGTTCACTCAATTCACTTTTAGTTTAGAGAATAGTTAGGCTCCTGACATTGTCTAGGATTCGGTCATGTTCACCTTGTGTTTTCTTCACTGGAGCTTGAAAACGTCAAACACCCATCGAGATTACGAACCGACCAACCATGGTGATGCATCATTGGAACTCTAAGGTTAAGAACTACATGTGCTGCTACTTGGATGACCCTAAGCATCAAGCTTCATGAAGGTATCTTCAAGAATCACGTCATGGCTGATGTGTCGTAGAAAACCCGACAAACTTGTTATCTTCTTCCTCCTTTAGACTCACTAGCTAAGAAGCAGTCAAAAGGATGGTTATTCACTCAATTCACTTATAGTTTAGAGAATAGTTAGGGTTTAGGCTAAGAACTAAATGAACTGCTCCCTGGATGACCCTAAACATCAAGTTTCATAAAGATATCTTCAAGCATCACATCATGGCTGATGTGTCCTAGAAAACCCAACAAACTTTTTATCTTCTCTCTCTTTTGGACTCGCTAGGTAAGAAGTAGTCAAAAGGATGATTGTTCCCTCATTTCACATGTAGTTTAGAGAATACATAGGCTCCTTGCATTGTTTAGGCTAACATCTTGTTCACTTTGCGATTTCTTCACTTGAGCTTGAAAACTTCGAAAACCCTTTGAGATTATGAACCGAATACCATGGTGATGCATCATTGGAACTCTTAGGTTACAAACTAGATGAGTTACTCCTTGGATGATCCTAAGCATCAAGTTTCGTGAAGATATCTTCAAGAATCACATCATGGCTGACGTGTCCTAGAAATCCCCCATAAACATTTTATCTTCTCTTTCTTTTGGACTCACTAGCTAATAAGGAGTCAAAAAGATGGTTGTTCACTCAATTCACTTATAGTCTAGAGTATATTAGGCATCTAGAATTGTTTAGGATTAGGTCTTCTTCACTTTACGTTTTCTTCACTTGAGTTTGAAAACTTCTAAAACCCATCGAGATTACAAACCGACCAACCATGGTGATGCATCAATGAAACTCTCAGGTTAAGAACTAGATGAATTGCTCTTTGGATGACCCTAAGCATCAAGTTTTGTAAAGATATCTTCAAGAATCACATCATAGATGACGTGTCCAAGAAAACCCCACTAACTTTTAATCTTCTCTCTCTTTCGGAATTACTAGCTAACAATAAGTTAAAAGGATGGTTGTTCACTCAATTCACTTGATGTGTCTTGCTCACTTTATGTTTTTTCACTTGAACTTGAAAACTTTGAAAACCCATCGAGATTACAAACTGATAAACCATGGTGATGCATCATCAAAACTCTTAGGTTAAGAACTAGATGAATTGGTCCTTGGATGATCCTAAGCATCAGTTTTCTTGGATATATCTTTAAGAATCACTTCATGGATGACGTGTCCTAGAAAACTGCAAAAACTTTTAGTCTTCTCTCTCTTTTGGACTTATAGCTAAGAAGGAGTCAAAACGATGATTGTTCACTCAATTTAATTGTAGTTAAGATAATAGTTAGGCTCATGACATTGTTCAGGATTAGGTCTTGTTCACTTTGCCTTTTATGCACTTAAGCTTGAAAACTTCAAAAACCCATAGAGATTACGAACCGACCAACCATGGTGATGCATCAACGAAACTTTCAGGTTAAGAACTAGATGAATTGCTCCTTGAATGATCCTAAGCATGAAGTTTAATGAAGATATCTTTAAGAATCACATCATGGATGATGTGTCCTAGAAAACCCCACAAACTTTTAATCTTCTCTCTTTTTTGGATTCATTAGCTAAGAAGGGGTCAAAAGGATGGTTGTTCACTCAATTCAGTTGTAGTTGAGAGAATAGTTAGGCTCCTAACATTGATTAGGATTGGGTCTTGTTCACTTTTGTAACATCCCGAATTTTAAAATAGAGAATTAATTACCGAAATAAATGTTAGAAATTGGTATATGGAGTGTTTAATGTCCCAAACTATCGAGAATAATTAAATTAAGATTTTGGGAATTTTTGGTAAATTTTAGAGACCGGTTAAGCTGAAATTGAGCCCGGTTGAGATATGGGTGTCAGACCAAGTATCTCGGAATGAGACGATATTGGTCAGGGCTGTAGAGAATAATATTGGGAATCCGAATATGTATTCGGAATAATTTTCAGATGATGTATTGAGCCCGAACTGAGAACCTGTTGGTTATAAAACGATGAAGTTTTAATGATTTGGATTAAAAAATAAATTGGAAATTCTATTTTTCCCTTTCTTATTCACGTGAGTTTGCTGATGGAATTAGGCACTTACACTTCTTCTTCTTCTTCTTCTCTTCACCATCTTCTTCATTTCTCTCTTCTTCTTCCTCCAAACCCTAGCAAAGTGGTATTACCTTCTATTCTCTTCCATTTTCGTTTTGGTGGAGCTTGAAGGAGGTTGCGGAGCTGCTGTCTTCCTCCTTCTCTTCCTCATTTTCGTTGGTGTTCTCCTCCCTCCTTGTACCCATTTTCGTTTTTGGGCTTTGAGGTAAGTATACCCATTTTGCTAAGGTTTTGGTTATGGGTATATGGTATTTATGAGGTTGGAAGCCATGCATGTGTATGAATGTTTTGAGGAGAGCATTTAATGCAAGAGTTTAATGTGGATTTTATGAAAGTAAGGTTTCTTTGAGAAGTAATAAAGTGGATGCATTTATGGTTGAAAAGGGAAGAGTATTTATGATGGTTGTTAGAATTTTATGAAACCCTAACTTTACGAATTTGGGGGAAAATGTATAATGGAGGTTGATGGACATTTGTTGTTGGTAATAAATGTGAGGTATGATGAATAAAGGTCATTAGTGAAGGTAATTTGTTGGTGGAAGTCATTAATGGAGAAACCCATGAAAGGGTTTGGTTGTTGAGTACATAATAATTAATGGTAGCACCTAACCCATGGTGGTTATGGTGGATAAAATGAAATAAAAGAGTTGAGAGTTATAATAATAAAAACAGCAAGTATTTATTGATATATAAGTATTTGAATCTTAATGAGTAAGTAGAAAATTGATTGTATAATGTATTGTGATGTAGGAAGTGACCCCATTGACGAAGCGGGACCATCAAACCGCGTTGATCACTACTTCACTTGAGGTAGGAGGGGGTAACTTTTCTAAATGCATGATTTCATCCATTGGTGATGTGAAAATATGTATATGTGATTATGTTAATGGTTGTTTGAATGGATGATATGATACGTTTGATTTGAATGCATTTAGATTGATGATTGTTATGTGGCATTGTGTTTGGGATAAAATTAATGATGTGATAATATTATATTAATGAAGTATGATGATGGTTTGCAACCATATGTGGATTGAGATTGTGATGTGAATATCCCAAATATGTGTGTATGATTTATTGAATGTGTATGCCACTAACTATTGATGAGAATAAGTCAAAGAAAATTGGGATTGGATAAGAATGATGAGAATATTGAAATCCACCAAGTGGTGGTGATGAATGATTAATTGTGGAGTGGCATCTAGGATGTATAGTGTGAGGATGCACTTGATTTGCATTTGCATTGCATCCATGGCATGTCATAGCTGTTTATGTGGAATATTAGGGGGTTCCACTAGGCAGGCCCAGTGGGAGGGCGGCTCAGTGCACGAGCGTATTATGACTTTCCCCTGTGACTCGGTGTATGAGTCACGAAGCTGTCCATAGTTTGGTGACGAGGCACCCTATGTGGTAGGCCCAGTGGGCGGGCGACTCTATGGTGAGCGAGTTTACCTCGGTGTCCGATGGGGCACGGCTCTCTCGATGTGTGTTCGGGAGGGGCCCGTAGCACTTGTGGTAGTTGAGGCCACGATGTTGATCCGCAAGTCACAGGGTGACTAGTGCTACAGATGGGCGATAGCGGTTTGGTACCAGTAAAATTATGATGATGATGTAAGCATGCATAAATTGAGATATATGTGTACACAATTTTTCTACTGCAGTAGAGGCATAGTAGCACACCTATGCTTGTCCCACAATTGATTTAATGATATATTTTCCCACAGCCGGATCCACATTGTTTGATAAGAAATTCTTGTGCATATGCATTAGCTTTAAGAGCATTTGCATATAGCTGGTGTTATGCCTAGGTGAAAGCCCTTGGTGGCAACGGATGAATGAGAATTGAAAGGGGAAAGAGTTGAATACTAACCCGATGTGTGTGTTTGGCAATCCAAATGATTGATATTGTGAATGTATACTTGAAATTATAAGATGTATGGTGTATAATGTATGATGTGGTGTAATGATTGCTAATTGTGCAAGTATACATGTATTTCATCATAATGTATGACTTTAATTCATTTGGATTATGTTACTCACCTCCCCGTTGCCATTTTTAAAGTTGATATAGGTATGACTTAAATCCTACAGCTTTTGGAGGCCGAGTATGAAGGAGGTAAAATATGGATAGGAATGTGTAAGCCTTGGCCGGCATGAAAATCTGTTTTGCAGAGTATAAGAGGTTTATATACTCAATTTTGTAATGTTGATAATTTTGGAGGTCATGGGAGAAAATTGGACATGTTTGTGTAATGACAATTTTCATTCATGACCCAAAAGATGTAAAGAATGAATCTGAATACTTGACTTTGTTAAATGAATGGATGTTGTGTTTTCATGCTATATTATGGAGCTTGTGGAATGATGTGGAATATAGATGTATGTAGGGAGTGCATGTGGTTTGATGATGAATTTAAATTATATGCATGAGCTAATGTTAGCATGATGATGGTTAATGGTGAATGAGGTAGGTTCCAAGAGTGTTATATAATGTATAAATCTTGTAGGAACTGAATGAATTGCCATAGATTGAGTTTTAGTATGGTAGGTTGAGTGTTAGCAATGCAAGTTCACGTTTTCTGCTGAGTTTCTGCAGAACTTGCTCAAGCGAGTAGTAATCTCGCCCGAGCGAGATTGTTGTGGAACAGGGGATTCGTTTCTGCCCCAAATTCGCTCAAGCGGACGTGCATTTCGCCCAAGCGAGATTGCCACAGAATCAGTGTTTTGATTCTGGACAATTTTCGCCCAGGCGTGAAGGGCAGCGCTCAAGCGAGGGAGAAGGAGAATGGATTCTGGACGATTTTCGCCCAGGCGAGTGGTGCCTCGCCCAAGCGAAAATCGGCCAGAGAGTCCTCAACGTTTCTGGACCAATCTCGCTCAAGCGAGCCTTGGGCCGCTCAAGCGAGATCGACCCCCTGATGCTCCTTTCCTTCTTCGCTCAAGCGTCTCGCTTCCTTCGCTCAAGCATTCCTTCGTGTCTCGCTCAAGCGAGGCAGGGCTCGCTCAAACGAGTTGAGCCCTGATACTTATTTTCCTCCCTCGCTCAAGGTCGCTCAGCGTTCGCCCAAGCGTGGGTACGCTGGCTCGCTCAAGCGACTTGAGTCACGCTTGAGCGAGTATGCCCTTGATTCTCATTTTATTATTTTAAATTAAATTTTAAAATGTTATGCATTATTTCTTCTTTAGATATTATTTTAAAGGTATTGAGGAGTATTACTTCGGTCCTCTAGATTTATATAAACTATAACCCATACTTTATGAAAGGACTCCTCTTGAAAATCAATTAGCCAACGATTAAGTCAAATTAAATAAATCTTCCGCTGATTCTGATTGAAAGATTTATATTTTAATCTCACCCTCTCATATCTTCATATATGGGAGTGGTTTATTTTAGATCCAGGGGTTTGGTGAAAAATATTTCACTACTTTAATTATTGAATTTATTAATATTTTCAAAGACGCGAAAAATTTTCCCCTATTTAATTTGGGGGGTTTTGGGCGTCTCAACTTTTCCTTTTATGCACTTGAGCTTGAAAACTTCAAAATCCCATCGAGATTACAAACCGACCAGCCATGGTGATGCACCTACGGAACTCTCTCGTTAAGAATTAGATGAATTGCTCCAGGGATGATCCTAAGCATCAGGTTTCGTGAAGATATCTTCAAGAATCACATCATGGATGATGTGTCCTAGAAAACCACCACAAACTTTTAGTCTCTTGTCTCTTTTCGACTTCCTAGCTAAGAAGGAGTCAAAAGGATGGTTGTTCATTCAATTCACTTGTACTTTAGAGAACAGTTAGGCTCCCAACATTTTTAGGATTGGGTCTTGCTCACTTTGTGTTTTTTCACTTGAGCTTGAAAACTTTGAAAACCCATTGAGATTACAAACAGACCAACCTTGGTGATGCATCATCAGAACTCTTAGGTTAAGAACTAGATAAATTGCTCCTTATATCTTCAAGAATCACATCACAGATGATGTGTCCTAGAAAACCCTTATAAACTTTTAATCTTCTCTCTCTTTTTGACTTACTAGCTAAGGAGTCAAAAGGATGGTTGTTCACTCAATTCACTTGTAGTTTAGAGAATAGATAGGCTCCTGGCATTCTTTAGGATTGGGTCTTGTTCACTTTACGTTTTCTTCACTTAAGCTTGAAAACTTCAAAAACCCATCAAGATTAAGAACCCACCAACCATGGTGGCGCATCACTGGAACTCTAAGTTTAAGATTTAGATTAATTGCTCCTTAGATGACCCTAAGCATAGAGTTTCATGAAGATATGTTCAAGAATCACATCATGGATAATTTGTCCTAGAAAATCCCATAAACTTTTAATCTTCTCACTCTTTTGGACTCACTAGCTAAGAAGGAGTCAAAAGGATGTTTGTTCACTCAATTCAGTTACAGTTGAGAGAATAGTTAGGCTCCTGACATAGATTAGGATTAGGTCTTGTTCACTTTACATTTTATGTACTTTAGTTTGAAACCTTCAAAACCCATCGAGATTACGAACCGACCAGCCAGGGTGATGCATCTACGGAACTCTCTGGTTAAGAATTAGATGAATTACTCCTTGGATGATCCTAAGCATCAGATTTCATGAAGATATCTTTAAGAATCACATCATGGATGATGTGTCCTAGAAAACCCCCGCTAACTTTTAATCTTCTGTCTCTTTTTGACTTCCTAGCTAAGAAGGAGTCAAAAGTATGGTTGTTCACTCAATTCACTTGTACTTGAGAGAATAGTTAGGCTCCCAGCATTGTTTAGGATTGGGTCTTGCTCACTTTGTCTTTTTTCACTCGAGCTTGAAAACTGAAAACCCATCGAGATTACAAATTGACAACCTTGGTGATGCATCATTAGAATTCTTAGCTTAAGAACTAGATGAATTGCCCCTTGGATGATCCTAAGCATCAGGTTTAGTGAAGATATCTTCAAGAATCACATCACAGATGATGTATCCTAGAAAACCCCGACAAACTTTTAATCTTCTCTCTCTTTTCGACTTACTAGCTAAGAAGGAGTCAAAAGGATGGTTGTTCCCTCATTTCACATGTAGTTTAGAGAATAGTTAGGCTCCTTGCATTGTTTAGGCTAACGTCTTGTTCACTTTGTGATTTCTTCACTTGAGCCTAAAAACTTCGAAAACCCATTGAGATTACGAACCGATCAACCATGGTGATGCATCACTGGAACTCTAAGGTTAAGAACTAGATAAATTGCTCCTTAGATGACCTTAACCATTAGGTTTCATGAAGATATCTTCAAGAATCACATCATGGATGATGTGTCTAAGAAAACCCTACAAACTTTTAATCTTTTCTCTCTTTTAGACTCACTAGGTAAGAATCAGTCAAAAGGATTGTTATTCAATCAATTCAGTTGAAGTTTAGAGAATAGTCAGGGTCCTGGCATTGATTAGGATTGGGTTTTGTTCAATTTGCGTTTTCATCACTGGAGCTTGAAAACATCGAAAACCCATCAAGTTTACAAACTGACACACCATGGTGAAGCATCATTGGAACTCTTAGGTTAAGAACTAGATGAAATGCTCCTTGGAAGACCCTAAGCATACAGTTTCATGAGGATATCTTCAAGAATCACATCATGGATGATGTGTCCTAGAAAACCCCATAAACTTTTTCGGACTCACTAGCTAAGAAGGAGTCAAAAGGATGGTTGTTCACTCTATTCACTTCTAGTTTAGAGAATAGTTAGGATCCTTACATTGTCTAGGATTAGGTCTTGTTCACTCTGCGTTTTCTTCACTTGAGCTTGAAAACTTCAAAAACCCATCGAGATTACGAACCGACCAGTCATGGTGATGCATCATTATAACTCTAAGGTTAAGAACTAGATGAAATGCTCCTTGGATGACCCTATGCATAGAGTTTCGTGAAGATATCTTCAAGAATCATATCATGCATAATGTGTCCTAGAAAACCCCATAAACTTTTTATCTTCTCTCTCTTTTAGACTCAGTAGCTAAGAAGGAGTCAAAAGGATAGTTGTTCACTCAATTCACTTGTAGTTTAGAGAATAGTTAGGCTCCTAAAATTGTTTAGGATTAGGTCTTGTTCACTTTGCGTTTTCTTCAATTGAGCTTGAAAACTTCAAAAACCCATCAAGATTATGAATCGACAAACCATGGTGATGCTTTATTGAAACTCTAAGGTTAAGAACTAGATGAATTGCTCCTTGGATGACCCTAGGCATCAAGTTTCATGAAAATATCTTCAAGAATCATATCATGGATGATGTTTCCTAGAAAACCCCAAAAACTTTTAATGTTCTCTGTCTATTGGACTCACTAGCTATGAAGGAGTCAAAAGCATGGCTGTTCACTCAATTTATTTGTAGTTTGGAGAATAGTTAAGCTCCTCGCATTGTTTAGGATTAGGTCTTGTTCACCTTACGTTTCCTTCAGTTGAGCTTTAAAACTTTGGAAACCCATTGAGATTATGAACTGACACACCATGGTGATGCATCATTGGAAATCTTACGTTAAGAACTATATGAATTACTCCTTGGATAATCCTAAGCAACATGTTTCATAAACATATCTTTAAGAATCACATCCTGGATGATGTCTCCTAGAAAACCCCATAAACTTTTTTCTTCTTTCTCTTTTGGACTCACTAGCTAAGAAGAAGTCAAAAAGATGGTTGTTCACTTAATTCACATGTAGTTTAGAGAATAGTTAGGCTTCTCGCATTAGTTAGGATAAGATCTTGTTCACTTTGTGATTTCATCACTTGAACTTGAAAATATTGAAAACCAAATGAGATTACAAACTAACACACCATGGTGATGCATCATTGAAAATCTAAGGTTGAGAACTAGATGAATTGCTCCTTGGATGACCCTAAGCATCAAGTTTTGTGAAGATATGTTCAAGAATCACATCATGGATGATGTGTCCTAGAAAACCCTATAAACTTTTTATATGCTATCTTTTATGGAATCACTAGCTAAGAAGGAATCAAAAGGATGGTTGTTCACTCAATTAACTTGTAGTTTAGAGAATAGTTAGGCTCTTGGCATTGTTTAGGATTAAGTTTTGTTTACTTTACGTTTCTTCACTTGAGCTTGAAAACTTCAAAAACCTATCGAGATTATGAATCGACCAACCATGGTGATGCATCATTGGAACTCCTAAGTTCAGAACTAGATGAATTGCTCCTTGGATGATCTTACGCATTGAGTTTCATGAAGATAACTTCAAGAATCACATCATGGATGATGTGTCCTAGAAAAGCCCCACAAACTTTTGATCTTCTATCTCTTTTGGACTCACTAGCTAAAACGAAGTCAAAAGGATGGATGTTCACTCAATTCGCTTGTAGTTTAGAGAATAGTTAGGCTCTGGCATTGTTTAGGATTGGGTATTTTTACTTTACGTTTCTTCACTTTAGCTTGAAAACTTTCAAAACCTATCGAGATTAAGAACTGACCAATTATGGTGATGCATTATTGGAACTCCTAAGTTCTGAACTAGATGAATTACTCCTTGGATGATCCTAAGCATTGAGTTTTGTGAAGATATCTTCAAGAATCACATCATGGATGATGTGTCCTAGAAAACCCCATACACTTTTTAGCTTCTCTCTCTTTTAGACTCACTAGCTCAGAAGGAGTCAAAAGGATGGTTGTTCACTTAATTCACTTATAATTTAGAGAATAGTTAGGCTCCTAGCATTGTTTAGGATTGGGTCTTGTTTACTTTATATTTTCTTCACTTGAGCTTGAAAACTTCTAAAACCCATCGAGATTACAAACCGACCAACCATGGTGATGCATCAACGAAACTCTCAGGTTATGATGAGGACACCCCCACCAATCAGGGGCGCTTCAAGGAATAGGAGGGCCAATGACAAGATCCAAGGCCAAGAAGACCAAAGCCACCTTACAAAGGCTAATTCTCACCCTCTTAGAAGACATAACCAAGGAGCCACAAAGGACATCCAAGCTTACTCATTTGATCATGTGGAAGGATGAACAGCAGGGGGCTTAGCACAAATGGCCTAGCCTCAAGAATAGGGTAGTGTAGGAGTTGAATGACCTGTGTTCAAATCCTACCTAGACCCATTTTTCTTTATTTCTTTTTCTTTTGTAATTTTCGGTTTTTGCAACTATATTTCAGCATTGTCCCACTAAGACTTAGTGGTGGGCGGTTACCCTTGCTTTTAGGTAGTGGAGTAGTGTGTCTTTTGTCTTGTTTAGCCAAGTTATACAAAATCGAATCAAGGGAGGAAAAAGGACAGAAGTTGATTAATGAATTTTTCTAAGTTTTGTAAACTTAGTGGTGAGTGTGATGCTCTTGGTCCTTGTGTGAAGCAAGGTTGATTAGCCATGCATTAGTGTGATACTTGTGTATGAATGCTAGTCCATTATGGAGGTGTGATGCTGTCCATCTTTTTATCTTTTATTTCTTGCGTTTTGTTTCTTCTACCTTGTCTTCCAAATTGAATCTAAAACAAAATTCTGAACTCAAAAAAAAATTAAACATCAAAAGAAAAATCAAGGAACCTTAGTTCAATTGCCAAGCTGCGTTAAGGTCATGTTATTGCGTTAACTTCCATTAAAGTGTGAACTGAAATTCACATGAGAATGAAGCCAGTTCTGATCCTTGAATCTCTCATGGAATCTAAACAATCAAGGATAAGTTGAATTAGAATTTCTGACCCTTGCAAAACGTAACTTTCTCACTTCAATCTCCACAGATTTCCCCATTTATCTATGTATCGTGTTATGTTTGTGTGTATTTCTTCCCTTTTTGTGCAGTCCTTCTTCATCTAGAAATCAGCCCTTGCCGGTCCTCAACAAGATCCACATCATTTGGTATCAAAGCTCTTGGAGTCAAGGGCTTGAAATTTCTTGGACAGCACCCAAAAAGGTATTTTGAATTCCATCATCTTTCATTGATCAATTTTGATTCTAAATGCCTAAAATTGACAATTAAGGTTGTGAAAAGAAAGGAAAATTGTCAAAAAAAACCGTACCCTAAATGTTTGAATTTTGTATGTCTTTGTCTTTGTTTGTAGTCCAATTCTAGTACTGTTTATGTGTCCTTTTTGGTGTCTTGTTTTTGTTGGCCTCTAGTGATAGGATCATATCTCTATTTGCCATTATTAGCATTTTGCATTAGGTAGAGCATTTGTGTGTGGGCTGAACTGTACTTGTGACTCTCAAGGATTGAATAGCATCAAGAGTGGTAAAAGGCTAGAGTGAAAATTACATTACTAGAAAAAGCCAAAATTTGAGTGAAACACTTGAGAGAAATTATTTGTGAGGTCCAAACAGCAGTTGTTATAATTGTTTTTCACTTTGTATAAGTGATTTTAGTGATGGCAGAACAGGGTGAACAAGGGGGACTTAATCCATTTCAAATGCAAGCTCTAACTCAATATCTTGAGAGGCTATTCCGACAAGCCACTGACGAAATACATGAGAGAATTGACCAGTTAGAGAATGAAAGGAGAAGTCCAAGGAGGCATGGAGGAAGGATGCCAAGACATGAAGAAGATAGAAGGACTAGGGAGCAGTGGAGCAATCCCCTTCAAGGGATAAAACTAAACATTCCTTCTTTTGCAGGCAAAAAAGATCAGGAGGCATATTTGAGTTGGGAGCTTAAGTTAGAAAATGTATATGCTTGTGGAGAGTTTGAGGAGGAGCAAAAGGTGAGATTGGCAGCCGCTGAGTTCTCACACTATGCCTTGGTATGGTGGCATAAACTTCAGAGGGAGAGGCAAAGAGATGGAGAGCCACCAGTGAGTACTTGGGCAGACTTGAGGAGATTGATGAGGAAGAGGTATGTGCCTGCCTCCTATGAGAGAGATTTGAAGTTTAAACTTCAAAGACTCACTCAAGGGAGTCGGAGTGTGGAGGAGTACCACAAGGAGATGGAGATGCTGATGCTCCAAGCCAATCTAGAAGAGGATCCTGAGGTAACTATGGCTAGATTTTTAGCTGGTTTGTCTACTGATATTCGTGATGTTATGGAGTTGCAGGAATTCATTGAGATGGATGACCTTGTGCATAAGGCCCTTCAAGTAGAAAGGCAACTCAAAAGGAAGGGAGCTACAAGGAGAATTGCCCATACTCCCACATCTGGGTGGAAGGACAAAGCCAAGAGGGAGGGCTTTGGGGCAGCACCCTATTCGGCCAAGGCAGTAGGTAGCTCGGCCTTGGATGTTAAGGCCACTAAGGAGGCTGATCATAATGCTTCTAAGGGTAAGGAACCAATCCCTAAGAGGACTAGGGACATTACATGCTTCAAGTGCCAAAGTAAGGGGCATTATGCCTATGAATGCCCCACAAAGAGGACAGTAGTGATAAGGAAGGATGGTGAATTGTCTAGTGAGTCTGATACACCTGAGGAGTATGAGAGTAAGGAGGGAGAGGGTGTAGAACCAGAAGTGAATGAGGGGGGATTGTTAATGGTTAGGAGGTTGTTAGGATCCCATATAGAACCCTTAGACCAAAGCCAAAGGGACAACATTTTCCACACTAGGTGTGCTGTACATAGACAACTTTGCATGGTGATTGTGGATAGTGGGAGTTGTGCCAATGTGGCTAGTACTAGGATGGTATCCAAGTTGAATCTCCCTACCAAACCCCACCCTAGACCTTATAGGTTACAATGGCTAAGTGATGATGGAGAAATAAGGGTGAGGCAGCAGGTGGAGGTGCCTATAGTTATTGGAACCTATTCACATGTGATCTTGTGTGATGTGGTGCCTATGGAGGCATGTCATTTGTTGTTGGGAAGGCCGTGGCAGCATGACCACAAGACTATCCATGATGGTTTCTCCAACAAAATATCATTCACCCATCAAGGAAAGAAGGTGGTACTTAAACCTTTAAGCCCACAGGAGGTGTGTCATGATCAGTTGAGATTGAGAGACAAAATTATGAGAGAAAAAGAAGATCATGAGGGTGAGGGATTAAGTGTGACTGAGAGCTTGAAAGAGGAGAAAGAGAGAAAAGAGAGTGAAGAAAAGAGGGGAAAAATAAAAGGAAGAGAAAAGAGTGAAAAAGAGAGGAAAAAGAATGAAAGAGAGATAGCAAAAGAAAGAGAAGTGAGGAAAGTGTTGCTTGCAAGGCAGCCACTCTACGTGCTGGTTTGCAAGCCTATTCTAAATACTAATCCCATTTGTTTTTCTTCTTTGCCTTCTCCTATTTCTTCTCTTTTGCAGGAATTCAAGGATGTTTGATAAGTGCTTTTTAATATAATAAATAAGATCTAGTTTGCTTAGGATTTTAGTCATTGTCCACTGTATTTCCTTTTTTTATTGCGATTTTTGCTCTCTTTCCACTCTATTCTACTTGGGTATGTTATTTTGCAGGAATTAAGGTATAAAGGGTCAAAAACAATAGAAAAACGACCATAAAATGATAAAGAAACAAGAAGAACAAGCCCAAAGTGGAAAGAATTCTTTTTTTAAAGCTGAAATTCGACTCAGAAAGCAAAAATCCGACTCAGAGCACTGAAATCCGACTCAAAATGGCCAAATCCGAGTGGGATAACTCAGAAATGACCAAATCCGAGTGGAAGGACTCAGAATAGAGCATTACCGAGTGGAATACTGCACTGCTGGAGGAAAATCCGACTGAAATGTTCCCTGACAAAGCCATTCCGAGTGATAAATAGCTGACTGGAGTAAAGGACCAATGCTGAAATGGAATAAGTCTCGGTTAAAGGTGATTCCGAGTGGAAACTCCCCGACTGCATCCATTCCGAGTGAAAAAAGAAGACTGACCTCCAATAAATATGTCCAAAGCTATTTTCGAGTGAAAAGCTTGCTGATTAAAGTGAATCCGAGTGGGAGCTTTCTGATTGCCACTAATCCGAGTGAAAGCTGTTCCGAGTGAAGTGATTCCGAGTAGAAGAGGCCACTAAAATGAATAAATGCTGACTAAGGAGGAATCCGAGTGGTCTCACTCAGTGAAAATGACATTCTCAAGCAGAACAAAGCATTTCCGAGTAATTCTTAGCAAAGAAGGAAAAATCCGACCGGAAATAAATCACACTCGGGCAGACTCTCAAGTTTCACATTGAGCCCGAATGAGAAGTCTCCAAGGAAAGGAATTCCGAGTAAGTTGGGTCAGAAAGATGCATTTCCGAGCAAAGCAAGGCTCGGACATGGAAGAATTCTATCAGCCAGATTCCAGTCCTTCAAAGTCCAAGTTTCTGAGTGAAAGTGAAGTCAAATCCGAGTGAATTCCAATGCAAAATCCGAGCAGAGTTTTAACCGAGTGGTTCAGATTACAGCCGAGTGAAAATGATTAAGAACCGATTGAATAAATTTTGATCCCGAGTGAGTCTCCAATCAGTGCCGAATGAACTTCATGAATTTAAGCCGAGTGAATGGATTCAATCAATTTCGAGTAAGTCACCTTGCCCGTCCAACTCTTAAACACCGAGTGAAACAAGACCTCTCGCTTGAGCGAACCTTTCTCCGCTTGAGCGAGACGGTTTCCTTCAACAAATACTCCTTTCAAATACCGACCTACTCCACAAACCCCGTCCTCAAGCCACAACACCGTCCCTTCTCCTTTCAAAACCGACCTACACTCCACAAACTCCAAACATCGGATCACTTTCTACACCGTCTTCAATCCAGAAATCCGACCCACATTCCTCTCTTCTATCCGATGTCCTCTCCTTTCCAATACTCCACACCGCCCAACAATCCTCTTCAACACCAACACCGCCCATACTCCTTTCCTTTCCAACACTCTCAACTCCGCCCAGACTCTTCTCCTTTCTATCCACACCGCCCATACTCCTTTCCTTTCCAACACTCTCAACTCTGCCCAGACTCTTCTTCTAATCCACAACTCCGCCCAGACTCTTCTCGTTTCTATCCACACCGCCCATACTCCTTTCCTTTCCCTCACTCTCAACACCACCCAACCATCCTCATTTCCCAACACCGTCTCCCTTTCTTCTTCTAATACATGATACCGCCCAGCAACTCCTCTCCACGCTGTCCAGTTCACTCCCTACACCGTCCAGCAAGCTTTCACTCGGATTTGTGGGAAAATAATGTTTTTCCACTCTGAATTTCATCATTCTGCACCCATCTTCACTAAAATCCAAGCACCGAATTATTGGATATATTAAAATATGCAAATTGGAAACAAGTTGGCACAGCTGGAATTCACATGCACTGAAAGTTTCTTCCACTTGCAAATTGAACGCGTTTTCATTGCTGGAATCCTCAATCCATTTGCCTATAAAAGCAGCAGCAACCCATCAGCAAATAACAACTTCTTCCCAGTCTAAAATCACTCAAGCTTCATTTCTTCGTTACTTTCTCTCTTTTTCTCTTTAGTTCTATTCTTTTCCATTTTTTCTTTCTCTGTCCGTTTTTCTTCTCTTTCTTTTTATTTTCTTTTCTTTCTTTTATTTTGTAAGAGTGTGAGGGCTGTAAAAGTGAGATTTTAAATTTGTAATTGGTGGAGAAATTATTGCAACAAGGAATTACAGTGGTAAATTATTCTGAGCTTTTGGAGAAACCCGTAACTCTTTATTTTTACCATGTCTTGTATGTTTTATTTTTCCATTATTTACATGAATTTAAATTATTTCATGAGTAGCTAAATTAATTATCTTGGGATAAAGGGGGTATGATAATATTTTATTTTAATGTTATTTTGACTTAGAATTAAATAAATTTCTGTTTTCCATTTAGTTCAATTATGCTTAATGCTTTTAGTAATTCCTAACAAGAACCTAAATGATAAAACTGTATACTTACGGGTATATTAGTAAGTTTAGGTAATAAATAGAATCGAGAGATTTATTTTTACCAGAAAGTTTTGAACTAAACCTAAGATTTTTGAAATGCTTTTTGTGACCTCGGTAAAACCGTGAAAGTAATCAAAATTCTTTTGAGGAAATAAAAGGGATTTTCATAAAACAATAATAGGCCTTTCTGAGGATTAAGCAGCGCTTTCCATAGGTTAGGTACATTAATAGGATTCCGAAAGGAACATATTAATTAGCTTTTGGAAAATTCGCCTTGGAAAACTTAATTCGATTCTTATTTATGAAAAGTTAAAATTCATTAAACATAAAATAGAGTCTTAATCCCCCGAAATCCCAAGATACTCTCAACTCTGATTTTTTTAGTATCAAGTAAATTTTATTTTTATATTTATTCATATTCTGTGCAACTTTAATTTGTGCTTTATTTTATAAAAATCTTAAAAATTAATTGTGTGGATAATTAAATTTCAATATGCTGGTACTTTGAACACAGTCCCTGTGGAGAACGATAATCTTTTATATTACGCGACATAACCCGTGCGCTTGCGGGCCCTGTCAAGTTTTTGGCGCCGTTGCCGGGGACTGTTGTCCCTCGAATATCGGCAATATTGGAATTCGATTAGATCATACTTGTTAATATTTTTTGTTATTTTTATTTTTATTTTGTTTGTAATTTTGTATTTTGTTCTATATTCTGTGTATCTGTTGTGGTTTCATTTTTGTAATTGTTTGTTTTATTTGTCATTTATTTTCTATTTATGCGACGAAGCCGTAGTGTCGATCTAAACTTAGGATTTGACCCTGAGATAGAACGTACCCTTAGAGCTTTGAGAAAACAACAAAAACAACAAAAAGAACAAAAAGAAAAACAAATGGCAGACCAACACAGACCCTTAAGAGATTTTGCCGCTCCAAGCACTAATGGGAGAGGATCTAGCATCCTTAGACCCATAGTGGAGGCTAACAATTTTGAATTGAAGCCTTCACTACTCTCAATGGTTCAACAAAACCAATTCGGAGGTTTACCCTCTGAAGATCCAAATCTTCACCTTCAAATCTTTCTTGAATACTGTGACACCCTGAAGATGAACGGAGCCACCAATGATGCCATTCGCTTAAGACTTTTCCCTTTCTCCTTAAGAGATAAAGCAAGAGCATGGTTATACTCTCTTCCTGAAGGATCCATCACGACTTGGGAACAATTGTCCAGTGCTTTTATCAATAAATGGTACCCAAGGAACAAGACTGATGTGCTGAGAAAACAAATCATCAATTTTTCACAAAAAGATGATGAATCCTTGTATGAAGCCTGTGAGAGATATAGAGAGTTGCTAAGAGAATGTCCTCACCATGGGATAGAAAGGTGGTTGACAATCCATATTTTCTATAATGGACTAACTTCCACACAAAAGATCTCTTTAGATGCTGCAGCTGGAGGAGCCTTCATGAGTAAAAATGTTGATGAAGCTGAGAACCTGATTGAGGAAATAGCTCAAAACACTCACCAGTGGAACTCTGAAAGAGGATTACCTTCTAAAACACCAGGTAAGTACTCTGTTGATGCTCTTTCCCTACTTTCTGCCAAAGTTGAAGCATTAACATTAAAACTTGATAAAATAGGGTCAACAGGTGCTACTAATATTGTTTGTGAAGTTTGTGGTGTTTCAGGACATGGAGCTACAAACTGCAACTTAGCCATGACCCCTAATCAAGAACAAGAAATGCATCAGGTGGACGCTATTAGAAACTATGGTGGAAACTATCAAGGTAACTACAGACCTCCACAAGGTCCACCTGGCTTCCAAAATAGGCCACCTCAATTCCAAAGTAACTACAAACCTCAACAAGGAACCTATATTCCACAAAAATCAAAGCTAGAATCCTTGGTGAGACATTTGTAGCTACTCAACTTAAACAAAATGATGAATTCTCTGATGCAATAAAAAACTTGGCTTCAAAAGTGGACTCTCTTGCTACTCACAACAAAATACTAGAAAATCAAATTGCCCAACAAGCCTCCTATTCTCAAAGAGCACCAGGAATATTTCCTGGAAAACCAGAGGCTGGACCATCCAACCAAACCATGGCTGTCACTCTTAGGAGTGGTACTTAATACGATGGGCCAGTTGACAAGACAACAAATGAGGAAAAGAAAGTCGATGAATCTTCATCTCATCCAGTAATTGAAGAAGAGAAACCACAAGAAAAGAAGGAGGAAGTTAAGCCATATCAACCTCCCATTCCATTTCCTCAGCGCTTAGCCAAAGCAAAGTTGGACAAACAATTTGGTAAGTTCCTTGATGTTTTAAAGAAATTGTATATTAATATTCCTTTTACAGATGCTTTGCAGCAAATGCCTACATATGCAAAGTTCTTGAAGGACATTCTGTCCAATAAAAGAAGACTGGAGGAAGATGGTACAGTTGCACTTACTGAAGAGTGCAGTGCTCTAATTCAAAAGAAACTTCCACCCAAGCTCCAAGATCCAGGTAGTTTCTCTATTCCTTGCATGATTGGTGACATGAATATAGATAAAGCATTGTGTGATTTAGGAGCAAGTGTGAGTTTAATGCCATTATCTATTGCTGAAAAATTAGGATTAGGTGAGTTAAAACCTACTAGGATGTCTTTACAATTGGCTGATAGATCTGTAAAATATCCTGTAGGAATTTTAGAGGATGTTCCTATTAAGATAGGAAAATTTTTTATACCTGCTGACTTTGTTGTGCTTGAAATGGACGAAGATTCTTTGATTCCTATTATTTTAGGCAGACCATTTTTAGCAACTGCAGGTGCTGTGATTGATGTCAAGAATGGTAAGTTGTCTCTAACTGTTGGAGACCAAAAGGTTGATTTCAACTTGAAAAATGTTTTAGAAAAACCTTATAATGATGTTTGCTGTACTGTGGATTTTGTCGAACAAGTGGTAAAGGAATCAACCTTTCCTAATGACCCACTTGAAACTATTTTCATGATTGAGCCGACAGAAACATCTGATTGCTCTGAGGCCCCACATGATACTGAGGTCATGTGTGACAAAGTGGTAAGCCCCAATGTGGAATTAAAACCTTTACCAGCTTCATTAAGGTATGAGTTTCTTGGCCCTAATTCCACATATCCTGTGATTATTAATGCTGAATTAAATCCATCTGAAACTGAAAAACTTTTGAAACAACTTAGGTTGTATAGAAAGGTAATAGGTTATACAATGGATGATATCAAAGGGATTAGCCCTTCTCTTTGTATGCACAGGATTACTGTAGAAGATGAAAGTAGGCCCACAGTAGAACCACTTAGGAGATTAAACCCTAAAATACAAGAAGTGGTTAGAAAGGAAATTTTGAAATTGCTTGATGCTGGAGTCATATATCCTGTTGATAGTAGTAAATGGGTAAGTCCTGTCCATGTGGTGCCTAAAAAGGGGGGAATAACTGTGATTGAAAATGATAAACATAACTTGATTCCTACTAGGATCGTCTCTGGTTGGCGCATGTGCATTGATTATAGGAAGTTAAATAGCGCCACGAAAAAAGATCATTTTCCCCTCCCTTTTATTGATCAGATGCTTGAAAGACTTGCGAAACACTCTTATTTCTGTTATTTGGATGGGTATTCAGGTTTTCATCAAATTCCCATTCATCCATCTGATCAAGAAAAGACTACCTTCACTTGCCCTTATGGGACTTATGCTTACAGACGTATGCCTTTTGGTTTATGTAATGCACCTGCGACTTTTCAAAGGTGTATGCAAGCAATTTTTTCTGATCTTATTGAAAATGTGATGGAAGTCTTTATGGATGATTTTTCAGTGCATGGTTTGGATTTTGATAATTGTTTAACAAATTTGTGCCAAGTCTTGCAGCGTTGTGAAGAAACCAATTTGGTTCTAAATTGGGAAAAATGCCATTTCATGGTAAGAGAAGGCATAGTTCTTGGACACCTGGTGTCTGAGAGAGGTATAGAAGTTGATAAGGCTAAAGTGGAAGTAATTGAAAAATTACCTCCACCCACAAATGTGAAAGGTATTCGGAGTTTCCTTGGACATGCAGGGTTTTACCGTAGGTTCATTAAAGATTTCTCCAAGATCACAAAGCCTCTTACAACTCTTCTGGGTAAGGATGTGCCTTTCAATTTTGATTCATCTTGTATGGAAGCTTTTTGCAGGATAAAGCAAGCTCTAATCTCTGCCCCCATCGTACAACCACCTGATTGGAAACTCCCATTTGAGCTGATGTGCGATGCGAGTGATTACGCAGTGGGAGCTGTGTTGGGGCAAAGAAAAGATAAAAAGCTCCATGTAATTCATTATGCCAGCCGGACGCTAGATGATGCTCAGGTAAATTATGCCACAACTGAAAAAGAACTGTTAGCTATTGTCTTTGCTTTTGATAAATTTAGGTCTTATTTGGTAGGTTCACATGTTACTGTTTACACTGACCACTCTGCCATTAAGTATCTATTGAATAAAAAGGAAGCAAAGCCTAGATTAATTAGGTGGATTCTAATATTGCAAGAATTTGACTTGGAAATTAAGGACAAGAAGGGTACCGAGAACTTGGTCGCTGACCACCTGTCTAGGTTGACATCTGAAAAAGAAGAAACAGATAATATTCCCATCAATGAATCTTTTCCAGATGAACAACTCTTGAATCTTAGTATCCAACGTGTTCCTTGGTATGCTGATTTTGTAAATTTTCTTGCATGTGGTATCTTACCTCCTGATCTTAGCTTTCAGCAAAGGAAAAAGTTTTATGTAGATGTCAAGCATTATTATTGGGATGAACCACTCCTTTTCAAGCAATGTGCAGATGGTATGATTCGGAGATGTGTTTCACAAGATGATGTCCATGCTATCCTGGATCATTGCCATTCTCTTTCCTGTGGAGGGCACATGAGCACCTCCAAGACAGCTGCTAAAATATTGCAAGCTGGGTGCTATTGGCTAAATATTTTTAAGGATGTACGTAAGTATGTTCTAACTTGTGATGCTTGCCAAAGAACAGGTAACATTGGTAAGAGATAAGAAATGCCATTGAATACAATTTTAGAAGTTGAACTGTTTGATGTATGGGGTGTTGATTTTATGGGTCCCTTTCCCTCTTCTTTTGGAAATCAGTTCATATTAGTGGCAGTTGACTATGTGTCAAAATGGGTGGAAGCCATTGCTTCACCCCATTCTGATGCTAAGACTGTTATTAAACTTTTCAAAAAAATAATATTTCCAAGGTTTGGGGTCCCAAAATGTGTTATAAGTGATGGAGGGTCTCATTTTATTGAGAAAACTTTTCAGACCCTTCTAAAGAAATATGGAGTTAAGCATAAGGTTGCTACACCTTATCACCCACAAACTAGTGGACAAGTTGAGGTATCCAATCGGGAAATTAAAAATATTCTTCAAAAAGTGGTGAATACATCACGTAAGGATTGGTCTATTAAGTTAGATGATTCCTTATGGGCATATCGGACCGCATACAAAACTCCCATTGGAACCACACCTTTTAAGCTAGTATATGGGAAGCCCTGTCATTTACCTGTTGAGCTAGAATATAAATCTTTTTGGGCTGTTAAAACTCTTAACTTTGATCATAAGGCTGCCGGTGAACAAAGATTGTTGGAATTAAATGAGCTTGAAGAACTCCATCTAGATGCATACGAAAATACCAGAATTTATAAAGAAAAAACCAAACAATGGCATGATCGTCACATCCAACGGAGAACATTTAATCCAGGTGATATGGTTTTACTGTTTAATTCCAGACTGAAGTTTTTTCCAGGTAAACTGAGATCCCGATGGTCGGGACCATTCAAGGTGACAAAAGTCTTTCCCTTTGGAGCTGTCGAACTATGGAGCGAGAAATCTGGTACATTTAGAGTAAATGGACAGAGAGTAAAGCATTACTTCACAGGTCAACCAATACAACAAGCAAGTGACTTGGACTTGTTTGATGCTCCTGATGAGTAAATCCAAACGGTGAGAAGTCTGGCTGAAGACTTAAAACTTAGCACTGATAGGGAGGTAACCCTATAAAAAGTTGTTGTTTTATTTTAAGCTTTTATTCTTAAAAAAAAAACCAACTATGTCAGATGCTAGTTTGGGGTTATTACAGGTAAGTTTTCTTATCCTTTTATCATCCATTTTAACATTGAGGACAATGTCAAATTCTGGTTTGGGGTGGTAGGTAAGAAAACTAAACTGTTTTATTTACGTTGTGTGATTGTTATTTTATTTTGCATGTGTGTTTTCTTTGATTTGTTTGTAATCTTGTAATTTACCATGATTGCATGATAAATTTACTTTGAACACAAGGCTAAAGTATCTAAGGATCCCAAAATTTTGAGTAAAATTTTTAAAATTTGATTGTTTAAATGCCAAATAAATGCTTAAATGAACCTTATGTGATTAAAATTTTCTTTGAAAAGACTTTCCATGGTTAGACTTGAGCCAAAATGGGTTATCTATCAAACAAATTTTCAAAACCCATATTTTCTTGATTGAGTGAATCTCATAGTCATTAATATTCTAGAACTTGTTTTTCAACCAATTCAAAATGGTTTTTGATTATATGTCTTAGGATGATAAAGGCACAATTAGGTCTTATTCTTAAGCCTCAGAATTTTGTATAATTTGACCCCTAGTTACCCATTTTGAGCCTAAAAGTGAAAATTTTTCCTTGAAACCTTTCATTGACTGATATTCTCTTAATGGTGAAAAAGTTGGAAATTTAGTGGAGCAAAGAAATAAAAAAGGACTTAAGAAAAATATGGTATTGGATGCAAAGAAAAGCAAGAAAAAGAAAAAGAAAATCAAAAGGATGATATTGAATGAATTCCAAAAAGTCCATAAAAATTCAAAAAAATTTTTGCTCTGTTAAATTTATAATGGTGATTTGAATCATTCATGACTGTTAAAGCCCTTTTGTATTCCATTTTTCTTGAAATTCCTACCTTGACAATACAACCCAAGGCCACGTTACAACCTTTGAAAGACCTTTAGACTTTGACATATTTTCTATCTAAACTGTGGAGTTTCTGGTTTATTAACAAGCTTATGGTAATATTTTTTGACTATGATGATTTGAGAGATACACAAACCTTGAAAAACTTGAGTGAAAATTGTGAGAAGAGTATCTCAAGTCTTGACATTGAAAATTGATTCACATAAGAAAAATAAAACTGGCATTTGAATAAATCTGTTTCTCTATTTTGGATTCCTTAGTCTATTAAGCTTAGTGTTTTCTGTATTTTATCTTGTGAATATGGTGATTGCTTGAGGACAAGCAATGTTTTGGTTTGGGGTATTTTGATAAGTGCTTTTTAATATAATAAATAAGATCTAGTTTGCTTAGGATTTTAGTCATTGTCCACTGTATTTCCTTTTTTTATTGCGATTTTTGCTCTCTTTCCACTCTATTCTACTTGGGTATGTTATTTTGCAGGAATTAAGGTAATAAAGTGTCAAAAACAATAGAAAAACGACCATAAAATGATAAAGAAACAAGAAGAACAAGCCCAAAGTGGAAAGAATTCTTTTTTTAAAGCTGAAATTCGACTCAGAAAGCAAAAATCCCACTCAGAGCACTGAAATCCGACTCAAAATGGCCAAATCCGAGTGGGATAACTCAGAAATGACCAAATCCGAGTGGAAGGACTCAGAATAAAGCATTGCCGAGTGGAATACTGCACTGCTGGAGGAAAATCCGACTGAAATGTTCCTTGACAAAGCCATTCTGAGTGATAAATAGCTGACTGGAGTAAAGGACCAATGCTGAAATGGAATAAGTCTCGGTTAAAGGTGATTCCGAGTGGAAACTCCCCGACTGCATCCATTCCGAGTGAAAAAAGGAGACTGACCTCCAATAAATATGTCCAAAGCTATTTTCGAGTGAAAAGCTTGCTGATTAAAGTGAATCCGAGTGGGAGCTTTCTGATTGCAACTAATCCGAGTGAAAGCTGTTCCGAGTGAAGTGATTCCGAGTAGAAGAGGCCACTGAAATGAATAAATGCTGACTAAGGAGGAATCCGAGTGGTCTCACTCAGTGAAAATGACATTCTCAAGCAGAACAAAGCATTTCCGAGTAATTCTTAGCAAAGAAGGAAAAATCCGACCGGAAATAAATCACACTCGGGCAGACTCTCAAGTTTCACATTGAGCCCGAATGAGAAGTCTCCAAGGAAAGGAATTCCGAGTAAGTTGGGTCAGAAAGATGCATTTCCGAGCAAAGCAAGGCTCGGACATGGAAGAATTCTATCAGCCAGATTCCAGTCCTTCAAAGTCCAAGTTTCTGAGTGAAAGTGAAGTCAAATCCGAGTGAATTCCAATGCAAAATCCGAGCAGAGTTTTAACCGAGTGGTTCAGATTACAGCCGAGTGAAAATGATTGAGAACCGATTGAATAAATTTTGATCCCGAGTGAGTCTCCAATCAGTGCCGAATGAACTTCATGAATTTACGCCGAGTGAATGGATTCAATCAATTTCGAGTAAGTCACCTTGCCCGTCCAACTCTCAAACACCGAGTGAAACAAGACCTCTCGCTTGAGAGAACCTTTCTCCGCTTGAGCGAGACGGTTTCCTTCAACAAATACTCCTTTCAAATACCGACCTACTCCACAAACCCCGTCCTCAAGCCACAACACCGTCCCTTCTCCTTTTAAAACCGACCTACACTCCACAAACTCCAAACATCGGATCACTCTCTACACCGTCCTCAATCCAAAAATCCGACCCACATTCCTCTCTTCTATCCGATGTCCTCTCCTTTCCAATACTCCACACCGCACAACAATCCTCTTCAACACCAACACCGCCCATACTCCTTTCCTTTCCAACACTCTCAACTCCGCCCAGACTCTTCTTCTAATCCACAACTCCGCCCAGTCTCTTCTCCTTTCTATCCACACCGCCCATACTCCTTTCCTTTCCAACACTCTCAACTCCGCCCAGACTCTTCTTCTAATCCACAACTCCGCCCAGACTCTTCTCCTTTCTATCCACACCGCCCATACTCCTTTCCTTTCCCTCACTCTCAACACCGCCCAACCATCCTCATTTCCCAACACCGTCTCCCTTTCTTCTTCTAATACATGATACCGCCCAGCAACTCCTCTCCACGCTGTCCAGTTCACTCCCTACACCGTCCAACAAGCTTTCACTCGGATTTGTGGGAAAATAATGTTTTTCCACTCTGAATTTCATCATTCTGCACCCATCTTCACTAAAATCCAAGCACCGAATTATTGGATATATTAAAATATGCAAATTGGAAACAAGTTGGCACAGCTGGAATTCACATGCACCGAAAGTTTCTTCCACTTGCAAATTGAACGCGTTTTCATTGCTGGAATCCTCAATCCATTTGCCTATAAAAGCAGCAGCAACCCATCAGTAAATAACAACTTCTTCCCAGTCTAAAATCACTCAAGCTTCATTTCTTCGTTACTTTCTCTCTTTTTCTCTTTAGTTCTATTCTTTTCCATTTTTTCTTTCTCTGTCCGTTTTTCTTCTCTTTCTTTTTATTTTCTTTTCTTTCTTTTATTTTGTAAGAGTGTGAGGGCTGTAAAAGTGAGATTTTAAATTTGTAATTGGTGGAGAAATTATTGCAACAAGGAATTACAGTGGTAAATTATTCTGAGCTTTTGGAGAAACCCGTAACTCTTTATTTTTACCATGTCTTGTATGTTTTATTTTTCCATTATTTACATGAATTTAAATTATTTCATGAGTAGCTAAATTAATTATCTTGGGATAAAGGGGGTATGATAATATTTTATTTTAATGTTATTTTGACTTAGAATTAAATAAATTTCTGTTTTCCATTTAGTTCAATTATGCTTAATGCTTTTAGTAATTCCTAACAAGAACCTAAATGATAAAACTGTATACTTACGGGTATATTAGTAAGTTTAGGTAATAAATAGAATCGAGAGATTTATTTTTACCAGAAAGTTTTGAACTAAACCTAAGATTTTTGAAATGCTTTTTGTGACCTCGGTAAAATCGTGAAAGTAATCAAACTTCTTTTGAGGAAATAAAAGGGATTTTCATAAAACAATAATGGGCCTTTCTGAGGATTAAGCAGCGCTTTCCATAGGTTAGGTACATTAATAGGATTCCGAAAGGAACATACTAATTAGCTTTTGGAAAATTCGCCTTGGAAAACTTAATTCGATTCTTATTTATGAAAAGTTAAAATTCATTAAACATAAAATAGAGTCTTAATCCCCCGAAATCC
Source organism: Clitoria ternatea (assembly GCA_037962975.1). Classification (NCBI taxonomy): domain Eukaryota; kingdom Viridiplantae; phylum Streptophyta; class Magnoliopsida; order Fabales; family Fabaceae; genus Clitoria; species Clitoria ternatea. Next base: position 112,343 of record JAYKXN010000010.1, read on the forward strand.
CAAGATACTCTCAACTCTGATTTTTTTAGTATCAAGTAAATTTTATTTTTATATTTATTCATATTCTGTGCAACTTTAATTTGTGCTTTATTTTATAAAAATCTTAAAAATTAATTGTGTGGATAATTAAATTTCAATATGCTGGTACTTTGAACACAGTCCCTGTGGAGAACGATAATCTTTTATATTACGCGACATAACCCGTGCGCTTGCGGGCCCTGTCAATGTTTTCCCTTCAGATCTACCCAGTGGGTTGCCACCATTGAGAGGGATAGAACATTAGGTGGATCTGATACCTGGAGCCACCATTCCAAACCGACTAGCCTATAGGAGCAACCCTAAGGAGACCAAGGAAATACAAAGGCAAGTGGAAGCTCTCCTAGATAAAGGTTGGGTAAGAGACTCTATCTCTCCTTGTGTTGTTCCTATGATCCTAGTAGCTAAGAAAGATGGAACTTGGCGCATGTGTAGTGACTGTAGGAGTGTGAATAGCATTACCATTAAGTATAGGCATCCCATTCCTAGGCTTGATGATCTACTTGATCAATTGCATGGTGCAAAATTCTTTTCCAAAATTGATTTAAAAAGTGGATACAACCAAATTAGGATTAGAGAAGGTGATGAGTGGAAAACTGCTTTTAAAACCAAATTTGGCTTATATGAATGGCTGGTTATGCCTTTTGGGTTAACTAATGCACCTAGTACATTCATGAGGTTGATGAATCATGTTCTTAGAGAATTTATAGGACACTTTGTGGTAGTGTATTTTGATGATATACTGGTGTATAGTGCTGATTTAGATTTGCATGTTCATCATTTGTATTCTGTGTTGGCTACTTTGAGGCATGAGCAATTATATGCTAATATTGAAAAATGCATATTTTGTCAAGATCATGTGGTGTTTCTAGGCTTTGTGGTGAGTTCTAAAGGGGTAGAGGTAGACCAAGAAAAAGTGAAGGCCATCCAAGAATGGCCAACACCAAAAACCGTGAGTGAAATTAGGAGCTTTCATGGTCTAGCTAGTTTTTATAGGCATTTTGTGAGAGATTTTAGCATGTTGGCAGCCCTATTAAATGAGTTGGTGAAGAAGATGTGAGCTTTAAGTGGGGGAAAAACAAGAGAGAGCTTTCCAAACCCTTAAGCAAAGACTAGTTAGTGCACCCATTCTAGCATTGCCTAATTTTTCCAAGTCTTTTGAAATAGAATGTGATGCTTCTGGCATAGGTATAGGGGCTGTTTTGCTTCAAGAGGGCCACCCTATAGCTTATTTTAGTGAAAAACTAAGTGGGGCCGCCTTGAATTATTCCACCTATGACAAGGAACTCTATGCTTTAGTGAGAACCCTCAAAACATGGCAGCACTATCTTTTCCCTAAGGAGTTTGTTATCCATAGTGACCATGAGTCTCTTAAGTATCTTAGAGGTCAAGGTAAGCTTAATAAGAGACATGCCAAATGGGTTGAGTTCTTAGAACAATTCCCATATGTCATTAAGTATAAGAAAGGGAAGGGAAATGTAGTTGCTGATGCATTGTCTAGGAGATATACATTGATTTCTATGGTTGAGACCAAACTGCTTGGGTTGGAAATTTTAAAAGGTGCTGTATGATGGTGATAATAAGTTCGGCCAGAAGTATAGGGAGTGTGAAAGGGTGCCTAAGGATGAGTATTATAGGTTTGAGGGGTTCTTATTCAGAGAGAATAGGTTATGTGTTCCCCAATCTTCCATTAGAGAGCTTTTAGTGAGGGAAGCACATAGAGGGGGTTTGATGAGTCATTTTGGGGTGCATAAGACTTATGAGATCTTGCATGAGCATTTTTATTGGGTTAACATGAAAAATGATGTAGCTAAACATTGTGAGGCATGCATTGAGTGTAAGCAAGCTAAGTCTAAAGTGCTCCCCCAAGGTTTGTACACTCCCCTCCCTGTTCCTGAACACCCTTGGGTAGATTTATCCATGGATTTTATGCTTGGATTACCCAAGTCCAGTGCTGGCCGAGATGCTATATTGGTAGTGGTGGATAGGTTTTCTAAAATGGCTCACTTTATTCCATGCAAAAAAGTCAATGATGCTAGCCATGTAGCTGAATTAGTCTTTAGAGAAATCATTAGGATCCATGGCATGCCTAGAAGTATTGTGAGTCATAGGGGCTCTAAGTTTCTGAGTCACTTCTGGAGGAGTTTGTGGGGTAGATTAGGAACTAAGTTATTGTTTTCTACTACTTGTCACCCCCAAACTGATGGTCAAACTGAGGTGGTCAATAGGACACTAGGTGCTATGCTTAGAGTGGTATTGAAGCAAAATTTGAAACGTTAGGAGGCTTGCCTACCCCATATTGAGTTTGCTTATAACCGTGCTGTCCATTCCATAACTAATTGCTCTCTATTTGAGGTTGTGTATGGCTTTAATCCTTTATCTCCGCTTAATTTGTTACCTGTACCTAACATTTCTGTGTTTAAGCATTATGAAGGACAGGCTAAAGCAGATTTTGTAAGGAAGCTGCATGAGCAGGTTAAAGCCCAAATCATCAAGAAGAATGAGAGCTATGCTAAGCAAGCCAACCTGGAGATTGGGTGTGGGTACATATGAGGAAGGAGAGGTTTCCTGAACAAAGGAAATCCAAGTTGCTTCCAAGAGGAGATGGTCCATTCCAAGTATTGGAGAGGATCAATGACAATGCCTATAAGATCCAAATGCCAGGTGAGTATAATGTGTCTTCTACTTTTAATGTGGCTGATTTGTCTTTGTTTGATATAGGTGAAGAAGACCCAAATTTGAGGACAAATCCTGTTCAAGAGGGAGGGAATGATGAGGACACCCCCCACCAATCAGGGGCACTTCAAGGAATAGGACGGCCAATGACAAGATCCAAGGCCAAGAAGACCAAAGCCACCTTACAAAGGCTCTAATTCTTACCCTCCTAGAAGACATAACCAAGGAGCCACAAAGGACATCCAAGCTTACTCATTTGATCATGTGGAAGGATGAACAGCAGAGGGCTTAGCACAAATGGCCTAGCCTCAAGAATAGGGTAGTGTAGGAGTTGAATGACCTGTGTTCAAATCCTACCTAGACCCATTTTTCTTTATTTCTTTTTCTTTTGTAATTTTCGGTTTTTGCAACTATATTTCAGCATTGTCCCACTAAGACTTAGTGGTGGGCGGTTACCCTTGTTTTTAGGTAGTGGAGTAGTGTGTCTTTTGTCTTGTTTAACCAAGTTATACAAAACCGAATCAAGGGAGGAAAAAGGACAGAAGTTGATTAATGAATTTTTCTAAGTTTTGTAAACTTAGTGGTGAGTGTTATGCTCTTGGTCCTTGTGTGAAGCAAGGTTGATTAGCCATGCATTAGTGTGATACTTGTGTATGAATGCTAGTCCATTATGGAGGTGTGATGCTGTCCATCTTTTTATCTTTTATTTCTTGCGTTTTGTTTCTTCTACCTTGTCTTCCAAATTGAATCTAAAACAAAATTCTGAACTCAAAAAAAAATTAAACATCAAAAGAAAAATCAAGGAACCTTAGTTCAATTGCCAAGCTGCATTAAGGTCATGTTCTTGCATTAACTTCCATTAAAGTGTGAACTGAAATTCACGTGAGAATGAAGCCAGTTCTGATCCTTGAATCTCTCATGGAATCTAAACAATCAAGGATAAGTTGAATTAGAATTTCTGACCCTTGCAAAACATAACTTTCTCACTTCAATCTCTACTCTAGATTTCCCCATTTATCTATGTATCGTGTTATGTTTGTGTGTATTTCTTCCCTTTTTGTGCAGTCCTTCTTCATCTAGAAATCAGCCCTTGCCGGTCCTCAACAAGATCCACATCAGGTTAAGAACTAGATGAATTGCTCTTTGGATGACCCTAAGCATCAAGTTTTGTAAAGATATCTTCAAGAATCACATCATAGATGACGTGTCCAAGAAAACCCCATTAACTTTAATCTTCTCTCTCTTTTGGAATTACTAGCTAACAATAAGTTAAAAGGATGGTTGTTCACTCAATTCACTTGATGTGTCTTGCTCACTTTATGTTTTTTCACTTGAACTTGAAAACTTTGAAAACCCATCGAGATTACGAACCAATGAACCATGGTGATGCATCATCGAAACTCTTAGGTTAAGAACTAGATGAATTGGTCCTTGGATGATCCTAAGCATCAGTTTTCTTGAATATATCTTTAAGAATCACTTCATGGATGACGTGTCCTAGAAAACTGCACAAACTTTTAGTCTTCTCTCTCTTTTGGACTTATAGCTAAGGAGTCAAAACGATGATTGTTCACTCAATTTAATTGTAGTTAAGATAATAGTTAGGCTCATGACATTGTTCAGGATTAGGTCTTGTTCACTTTGCCTTTTATGCACTTAAGCTTGAAAACTTCAAAAACCCATAGAGATTACGAACCGACCAACCATGGTGATGCATCAACGAAACTTTCAGGTTAAGAACTAGATGAATTGCTCCTTGAATGATCCTAAGCATTAAGTTTAATGAAGATATCTTTAAGAATCACATCATGGATGATGTGTCCTAGAAAACCCCACAAACTTTTAATCTTATCTCTTTTTTGGATTCATTAGCTAAGAAGGGGTCAAAAGGATGGTTGTTCACTCAATTGAGTTGTAGTTGAGAGAATAGTTAGGCTCCTAACATTGATTAGGATTGGGTCTTGTTCACTTTGCCTTTTATCCACTTGAGCTTGAAAACTTCAAAATCCCATCGAGACTACAAACCGCCCAGCCATGGTGATGCATCTACGGAACTCTCTGGTTAAGAATTAGATGAATTGCTCCAGGGATGATCCTAAGCATCAGGTTTCATGAAGATATCTTCAAGAATCACATCATGGATGATGTGTCCTAGAAAACCACCACAAACTTTTAGTCTCCTATCTCTTTTTGACTTACTAGCTAAGGAGTCAAAAGGATGGTTGTTCACTCAATTCACTTGTAGTTTAGAGAATAGATAGGCTCCTGGCATTCTTTAGGATTGGGTCTTGTTCACTTTATATTTTCTTCACTTAAGCTTGAAAACTTCAAAAACCCATAAAGATTAAGAACCCACTAACCATAGTGGTGCATCACTGGGACTCTAAGTTTAAGATTTAGATTAATTGCTCCTTAGATGACCCTAAGCATAGAGTTTCATGAAGATATGTTCAAGAATCACATCATGGATAATTTGTCCTAGAAAATCCCATAAACTTTTAATCTTCGCACTCTTTTGGACTCACTAACTAAGAAGGAGTCAAAAGGATGGTTGTTCACTCAATTCAGTTGCAGTTGAGAGAATAGTTAGGCTCCTGACATAGATTAGGATTAGGTCTTGTTCACTTTATATTTTATGTACTTGAGTTTGAAACCTTCAAAACCCATCGAGATTACGAACCGACCAGCCAGGGTGATGCATCTACGGAACTCTCTGATTAAGAATTAGATGAATTACTCCTTGGATGATCCTAAGCATCAGATTTCATGAAGATATCTTCAAGAATCACATCATGGATGATGTGTCCTAGAAAACCCCCGCTAACTTTTAATCTTCTGTCTCTTTTCGACTTCCTAGCTAAGAAGGAGTCAAAAGTATGGTTGTTCACTCAATTCACTTGTACTTGAGAGAATAGTTAGGCTCCCAGCATTGTTTAGGATTGGGTCTTGCTCACTTTGTCTTTTTTCACTCGAGCTTGAAAACTGAAAACCCATCGAGATTACAAATTGACAACCTTGGTGATGCATCATTAGAACTCTTAGCTTAAGAACTAGATGAATTGCCCCTTGGATGATCCTAAGCATCAGGTTTAGTGAAGATATCTTCAAGAATCACATCACGGATGATGTGTCCTAGAAAACCACCACAAACTTTTAGTCTCCTATCTCTTTTTGACTTACTAGCTAAGGAGTCAAAAGGATGGTTGTTCACTCAATTCACTTGTAGTTTAGAGAATAGATAGGCTCCTGGCATTCTTTAGGATTGGGTCTTGTTCACTTTATATTTTCTTCACTTAAGCTTGAAAACTTCAAAAACCCATCAAGATTAAGAACCCACTAACCATAGTGGTGCATCACTGGAACTCTAAGTTTAAGATTTAGATTAATTGCTCCTTAGATGACCCTAAGCATAGAGTTTCATGAAGATATGTTCAAGAATCACATCATGGATAATTTGTCCTAGAAAATCCCATAAACTTTTAATCTTCGCACTCTTTTGGACTCACTAACTAAGAAGGAGTCAAAAGGATGGTTGTTCACTCAATTCAGTTGCAGTTGAGAGAATAGTTAGGCTCCTGACATAGATTAGGATTAGGTCTTGTTCACTTTATATTTTATGTACTTGAGTTTGAAACCTTCAAAACCCATCGAGATTACGAACCGACCAGCCAGGGTGATGCATCTACGGAACTCTCTGATTAAGAATTAGATGAATTACTCCTTGGATGATCCTAAGCATCAGATTTCATGAAGATATCTTCAAGAATCACATCATGGATGATGTGTCCTAGAAAACCCCCGCTAACTTTTAATCTTCTGTCTCTTTTCGACTTCCTAGCTAAGAAGGAGTCAAAAGTATGGTTGTTCACTCAATTCACTTGTACTTGAGAGAATAGTTAGGCTCCCAGCATTGTTTAGGATTGGGTCTTGCTCACTTTGTCTTTTTTCACTCGAGCTTGAAAACTGAAAACCCATCGAGATTACAAATTGACAACCTTGGTGATGCATCATTAGAACTCTTAGCTTAAGAACTAGATGAATTGCCCCTTGGATGATCCTAAGCATCAGGTTTAGTGAAGATATCTTCAAGAATCACATCACGGATGATGTGTCCTAGAAAACCACCACAAACTTTTAGTCTCCTATCTCTTTTTGACTTACTAGCTAAGGAGTCAAAAGGATGGTTGTTCACTCAATTCACTTGTAGTTTAGAGAATAGATAGGCTCCTGGCATTCTTTAGGATTGGGTCTTGTTCACTTTATATTTTCTTCACTTAAGCTTGAAAACTTCAAAAACCCATCAAGATTAAGAACCCACTAACCATAGTGGTGCATCACTGGAACTCTAAGTTTAAGATTTAGATTAATTGCTCCTTAGATGACCCTAAGCATAGAGTTTCATGAAGATATGTTCAAGAATCACATCATGGATAATTTGTCCTAGAAAATCCCATAAACTTTTAATCTTCGCACTCTTTTGGACTCACTAACTAAGAAGGAGTCAAAAGGATGGTTGTTCACTCAATTCAGTTGCAGTTGAGAGAATAGTTAGGCTCCTGACATAGATTAGGATTAGGTCTTGTTCACTTTATATTTTATGTACTTGAGTTTGAAACCTTCAAAACCCATCGAGATTACGAACCGACCAGCCAGGGTGATGCATCTACGGAACTCTCTGATTAAGAATTAGATGAATTACTCCTTGGATGATCCTAAGCATCAGATTTCATGAAGATATCTTCAAGAATCACATCATGGATGATGTGTCCTAGAAAACCCCCGCTAACTTTTAATCTTCTGTCTCTTTTCGACTTCCTAGCTAAGAAGGAGTCAAAAGTATGGTTGTTCACTCAATTCACTTGTACTTGAGAGAATAGTTAGGCTCCCAGCATTGTTTAGGATTGGGTCTTGCTCACTTTGTCTTTTTTCACTCGAGCTTGAAAACTGAAAACCCATCGAGATTACAAATTGACAACCTTGGTGATGCATCATTAGAACTCTTAGCTTAAGAACTAGATGAATTGCCCCTTGGATGATCCTAAGCATCAGGTTTAGTGAAGATATCTTCAAGAATCACATCACGGATGATGTATCCTAGAAAACCCCGACAAACTTTTAATCTTCTCTCTCTTTTCGACTTACTAGCTAAGAAGGAGTCAAAAGGATGGTTGTTACTCAATTCACTTGTAGTTTAGAGAATAGATAGGCTCCTGGCATTCTTTAGGATTGGGTCTTGTTCACTTTATGTTTTCTTCACTTGAGCTTGAAAACTTCAAAAACCCATCGAGATTACGAACCAACCAGCCATGGTGATGCATATACGGAACTCTCTGGTTTAGAATTAGATGAATTGCTCCATGCATGATCCTAAGCATCATGTTTCGTGAAGATATCTTCAAGAATCACATCATGGAAGATGTGTCTTAGAAAACCCTATAAACCTTTAATCTTCTGTCTCTTTTTGACTTCCTAGCTAAGAAGGGGTCAAAAGGATGGTTGTTCACTCAATTCACTTGTATTCGAGAGAATAGTTAGGCTCCCAGCATTGTTTAGGATTGGGTCTTGCTCACTTTGTGTTTTTTCACTTAAGCTTGAAAACTTTGAAAAAACCCAACGAGATTACAAACAGACCAACCTTGATGATGCATCATCAGAACTCTTAGGTTAAGAATTAGATGAATTGCTCCTTTGATGATCCTAAGCATCAAGTTTCATGAAGATATCTTCAAGAATCACATCACATATGATGTGTCCTAGAAAACCCCAACAAACGTTTAATCTTCTCTCTCTTTTCGACTTACTAGCTAAGAAGGAGTCAAAAGAATGGTTGTTCCCTCATTTCACATGTAGTTTAGAGAATAGTTAGGCTCCTTGCATTCTTTAGGCTAACGTCTTGTTCACTTTGCGATTTCTTCACTTGAGCCTAAAAACTTCGAAAACCCATCGAGATTACGAACCGATCAACCATGGTGATGCATCACTGGAACTCTAAGGTTAAGAACTAGATAAATTGCTCCTTAGATGACCTTAACCATTAGGTTTCATGAAGATATCTTCAAGAATCAAATCATGGATGATGTGTCTAAGAAAACCCAACAAACTTTTAATCTTTTCTCTCTTTTAGACTCACTAGGTAAGAATCAGTCAAAAGGATTGTTATTCAATCAATTCAGTTGAAGTTTAGAGAATAGTCAGGGTCCTGGCATTGTTTAGGATTGGGTTTTGTTCAATTTGCGTTTTCATCACTGGAGCTTGAAAACTTCGAAAACCCATCAAGATTACAAACTAACACACCATGGTGAAGCATCATTGGAACTCTTAGGTTAAGAACTAGATGAAATGCTCCTTGGATTACCCTAAGCATAGAGTTTCGTGAAGATATCTTCAAGAATCACATCATGGATGATGTGCCTTAGAAAACCCCATAAAATTTTAATCTTCTGTCTCTTTTTGACTTCCTAGCTAAGAATGAGTCAAAAGCATGGTTGTTCACTCAATTCACTTGTACTCGAGAGAATAGTTAGGCTCCCAGCATTGTTTAGGATTGGGTCTTGCTCACTTTGTGTTTTTTTACTTAAGCTTGAAAACTTTAAAAACCCAACGAGATTACAAACAGACTAACCTTGGTGATGCATCATCAGAACTCTTAGGTTAAGAACTAGATGAATTGCTCTTTTGATGATCCTAAGCATCAAGTTTCATGAAGATATCTTCAAGAATCACATCACATATGATGTGTCCTAGAAAACCCCAACAAACGTTTAATCTTCTCTCTTTTTTCGACTTACTAGCTAAGAAGGAGTCAAAAGAATGGTTGTTCCCTCATTTCACATGTAGTTTAGAGAATAGTTAGGCTCCTTGCATTCTTTAGGCTAACGTCTTGTTCACTTTGCGATTTCTTCACTTGAGCCTAAAAACTTCGAAAACCCATCGAGATTACAAACCGATCAACCATGGTGATGCATCACTGGAACTCTAAGATTAAGAACTAGATAAATTGCTCCCTAGATGACCTTAACCATTAGGTTTCATGAAGATATCTTCAAGAATCACATCATGGATGATGTGTCCAAGAAAACCCTACAAACTTTTAATCTTTTCTCTCTTTTAGACTCACTAGGTAAGAATCAGTCAAAAGGATTGTTATTCAATCAATTCAGTTGAAGTTTAGAGAATAGTCAGGTACCTAGCATTGATTAGGATTGGGTTTTGTTCAATTTGCGTTTTCATCACTGGAGCTTGAAAACTTCGTAAACCCATCAAGATTACAAACTGACACACCATGGTGAAGCGTCATTGGAACTCTTAGGTTAAGAACTAGATGAAATGCTCCTTGGATGACCCTAAGCATTCAGTTTCGTGAGGATATCTTCAAGAATCACATCATGGATGATGTGTCCTAGAAAACCCCATAAACTTTTTCAGACTCTATAGCTAAGAAGGAGTGAAAAGGATGGTTGTTCACTCTATTCACTTCTAGTTTAGAGAATAGGTAGGATCCTTACATTGTCTAGGATTAGGTCTTGTTCACTCTGCGTTTTCTTCACTTGAGCTTGAAAACTTCAAAAACCCATCGAGATTACGAACTGACCAGTCATGGTGATGTATCATTGTAACTCTAAGGTTAAGAACTAGATGAAATGCTCCTTGGATGACCCTAAGCATAGAGTTTCGTGAAGATATCTTCAAGAATCACATCATGCATAATGTGTCCTAGAAAACCCCATAAACTTTTTATCTTCTCTCTCTTTTAGACTCACTAGCTAAGAAGGAGTCAAAAGGATAGTTGTTCACTCAATTCACTTGTAGTTTAGAGAATAGTTAGGCTCCTAAAATTGTTTAGGATTAGGTCTTATTCACTTTGCGTTTTCTTCAATTGAGCTTGAAAACTTCAAAAACCCATCGAGATTATGAATCGACAAACCATGGTGATGCTTTATTGAAACTCTAAGGTTAAGAACTAGATGAATTGCTCCTTGGATGACCCTAAGCATCAAGTTTCATGAAGATATCTTCAAGAATCATATCATGGATGATGTTTCCTAGAAAACCCTAAAAACTTTTAATGTTCTTTATCTATTGGACTCACTAGCTTTGAAGGAGTCAAAAGCATGGCTGTTCACTCAATTCACTTGTAGTTTGGAGAATAGTTAAGCTCCTCGCATTGTTTAGGATTAGGTCTTGTTCACCTTACGTTTTCTTCAGTTGAGCTTTAAAACTTTGGAAACCCATTGAGATTATGAACCGACACACCATGGTGATGCATCATTGGAAATCTTACGTTAAGAACTATATGAGTTGCTCCTTGGATAATCCTAAGCATCATGTTTCATGAACATATCTTTAAGAATCACATCCTGGATGATGTCTCCTAGAAAACCCCATAAACTTTTTTCTTCTCTCTCTTTTGGACTCACTAGCTAAGAAGAAGTCAAAAGGATGGTTGTTCACTTAATTCACATGTAGTTTAGAGAATAGTTAGGCTTCTCGCATTAGTTAGGATAAGATCTTGTTCACTTTGTGATTTCATCACTTGAACTTGAAAATATTGAAAACCAATCGAGATTACAAACCGACACACCATGGTGATGCATCATTGAAAATCTAAGGTTGAGAACTAGATGAATTGCTCCTTGGATGACCCTAAGCATCAAGTTTCATGAAGATATGTTCAAGAATCACATCATGGATGATGTGTCCTAGAAAACCCTATAAACTTTTTATCTGCTCTCTTTTATGGACTCACTAGCTAAGAAGGAATCAAAAGGATGGTTGTTCACTCAATTAACTTGTAGTTTAGAGAATAGTTAGGCTCCTAGCATTGTTTAGGATTAAGTCTTGTTTACTTTACGTTTCTTCACTTGAGCTTGTAAACTTTGAAAACCTATCGAGATTATGAATCGACCAACCATGGTGATTTATCATTGGAACTCCTAAGTTCAGAACTAGATGAATTGCTCCTTGGATGATCCTAAGCATTGAGTTTCATGAAGATAACTTCAAGAATCACATCATGGATGATGTGTCCTAGAAAAGCCCCACAAACTTTTGATCTTCTATCTCTTTTGGACTCACTAGCTAAAACGAAGTCAAAAGGATGGATGTTCACTCAATTCACTTGTAGTTTAGAGAATAGTTAGGCTCTGGCATTGTTTAGGATTGGGTCTTTTTACTTTACGTTTCTTCACTTTAGCTTGAAATCTTCAAAAACCTATCGAGATTAAGAACTGACCAATTATGGTGATGCATTATTGGAACTCCTAAGTTCTGAACTAGATGAATTACTCCTTGGATGATCCTAAGCATTGAGTTTCGTGAAGATATCTTCAAGAATCACATCATGGATGATGTGTCCTAGAAAACCCCCACAAACTTTTAATCTTCTCTCTCTTTTAGACTAACTAGCTAAAAAGATATAAAAAAGATGGATGTTCACTTAATTCACTTGTAGTTTAGAGAATAGTTAGGCTCTTGCATCATTCAGGATTGGGTCTTGTTCACTTTATGTTTTCTTCACTTAAGCTTGAAAACTTCCAAAATACATCGAGATTACGAACCGACTAACCATGCTAATATGAGATTAGAACTCTTAGGTTAAGAACTAGATGAATTGCTCCTTGGATGATCGTAAGCATCTTGTTTCACGAAGATATCTTCAAGAATCACATCATGGATAATGTGTCTTAGAAAACCCCATACACTTTTTAGCTTCTCTCTCTTTTGCACTCACTAGCTGAGAAGGAGTCAAAAGGATGGTTGTTCACTTAATTCACTTATAATTTAGAGAATAGTTAGGCTCCTAGCATTGTTTAGGATTGGGTCTTGTTTACTTTACATTTTCTTCACTTGAGCTTGAAAACTTCAAAAACCTATCAACATTACAAACCCACCAACCATGGTGAGGCATCATTGGAACTCTGATCCCACCAGTCAGGGGCATTACAAGGAATAGGAGGGCCGATGACAAGATCCAAGGCCAAGAAGACCAAAGCCACCTTACAAAGGCTAATTCTCACCCTCCTGGAAGACATAACCAAGGAGCCATAAAGGACACCCAAGCTTACTCATTTGATCATGTGGAAGGATGAATAGCTGAGGGCCTAGCATAAATGGCCTAGCTTCAAGAATAGGGTAGTGTAGGACTTGAATGACCTGTGTTCAAATCCTACCTAGACCCATTTTCTTTATTTCTTTTGTAATTTTTGGTCATGCTACTAAAATTTTCAGCATTGTCCCACTGACTTAGTGGTGGGCGGTTACCCTTGTTTCTAGGTAGTGGAGTAGTTTGTTTTTTTTTTGTCTAGCCAAGTTATACAAAATTGAATTGACGTGAGGAAAGGGGGACAGAAGTTGATTAATGAAATTTTCTAAGTTTTGTAAACTTAGTGGTGAGTGTGATGCTCTTGATCCTTGTGTGAAGCAAGGTTGATTAGCCATGCATTAGTGTGATGCTTGTGTGTGAATGCTAGTCAATTATGGAGGTGTGATGCTATCCATCTTTTGTCATTTTTTTATTAATTCATGCGCTTTTACCATTGTTTTTCAAATTGCATCTAAAATTCTGAACTCTAAAGAATTAACAAGAAAATCAAGGAATCCTAGTTCAATTGCCAAGTTGTGTTAGTTGTCTTGTTATTGCGTCCATTTTCCATTGTAGTGTGCAACTGAATTCATGTGAGAATGAGACTAGTTTGATCCTTAAATCTCTCATGGAATCTAAATCCCAACAATCAAGGATAAGTTGAAATTGAATTTTTGATCCTTACAGCAAACCATAACTTTCTAAATTCAATCTCCACTCTAGATTTCCTAATTTTCCTTGAATTATGTATGTCTGTGTGTGTCTTCTTTGTAACACCCTAATTTAATAAATAATTAAGAACCAATACGGGGAAAATTTTTCCAAAAAAAAAATAAAAATAAGTAACCAAATAGACTATAAGGCAACCGGATAACAAAAGGGGCGGAGTACAAGGAAGGACAAGCACTCAGCCGGTATTCAGCGGAGCACAGCAGCTTAAATCAGTCCAATCAGCACTCCCTTCGCTCCATTCCCAGAGATAATTAGGAAGAACCGGGCATGAATAATAAGGGAAGGAAGGCAGGGGAAATGAGAGGTCATCCACACGCATGGCATTCTGTGGAAGGGACAAGGTAAATAAAAGAACGATTAACACGTATAACAGTTGGAGGAGGAAGCAAGGCTTGGACAGACCCATACTGTCCAGCGAAACACAACAGCGCTTGGGCGAAGACTAAGATAACACTGGCTCGCTCAGATGAGGTCCGACAACGCCTGAGCGAAGCATAACAGTGCAACCACGGAAGGAGGAAGTGATTACACCGCCCGTCCAGTTCAGCAAGGCACAACAACGCCTGGACGGATTACATCACAACGTCCACTCACTCAGGCGATGTCCAACACCGCCCAGCGAGATATAATAATGCGACAACGGAAGAGGGAGGTACATAGGCGGAGTCTCACGTTGATATCTGCTCGCTTCAGCATGGTTCCACACGCTTGGGCGAACCGTCCTAGTCACTTGGGTGAGGTATGACACCGCCTAAGCGAGGTCAACACAACGCCCTTCCAACACAAACACAAGGTAATTTCTCAATCGGATATGGACAAGGTTCACTCGGCAAGTCCTCACGCTCGCACTTCATTCGGGAAATCGGGAAGTCAAGTCCCACTCGGACTTATTCAAACCCAACCACTCGGGACACCAGTCCTCACTCACTCGGACTTACATCTTTCACTCGGATTATCAATACCTTTCACTTAGGATCCAATCCACCCTAAACCACTAATTGAACTCCTCTCTCAGCAGGGAATCACTCGAGGTTTTCACTCGGGAGGCATAACTCTGCCTCGCTCGGGATTTATTTATGATTTCGCTCAGAAAATACGAACTCTTCCTCACTCGGTTTTTTGCTTACATTTTCACTCGGTAAGGGCCGCCTTCGTTTTCACCCGGGAATCCTCTCATCAGGTCTTACACAGTACAGGTTCATCCAAGGTATTTTACTCAGAGTTCATCGAAGTATTATCGTTCGAATAAGAAGGCATAGCCATTTGCAGTTCCACTCGGAGTTGGCTCCCCAACTACGTCCACTCGGAGATCATTAATTGAGCAGTATTCTAACCATCAGCGTCCCTCGGTCTACCCGAACACGACCACTCGAATACAACATAGTGTAAGTACATAATCATGCACTCGGAATGCCCATTACCTTAACGTCATTTATTCCTCAGCACCTGTTATCAACGTGATACATATATATAGGTATAAAAAAACATGCACTCGGGTCACAATAACTCAATTACCTATACGTATATATATATATATATATGTTCAATACACCACACGGTTATTACGAGCCGGCCAAGGCTACAACTGACGAGACATGACATATACAAAATAAACACTTGCGGTCGGAGTACCCCTCACTCGGACCTGAGACCTTATCATCACTTCAGAGTCCAACCTGCATACATACTGAAAAATGGTGCAGGGGTAAGCATCTTAAATTTTAAATGACAGATACCGACTCAGGTTGCCTCACAATTATACAACAATATATATATATACACACAATTATACATGGCAACGGTTATAGTCAGAGTAGCATCAATCAACCAGGACACACAAAAGACTCTTGCCGATCGGAATCCACCAATTGTCACTCGGCCTTATGCACGCATCCATTCAACAACATTAACATACGACAATCAGTGACTTAATAGCAATACCCATGAATCAGAATGCACATATTGAATATTTCTCAATCAGAATTCAACAATTCTCACTCGGCTACACACATAATATTTCAGTAACACTGACACACATATATGTATTCATGAAACAGGTTTCACTTAGCATCCGAGGCAGGTGCACACGGAATAATTCACTCGGGCATACACATTCATCATCTTTATAATCATTATCAATAGTTAATAAACACATATTATCTCACTCGGTTCCGCATTCGTGTGTATCGGTTTAGATGTTGCAACGTAGGCTCTCAGCCTTTTTACACATAGCTCTCAGCTATCAAATCAGCTCCCAGCTGCTTGGCCGTTTTACAGGTACCCAACCGTTTGCCCAAAGGTGACACCAGCGCTCTCAGCGCCAACGGAGGTGTTCACAGGCAGCCCGAGTCCCACTCAAGGGCTACCTTGAGTCCCACTCAAGGATTTTATAGCGTCCCACGCTTTAAAAACCGATGGTAATGTCCCACACTACGTGCTCTCATCACAAACGCATCCCATGCGCCACACGCAGATTCATCACACACACAGAGTTCATATACAC
The DNA here is from genome assembly GCA_037962975.1 of Clitoria ternatea. Classification (NCBI taxonomy): domain Eukaryota; kingdom Viridiplantae; phylum Streptophyta; class Magnoliopsida; order Fabales; family Fabaceae; genus Clitoria; species Clitoria ternatea. Next base: position 128,371 of record JAYKXN010000010.1, read on the forward strand.
AGCCATACATGCATCTCATGCAATCGGCATCATACATCATCAGCATTCAAACAGCACATGCATCTTATGCAATCAATGCTGGACATTATCAGTACTCAACAACACATACATCTCATGCAGTCGGCATTATACATCATCAGCATTCAACCATACACGCATCTAACACATCAACAGGACTCAAACAACATACATGCAATCGGCATTAAGCAATGTCAGGACTCAGATAACACATGCAATCGGTATGGTACATTATCAGATTCACTGAGTCATATTCTATCTTATGCAGTCAGCATTCTAAGCTTATAGCAACTTGCAGGTCATGTAAAATACACGGTAATCGTCAACATCACTGCAACACAACATGCAATCGGGTTCCATGGTAACAAGACTCCACAACGCATGCATTTCTAAGGAAGATGCTAACATGCAACACTCATCTTTCACTCGTCATGCAACTGGGATGTACACACTCGCATGCAACACAACACACAATCAGAGCACAGATATAGCAAGCATCAGCACTCGGAACCTGTTCATAACCCATGCATTTAAGATAGAAGATACTCCCCCTACCTGGACTGGAGTTTTCAGTCGGCCAAGACGACACCCAGTTTCAGAGGGACGCTGAGTCACACTCAGCACATCTGCATGCGAGAGCAAGGAGACCATTCGGGTTCCTGAGATGCCCAGCTCTCTGTTCATTCCCTGGAGGAGCTCCATCTCAACGCTGTGAACACTCCTACCATCTTGAAGCTCCTCGCAGATCTCCACTGAGGCTTGGCAGCTTTGAGCAAGAAGAGGAAGTCGTCGAAGGAACAAGGAGGGAGACAGGTTGGTTACAGGAGGAAGGCACTCCTGCACTCTCTCTGGCTCGTCGAGTGAAGAAGGAGGACCCCGATCCTCAGCCACCATTGTTGCGAGCTCGCAGGAACATTGAGTAGAGAAAGAAGAAGAGGAGAAGGAGAGTGAAGAGCGAAGAAGAGAAGAAGAGAAATCTGAAGGAGATGCATAGCTTCCATGACCCAGGGCACATATATGTATAAGTATGCGTGTGCACGAGGAAGAGGAGAGTGGGGTGGGAAATCGTGGATTGCAGTCCCACTCACGGACTCACCAATCGCAAACAGCCACCCCTTACCAGTTAAACTTATTTAATTTGTCACTATTCCTCAAGTTAAATCGAATATAATTAACAATTGATTTTCTACTTCTGGAATTACTATTTTAGCAATTTAGATTCATTCGGTAAATAATTATTAAATCGGGATGTTACAGTTCTCCCCCTCTCAAAAGAATTTCGTCCTCGAAATTCAATCGGTAACTTACCTTAAATAATTAACTCAGAAAATTACTGTCTCAATCACCCACACGACTGCGCTTTCCACAAGCATTCACCGATCGGATCGCAATTTCACTCGGCAAGGATTCACTACTCAAGCGGTTTACCGACCGCACCGCAATCTCAGTCAGCAAAACATAAGAGTCAGGCCTTACCTGATTACAACCTCATCACAGAATTTAATGTATTCCGGAATTCAATTCCTAAAACGTACTATTTACCCCATCTTAACTCAGCCAATTCATCACAAGCAGGGGCACTTCCTAATTTCTTGGCCGCTCGGCCCCGTGCTCTCAACACCGACTGGTGTATTTACACCCTCGGTGTCCCTGACTCAAATGAGTCACTCGGTACAACTACAACTCATACAGGGTACAAACCCAAAATTGTATCACATGGACACGTGATGGGGGGTTAATCATCTAGTTGGGAGTAATCTAATAGGTAAACAACATCACCGACCCCCAAAAATACCCACTCCTGACCAATTCCTCTCGGTTTAAACACTCGGGTTTTCAAAATCTGACCACAAGATTTCTTCCTTACACCAGAATGAACGCCCAAAAGGGCTTCCATGTGCTCCAGTCAGTACCATTTGTTAGGGTTTAATTCGCAGAGGCACCACGCTCGGCGTGGAAATCTTAGGTTCCTACCCATGATTTTGGCTAAACTCACTCACTCGGAGTCTCATTTTTCATCTAGAAGGACTTTTCTCCGGGAAGATCACTCGGTTGAACATCACAAGGGCATTAAGAATTCTACACTCGGTATCTTACTATTCGAAATCCTTCCACACGGTGCTATTCCACTCGGAAGTGATACACTCCAAGTCACGTCATTCGAATCTTGCCTTACCCAGAAGGTTACGCTCAGACACCATTCCCTTAACTTAGTAATGATCCTCTCAATAAGGTTCTACTCGGAATCCCAAAATTTTCTCTCAGCAGTTCTTTCCCACAAGGACTTCACTCGGAATTTACTAACCTTTCCCGAGCAATTCCTAACCTTACAATTTAGTTTGGCTCCAATCTTGGTTTCCTCATTAGGCTTACAGTAGCACTCGATTAACTTTTCAAAAACTCCAACTTCAATGACAGTCGATCGCCCTTCATATTCCATTACCAATCATCTTTTTAGTAGCCAATCCATACCCAGTAACCTCTAATTCTCTCGAAAACAGACACGCCAAGGTCAAATAAACCCTCTTCCCTCATTTTGATAATCAATCGCATAACACTCATTCGATATAACTCCCATTATCACTCGGAACGTCTGAAGGACCCACCATCACCATAAGTAGTTACAGCTTCACCTGCCTGACTCATGAATTGCTGCATCCAACTTATAGGATGACGTCTCATTCCTATAGGGTTACAACAATTACATGGTCACTGCAACGTGTACGCTACCACATTACATATGGCAGGAAGAGTCATCTCAGAGCAGCATACCTCACACGAACCAGACTTCACCCAACTAATACAAATTCACACGGTAGTTAATGGCGGTTCACACATATAAGTAATACACCCACTTTAACGTCACGCATCACATAGGGTACATCACGTATCAATAATCATGAAAATTATTCAGCACTTCTGTAAAACAGTTGATGGCAATACAACAATCGGCTCCTAGCCAATACCGAGTAATTATTTCCTCTAATCCTATTCAACACAAAATCATGGCTCGGATTAAATTCTCAATCCCCAGCAATATGATGACATCACTCACTCGGGTTCATGCAATTCATTCAGGTTTAAGCAATTCACAATCACATATGCTATAACACACCACAAGCTTCAGCAACAGCACTAATGTACATACAGACACTCAATCAGATGTCACACCAATTATTCATGGTTATATCATTGTTTACTACAGCATACATCATAATCATAACACACATTGCACTTGACATATACATACGCCCATCCAATCAGATTTACCCAAATCAATTCCAACTACATTAAGGGTTTCATTCACAATATCATATTCACACATTCACATAGTTCACACTGAGCTCATTTATTCTCATAAGTGTACGCACAGTCATTCAATCAGAAATTGCACTATAACATACATTCTCAATTATAACATTGCATTACACTTGGCAACGGCATCAATACATGTACATTCATTCAGTCAGACTTCATTCATACAACATCATCAGGTCGGAAACTACTCAATCATTCAAATCCATGCAAATCATGTCACCATCAATAATAATACTCTTATACACATGTAGTCATGCAGTCGGCGAATCAGATGCATACGATTATTCACCAGGAGTCCCACTCCAATGCACTCGGCATTTGCCTTGAGTCCAACCCAAGGACTTTCATTAAGCATCCAATGCTCATGCTCCAAGCATGGCCTCGAGTCCAACTCAGAGGTCTTTTAGGATTAATCTCAGAATCCTTAATACCCCTCGCATTCATCTGATTGCCCACTCTGAAAGACATTCAATGCTTGCTGCATTTCATTATAGATCACACACAGCTCTTATTTGCCGACTCACAGCATAAGCCACTCGACATTCTCATTAGTATATATATATATACATATCTTTCAGACGGGGTATCATCACAACGATTCACAATTAATATCTATCATACTATCCGGGTGTTGCATGCATCACTAAGCAATCACACACAGATCACATATTTCAATCATCAAACAACTATTATATTTCGAGTATAGAGCAATACATAGGGGCAGTTCACCCTTAATCACCTACATCAGGTATACATATATATATATATATCTATTACGCGGGGTTCGTATGCTAGGTTACAAAACACCCGTCACAATAGCTCTTGGCAGTAATGGTAACACTCCTATTTTACAAGTATTCAGTCAGTATTCATAGAATTATTAGCATGCATTCGTGGACGGAGTCGTATAATCACTAAACAGTTTATAGTACCACAATCCAGGAGTCACATGCATCATTACGCAATCATAGTGCAGCTACCAACACATCTTACACACAACACATCACATGATAATCATTCAAGCCTCAATGAGCTACTACGCGATTGTTCTACTCGGCTCAACAACTCGCAAGGTTAATAAACTATCAGATTTAGAATCCCTAAGGGGTCATTATTTATCCAGTATTCCACGATGGGTACCTTACAATATTCAAATATCGTTATAAGGTCTAGTACCATTCACTCGGTTTTTCACACACCAAACCAAGATAGCATCCAGGTCATACAGATGTTCTTTTTCACATTCATTCGTTCATGGTCATGCCTCATTAACTAGGTCACTATTCCTATCGGTCCAGCATCTAGCCATCACTCGCTTGGTTTCCTCAATCGCCACCGAGACGCAGGTCCAAATTTAACATACATCCGTCCTCACCTTCACTCGCTTAATACACACCCAGATTTTCCACCTGGAACTACAACCCATCCCTTATACTGCAAATCACATATATCATGCACCATTCATCGTTCACACATTCAAATTCCTCAACAAGACACAGGCATACAACCACATCATTCATAGTCCTCATATACCAATCAAATAGAAGTTCATAAGAACATATCATCACACAAGTCATGATTAAACATATATTAACGTTTAATGAAATACCACAAGTAGTTTTGATAAGCTGGCATAATGTACTTAACCGCCCACTAACAGTAGGCAAACCTTGGCCATGGACCTTTTGGTCTGCTCTGATACCAAAATGTAACACCCTAATTTTTAATAAATACTAATTCCAAAAACAGGGAGAAATTTTTCACAAGAACCAACCACTGGCCAATCGGCATAGAAAAGAAAGAAGAAGGCAAGGGAAATAAAAGAATATTTGTGCGTATGGTAATCAGCGGAGGAAACAAGGTTGGGACCGACCCGTTCGGTCTAGCGAAACACAACAGCGCTTGGGCGAAGACTAAGATAACACTGGCTCGCTCAGACGAGGTCCGACAACGCCTGAGCGAAGCATAACAGTGCAACCACGGAAGGAGGAAGTGATTACACCGCCCGTCCAGTTCAGCAAGGCACAACAACGCCTGGACGAATTACATCACAACGTCCACTCACTCAGGCGATGTCCAACACCGCCCAGCGAGATATAATAATGCGACAACGGAAGAGGGAGGTACATAGGCGGAGTCTCACGTTGATATCTTCTCGCTTCAGCATGGTTCCACGCGCTTGGGCGAACCGTCCTAGTCACTTGGGCGAGGTATGACACCGCCTAAGCGAGGTCAACACAACGCCCTTCCAACACAAACACAAGGTAATTTCTCAATCGGATATGGACAAGGTTCACTCGGCAAGTCCTCACGCTCGCACTTCATTCGGGAAATCGGGAAGTCAAGTCCCACTCGGACTTATTCAAACCCAACCACTCGGGACACCAGTCCTCACTCACTCGGACTTACATCTTTCACTCGGATTATCAATACCTTTCACTTAGGATCCAATCCACCCTAAACCACTAATTGAACTCCTCTCTCAGCAGGGAATCACTCGAGGTTTTCACTCGGGAGGCACAACTCTGCCTCGCTCGGGATTTATTTATGATTTCGCTCGGAAAATACGAACTCTTCCTCACTCGGTTTTTTGCTTACATTTTCACTCGGTAAGGGCCGCCCTCGTTTTCACCCGGGAATCCTCTCATCAGGTCTTACACAGTACAGGTTCATCCAAGGTATTTTACTCAGAGTTCATCGAAGTATTATCGTTCGAACAAGAAGGCATAGCCATTTGCAGTTCCACTCGGAGTTGGCTCCCCAACTACGTCCACTCGGAGATCATTAATTGAGCAGTATTCTAACCATCAGCGTCCCTCGGTCTACCCGAACACGACCACTCGAATACAACATAGTGTAAGTACATAATCATGCACTCGGAATGCCCATTACCTTAACGTCATTTATTCCTCAGCACCTGTTATCAACGTGATACATATATATAGGTATAAAAAAACATGCACTCGGGTCACAATAACTCAATTACCTATACGTATATATATATATATATGTTCAATACACCACACGGTTATTACGAGCCGGCCAAGGCTACAACTGATGAGACATGACACATACAAAATAAACACTTGCGGTCAGAGTACCCCTCACTCGGACCTGAGACCTTACCATCACTTCAGAGTCCAACCTGCATACATACTGAAAAATGGTGCAGGGGTGAGCATCTTAAATTTTAAATGACAGATACCGACTCAGGTTGCCTCACAATTATACAACAATATATATATACACACAATTATACATGGCAACGGTTATAGTCAGAGTAGCATCAATCAACCAGGACACACAAAAGACTCTTACCGATCGGAATCCACCAATTGTCACTCGGCCTTATGCACGCATCTATTCAACAACATTAACATACGACAATCAGTGACTTAATAGCAATACCCATGAATCAGAATGCACATATTGAATATTTCTCAATCAGAATTCAACAATTCTCACTCGGCTACACACATAATATTTCAGTAACACTGACACACATATATGTATTCATGAAACAGGTTTCACTTAGCATCCGAGGCAGGTGCACACGGAATAATTCACTCGGGCATACACATTCATCATCTTTATAATCATTATCAACAGTTAATAAACACATATTATCTCACTCGGTTCCGCATTCGTGTGTATCGGTTTAGACGTTGCAACGTACGCTCTCAGCCTTTTTACACATAGCTCTCAGCTATCAAATCAGCTCCCAGCTGCTTGGCCGTTTTACAAGTACCCAACCATTTGCCCACAGGTGACACCAGCGCTCTCAGCGCCAACGGAGGTGTTCACAGGCAGCCCGAGTCCCACTCAAGGGCTACCTTGAGTCCCACTCAAGGATTTCATAGCGTCCCACGCTTTAAAAACCGATGGTAGTGTCCCACACTACGTGCTCTCAGCACAAACGCATCCCATGCGCCACACGTGGATTCATCACACACACACAGAGTTCATATACACAGCCATACATGCATCTCATGCAATCGGCATCATACATCATCAGCATTCAAACAGCACATGCATCTCATGCAATCAATGCTGGACATTATCAGTACTCAACAACACATACATCTCATGTAGTCGGCATTATACATCATCAGCATTCAACCATACACGCATCTAACACATCAACAGGACTCAAACAACATACATGCAATCGGCATTAAGCAATGTCAGGACTCAGATAACACATGCAATCGGTATGGTACATTATCAGATTCACTGAGTCATATTCTATCTCATGCAGTCAGCATTCTAAGCTTATAGCAACTTGCAGGTCATGTAAAATACACGGTAATCGTCAACATCACTGCAACACAACATGCAATCGGGTTCCATGGTAACAAGACTCCACAACGCATGCATTTCTAAGGAAGATGCTAACATGCAACACTCATCTTTCACTCGTCATGCAACTGGGATGTACACACTCGCATGCAACACAACACACAATCAGAGCACAGATATAGCAAGCATCAGCACTCGGAACCTGTTCATAACCCATGCATTTAAGATAGAAGATACTCCCCCTACCTGGACTGGAGTTTTCAGTCGGCCAAGACGACACCCAGTTTCAGAGGGACGCTAAGTCACACTCAGCACATCTGCATGCGAGAGCAGGGAGACCATTCGGGTTCCTGAGATGCCCAGCTCTCTGTTCATTCCCTGGAGGAGCTCCATCTCAACGCTGTGAACACTCCTACCATCTTGAAGCTCCTCGCAGATCTCCACTGAGGCTTGGCAGCTTCGAGCAAGAAGAGGAAGTCGTCGAAGGAACAAGGAGGGAGACAGGTTGGTTACAGGAGGAAGGCACTCCTGCACTCTCTCTGGCTCGTCAAGTGAAGAAGGAGGACCCCGATCCTCAGCCACTATTGTTGCGAGCTCGTAGGAACAGTGAGTAGAGAAAGAAGAAGAGGAGAAGGAGAGTGAAGAGCGAAGAAGAGAAGAAGAGAAATCTGAAGGAGATGCATAGCTTCCATGACCCAGGGCACATATATGTATAAGCATGCGCGTGCACGAGGAAGAGGAGAGTGGGGTGGGAAATCGTGGATTGCAGTCCCACTCACGGACTCACCAATCGCAAACAGCCACCCCTTACCAGTTAAACTTATTTAATTTGTCACTATTCCTCAAGTTAAATCGAATATAATTAACAATTGATTTTCTACTTCTGGAATTACTATTTTAGCAATTTAGATTCATTCGGTAAATAATTATTAAATCGGGATGTTACATTCTTCCTTTTTTTGTGGCAACCATTCATCAACAAGAAGTTAACCCTTGCTGGTCCTCAACAAGATCCACATCATTTGGTATCAAAGCTCTTGGAGTCAAGGGCTTGAAATTTCTTGGACAGCAACCAAAAAGGTATTTTGAATTCTATAATCTTCCATTGATCAATTCTGATTCTAAATGCCTAAAATTGATAATTAAGGTTGTGAAAAGAAAGGAAAATTGTCCAAAAAAAAATAGTACCCTAAATGTTTGAGTCTTGTATGTCTTTGTCTTTGTTTTTAGTCCAATTCTAGTATTGTTTGTGTGTCTTTTGTATGTCTTTGTCTTTGTTTGTAGTCCAATTCTAGTACTGTTTGTGTGTCCTTTTTGGTGTCTTGTTTTTTGTTGGCCTCTAGTGATAGGATCATATCTCTATTTACCATCATTAGCATATTGCATTAGGTAGAGCATTTATGTGTGGCTGAACTATACTTGTGACTCTCAAGGATTGAATAGCATCAAGAGTGGGAAAAGGCTAGAGTGAAAATTACATTACTAGAAAAAGCCAAAATTTGAGTGAAACACTTGAGAGAAATTATTTGTGAGGTCCAATCAGCAGCTGTCTATAATTGTTTTTCACCTTGTATAAGTGTTTTTAGTGATGGCAAAACAGGGTGAACAAGGAGGCCTTAATTCGTTTCAAATGCAAGCTCTAACTCAACATCTTGAGAGGCTATTCTGACAAGCCACTAACGAAATACATAAGAGAATTGACCAGTTAGAGAATGATAGGGAAGCAAGAAGAAGTCCAAGGAGGCATGGAGGAAGGATGCCAAGACATGAAGAAGATAGGAGAACTAGGGAGCAGTGGAGCAATCCCCTTCAAGGGATAAAACTAAACATTCCTTCTTTTGCAGGCAAAAATGATCCGGAGGCCTACTTGAATTGGGAGCTTAAGTTAGAAAACGTATATACTTGTGGAGAGTTTGAGGAGTGTAACATCCCGAATCTTTTTAAAATAGAGAATTAATTACCGGAATAAATATTAGAAATTGGTATATGGAGTATTTTATGTCCCAAACTATTGAGAATAATTAAATTGATAATTTTGAGAACTGTTAGAAAATTATGGAGACCGGTTAAGCTGAAATTAAGCCCAGTTGAGATATGAGTGTCGGACCAAGTATCTCAGAATGAGATGATATTGGTCAGGGCTATTGAAAATATTATCAGGAATCCGAATATGTATTTGGAATAATTTTCAGACGATGTATTGAGCCTGAACTGAGAACCTGTTAGTTACAAAACGATGAAGTTCTAATGAATTGGATTAAAAGAAAAATTGAAAATCCTATTTTTCCTTTTCTATTCACGTTGGCATGCTGAAGGAGTTGAACATTTACACTTTCATTTCTTCTTCTCTTCATCATCTTCTCCATTCTCTCTATTCCTCCTTTCAAAAACCCTAGCAAATTGGTGTCATCTTCATCCTTCACCATTTTCGTTTGGAGGAGCTTGAAGGAAGCTTGGGGCTTTGATTTCCTCTCCTCTTTCCTCCTTATTTTCGCAGCTCTCTCTCTCACTCTCTCTATTTTCGTGTTCCTTCTCACCCATTCTAGAAACCCATTTCTCTTGGCTTGAGGTAAGGGTTTCTCTTCATTTTCATGATCTTTAAGATCTAACTTTTGAGTATTGGTTGTTGGGAGAGAGTTAATGCATATGGGTTAAGTTAGGAGAGACATTTATGATGAAAACCCTAAGGTGGGGTGTATTTAAATTGAGTTTTATGAGCACCTTGGGTGGTACATGAAAATGACATGAGAATGTTGGAAAATGATGAACACAAATGGTGGTTATTAGGTTTTTGGTGAAACCCTAACTTTATAAATTGGGGGAAATGTGAGATGTAGGTAGATGAGCATTTATTATTGATGGTAGATGCTATTTATGATGTGTAGTGACCATTAATGGTGGTAAATGGTTGGTGGAGTTCATTAATGTGGAAGCCCATGAATGGGTTTAGCCTTAAATACATAATAGTGAGATTGGGCACCTAACCCATGGTGGTTATGGTGGATTAAATGAATAAGTAAAGATCGAGAGTTAAAAAGGCATAAAACACCAAGTGGTTAATTAAGAGCACTTGAATCTTGGAGGTTTAATAGAGAATAATTGTGTGGTATGTTGTATAATGTAGGAAACGACCCCATCGACGAGGCGGGACCATCAAACCGTATTGATCACTACTTCACTTGAGGTAGGAGGGGGTAACTTTTCTAAATGCATGATTTCATCCATTGGTGATGTGAGAATATGTATATATGATTTAATTTGATGATGGTTGAATGGATGATGTGAAAATGTCATGATTTGAATGCATTTAGAATGATAATTATTGTGTGGCATGTATTTGGGATAATATTGTAATGTTATGATGATACTATGTGGATGAAGTATGATGATGGTTTGAAACCATGTGTGAATTGGAAGTGTGTTATGAGTATCCCAAAGACGTGTGTATGATTTATTGAATGTATATGCCACTAACTATTGATGTGAATGAGTTCAAAAGAGAATTGGGATTGAATGAGAATGATGAGAATATTGAAATCCACTAAGTGGTGATGAATGATTAATTGTAGAGTGGCATCTAGGATGCATAGTGTGAGGATGCACTTGATTTGCATTTGCATTGCATCCATGACATATCATAGCTGTCTGTGTGGAATATTAGGGGGTTCCACTAGCCAGGCCCAGTGGGAGGGCGGCTCAGTGCACGAGCGTATTGTGATTTTCCCCTGTGACTCGGTGTATGAGTCACGAAGCTGTCCATAGTTTGGTGACGAGACACCCTATGTGGCAGGCCCAGTGGGCGGGCGGCTCTATGGTGAGCGAGTTTCCCTCAGTGTCCGACGGGGCACGGCTCTCTCGATGTGTGTTCGGGAGGGGCCCGTAGCACTCATGGTAGTTGAGGCCACGATGTTGATCCGCAAGTCACAGGGTGAGTAGTGCTACAGATGGGCGATAGCGGTTTGGTACCAGTAAAATTATGAAAATGTGAGCATGCATAAGTTGAGATATATGTGTACACAATTTTTTCTACTGCAGTAGGGGCATAGTAGCACACCTATGCTTATCCCACAATTGATTTAGTGATATATTTTTCCACAGTCGGATCTACATTGTTTGATGAGAAATTCTTATGCATATGCATTAGCTTTAAGGGCATTTGCATATAGCTGGAGATATGCCTAGTTGAAAGCCCATGGTGGCAACGGATGAATGATAATTAAAAAGGGGAAGAGTTGAATACTAACCCTATGTGTGTGTTTGGCAATCCAAATGATTGAAATTGTAAATGTATACTTGAGGTTATGAGATGTATTGTGTATGATGTATGATGTGATGTAACGATTGATATGTGAGCAAGTATACATGTATTTCATCATAATGTATGACTTTAATTCATTTGGATTATGTTACTCACCTCCCCGTTGTCATTTTTAAAGTTGATGTAGGTATGACTTAAATCCTACAGCTTTTGGAGGCTGAGTTTGGAAGGAGGTAAATATGGATAGGAATGTGTAAGCCTTGGCCGGCATGAAAACTGTTTTGTGGAGTATATGGTGCATACATATACTCAAATTTTGTAATGTAGATAATTTTGGAGGTCATGGGAGAAAATTGGGCATGTTTGTGTAAGGCCAATTTTCCTACATGACCCAAGTGATGTAAAGAATAGATTATGATATTTAACTGTGATGAATGAATGTCGAGAATCATGAATTATAGCCTTCGGGGATGTGTGTTGCAAACTTTGTATAGTTGTTTTAATGCATGAGCTAGGAACTAGTATGGTCAAATGATGATTTATAAAGTCTTGATGCGATGGATGGAATGCAACAGCTTATGTACGTCAATTTTGGTTTGTGGGAAATGGAATGGATCCATTTTGCCAAAAGTAGACCCATTGGTTACCTCAAAATGCCTTAAAATGGGATAATCACGCTTATACGCATAAATTATTCATTTTTAGGAATTTTCGAGTGCGGCCAGTTGCCACACATCACAAATAATGTGTTTTAACTTGTGTTAAAATTTGGTGGCATTCCAACATCGTTTGCATGGGTTTTGGTGGTTGAGAAGTTCATCCTTGGTGCAAAATCTACATAATTCTGCAGGATGACAGAGAGTAATCGATTAGCTCCTAGTGTGTAATCGATTACGAGGCTTCTGTCCTTAATCTAATTGATTCTGCTTCAGATTGTAATCGATTATGGGTCATCCAGAGCCAATGTAATCGATTATGCTCTGAGGTATAATCGATTAGAAGAAATACCTGATGCATTGCATAAATCCCAGTAGCTTTCTAATCGATTATGGGCAGTGTGGTAATCGATTATGTTTCCAATAGGAACCAGGTAATCGATTAGATAAGGATCTGTAATCGATTAGGTGATGCCTCTGATTCAAGATACCTTTCCAGGAAGTCAGTAATCGATTACCATTTGCTTGGTAATCGATTAGGTAATTGAAATCGATTATTTCTAGTCCTGTAAAGCCTTGACTAAGTAAGCTGATGTGGATCTTATTGAGGACCGGCAAGGGCTGATTTCTAGATGATTTGAACGGCTGCCACAAAAAGGGAGAAGACACACCAAACGTACACAATACAAGGTAAATGGTGAAATCTAGAGTGAAGATTGAATTGAGAAAGTTAGGGTTGCTATAAGGACCAGAAATTCATTTGCAACTTGACCAAGATTGTTAGGATTTAGGTTCCATGAAAGATTGAAGGTTCAAGCTAACTCATTCACACGTGATTTTCAATTGCTCACTTTAATGGAAGATAATGCAATAACATGTCAACTAACGCAACTTGGCAATTGAACTAAGGTTCCTTGATTTTTTTTGTTTTAATTCTTTTAGAGTTCAGAATTCTGTTTTAGATTTAATTTGGAAGACAAGGTAGAAGAAACAAAACGCAAGAAATGAAAGATAAAAAGATGGACAGCATCACACCTCCATAATGGACTAGCATTCATACATAAGTATCACACTAATGCATGGCTAATCAACCTTGCTTCACACAAGGACCAAGAGCATCACACTCACCACTAAGTTTACAAAACTTAGAAAAAAAATTCATTAATCAACTTCTGTCCTTTTTTCTCACCTCCATTCAGTTTTGTATAACTTGGCTAAACAAGACAAAAGACACACTACTCCACTACCTAAAAACAAGGGTAACCGCCCACCACTAAGTCTTAGTGGGACAATGCTGAAATATAGTTGCAAAAACCGAAACTTACAAAGGAAAAAGAAATAAATAAAAATGGGTCTAGGTAGGATTTGAACACAAGTCATTCAAGTCCTACACTACCCTATTCTTGAGGCTAGGCCATTTGTGCTAGGCCCTCTGTTGTTCATCCTTCCACATGATCAAATGAGTAAGCTTGGATGTCCTTTGTGGCTCCTTGGTTATGTCTTCTAGGAGGGTGAGAATTAGCCTTTGTAAGGTGGCTTTGGTCTTCTTGGCCTTGGATCTTGTCATTGGCCCTCCTATTCCTTGAAGTGCCCCTAATTGGTAAGGGGTGTCCTCATCATAAGGGATAGCCGATTATACTATTTGGTGATCGAAATGGTATTGTTTGGACATGTGTTGCATACTCTGATACCTTCTCATATCTTTATATATGAGATAGGTTGTATAGATCAGGGTATTGGATGATAACTTCGTCACTCATATTTTTCATAAATTAATAACATTACATTCGCGAAAAATTTACCCCTACTATTGGGGGTGTCTCAACCTGGTATTAGAGCATTCATTGCTCTTGATACGATTATAACTGATGTTGCCTATGTGTTTATTGCTTGTGGCTGGCTGATTTGTGAATTATATGGGTGAATTATGAAGGTAGTTATTGAAATGAGATTATTACCTGATTGTTGTTAAGCCCGGCCAGGCAATTCCTTTCTTATATTTACCTTCTAATTGTGAAATGCTTTATAATGGTACTTGTGTTAAGGAAGTTAATGATGAATGATAATATGTATGCACACTGGGTGAAGAAACTTTAAGTTTCTAATTATGTTTATGTTGTTGTGTATAGATTGAGTGATGGCGTATAGGCGCAATGCTGATACAGCCGCCATGACTGAAGCCTTTAATCGCTTTGCCGACATACTTGAACGGCAACAACAACCTATTGGTCAGCCGAATCAAGGTCTTGACCAATTTCTTAAGCGGAAGCCTTCTGAATTTCATGGAGGCTATAAGCCAGAAGATGTTCATGTCTGGATCCGTGACTTGGAACGGATATTCGCTAGTATGGAATGTACTGAAACCCAGAAGGTGGAATATGCAGTGTTCATGGTTCGGAATGAGGCCGAATCTTGGTGGATCCTTACCCGTGGGCATATGATGGCTACCCACACTCCTCTAAATTGGGAGAATTTTAAGGCGGAGTTTCTTAAGAAATACTTTCCTGCGAGTTATAAGAACAAGAAAGAGCTTGAATTCATGGAACTCAAGCAAGGTGGTATGACAGTTGAGGAGTATGCTTTGAAATTTGAAGAGCTATGTGTGTTTTATCCTCCCTTTCAGCAAGAGGGCACTGAAACTTTGAAGTGTGTTAAATTTGAGAATGGACTACGCCAACAGATCAAGAAGGCGATTTATCACTAAGAGATTAGGAGTTTTCCTACTCTTGTGGATAAGTGTAGAATCTTTGAAGAGAATGATATTGCTCCAAGGAATTACTCAGGGCATGATTACAAGTTGAAGGGCCAATCTTCTAGCTTCAAGAAGAAAGGCAACTTTAAGAACAACGGACGATTTGTTGGTGGGTCCTCTTTTTTTAGAGGTGGACGAGGTGGTGGAGGACATGGTGCCGTAGGAGGCCGAGGTGATGGCCAAGGGCTTCGTTGTTTCAGATGTGGTGGAAATCATTTGGCTAGAGATTGCAATCAAGAAGAAACAGTGGTGTGCTATAGGTGCAACCAACCGGGGCATATCCGCCCTGATTGTCCTTTGAATGCTGCAGATGTTGTGCCACGTGATAATGCAAACCGTGGAGGCTATGGTGCTTTTAGAGGCCGTGGTCGTGGAAACGGTAATGGTGGAAGACATGGAAACCGAAATGGTGGTAACGGTTGTGGTAATGGAAACGGCCGAGGTAATGCTAATGGTGGTCGAAATGGCCCGAACCGTGGTGCTAATCAACAAATGGCTGGAAGAGTCTTTGCCGTGACCGGTGAGGAAGCAGCACAAGCTGAAGACCTTGTCCAAAGTGAGTGCCAGATATATGGTAATGTTGTTAATGTGATATTTGATTCGGGTGCTACGCACTCTTTTATTTCTGAAGAATGTGTGAGGCGCCTGCGAGTGCCTGTAAGTATGATGAAAGGTTCAATATTGGTGACTACACCGACTAGTGCTTGTTTGAGATCGGTGACGCAATGTGAAAATGTCGAGGTGGACTTGGAGGGTAGAAAATTTATTGTATCCCTTGTGTGTTTACCTATGAAAGACCTGGATGTTATTCTAGGCATGGATTGGTTGTCCGCCAACAAGGTTTTGGTGGATTGTCATAGCAAGACGGTGATTTTCCCAACCTCTAATACTGAAGGCTTTGACGTGCGAGGTATCTCTCAACTTCTTATGATGTTTTGTTTGGTGGATAGGAATGGTGTATCCCAATCTGGTGGAATTCCTATTGTTTTGGAATTTCCCGATGTATTTTCGGAAGAGATTCCTGGATTACCTCCTCCACGAGAAGTGGAATTTGCTATCGATCTTATTCCAGGTGCAGAACCTGTTTCCCGAGCTCCTTATAGGATGTCTCCTATGGAGTTGGTCGAATTAAAGAAACAAGTGGAAGAATTACTTGAACGGGAGTTCATCCACCCAAGTGTGTCCCTTTGGGGTGCTCCTGTGTTGTTAGTAAAGAAGAAAGATGGGAGTATGAGGTTGTGCGTTGATTATCGCCAACTCAATAAACTAACCATTAAGAATAAATACCCTCTTCTGCGTATTGATGATCTTTTGGATCAATTGAAGGGCGCCGTTGTGTTTTTGAAGATTGATTTGCGTTCTGGATATCACCAAATTCGGGTGAAGGCTGAAGATATTCCGAAGACTGCTTTCCGAACGCGATATGGACACTATGAGTACGTAGTGATGCCATTTGGGGTGACGAATGCCCCTGCGATTTTCATGAGCTACATGAATCGCATCTTTCATGAATATTTGGATCAATTCGTCGTGGTGTTTATTGATGATATTTTGGTGTACTCGAAGAGTCATGAAGAGCATGAAAGACACCTTCGTCTTGTGTTGACTATTCTACGAGAAAAGGAGTTGTATGCGAAGCTCTCTAAGTATGAGTTTTGGCTGTCTGAGGTCCAATTTCTTGGACATGTTATTTCGAATGATGGAGTTGTTATGGATAAATCTAAAGTTGAAGCTGTGATGGCTTGGGAAAGACCAACGTCGGTGACGGAGATAAGGAGTTTTCTTGGTCTTACCGGTTATTACCGGAGATTTATTGAAGGGTTTTCCCGCTTGGTTTTACCACTAACAAAGTTGACTTGGAAGAACCAATCATTTGTGTGGACTCGTGAATGTGAGGAAAGTTTCTAGGAGTTGAAGCTAAGACTTACTACCGCACCGGTGTTAACATTGCCCAATTTGACGGGTGAATTTGTGGTATATTGTGATGCATCTAAGCTTGGTCTTGGATGTGTGTTAATGTAAAAGGAACGTGTGATAGCCTATGCGTCGAGGAAGTTGCGACCGCATGAGGTTAATTACCCCACACATGATCTAGAACTGGCGGTGGTGGTGTTTGCACTGAAGTTGTGGCGACACTACTTGTATGGCTCCAAGTTTGTGGTCTTTAGTGATCATAAGAGCCTTAAGTACTTGTTTGACCAGAAGGAATTGAATATGCGCCAAAGACGGTGGATGGAGTTCCTAAAAGACTATGAATTTGAATTGAAGTATCACCCCAGTAAGGCGAATGTAGTTGCCGATGCTTTAAGCCGGAAATCATTGCATGTCTCCATGATGATGGCAAAAGAAATAGAGTTGATAGAACAATTTCGAAATTTGAATGTGGGCATGGAGACTTACACTCCTAAGAAAATGGTGTTGGAAGTGTTGAAGGTTACTAATGAATTTCTTGAATACGTGAAGACGCAACAACCCAATGATGAGTATCTAATTGAGATGAAGAAAACCCAAGAAAAAGGGAAGAATCTGTTCTTAGCAGAAGATCAAGATGGTATTTGGCGTGTGAAGGGCCGAATTTATGTTCCCTCAAGTGATGATGTGAGAAAGTGTATACTTGAGGAAGCCCACAAAAGCATATTGAGTATTCATCCTGGTTCCATTAAGATGTATCAAGATTTGAAGAAAAATTTTTGGTGGCCCGGTATAAAACGTGATGTGGCGAATTTTGTAGCATCTTGCCTTGTGTGTCAAAAGGTTAAGGTCGAGCATCAGAGACCATCTGGTTATTTGAGACCATTGGAGATCCCTGTTTGGAAATGGGATAGCATAGCTATGGATTTTGTTTTTGGACTACCCATAACTCGTGCTGGAAACGATGCTATATGTGTGATTGTTGATCGATTGACAAAATGTGCTCACTTTTTACCCATAAATATGAAGAGTTCTTTGGAGAAATTGGCACAAATATACATCAAGGAGATTGTTAGACTGCATGGTGTTCCGTCCAGCATTATATCTGACCGTGATCCTCGTTTTACTTCTCAATTTTGGGGACGTTTGCATGATGAGTTGGGTTCTAAGTTAAAGCTTAGTTCCGCTTATCACCCTCAAACCGACAGGCAATCAGAGAGAACTATACAAAGCTTAGAGGATTTGTTGAGGGCTTGTGTTCTTGGGCACGGTGGATGTTGGGAGAGATTCCTCCCATTGATCGAATTTACATACAATAATAGCTTCCATTCCAGTATTGGTATGGCACCTTATGAGGCGTTGTATGGAAGGAAGTGTAGAACTCCCTTATGTTGGCTTGAAGTTAGTGAAAACTTGGCCTTAGGGCCGGAGATTATCCAAGAGACTACCGAGCAAATTAAAAAGATACAAGAGAATATGAAGGTTGCCCAGGATAGGCAGAAGAGTTATTATGACAAGAGGCATAAACCCCTTGAGTTTCAAGTGGGTGACCATGTGTTTTTGAAGGTCTCGCGCGACAAAGGCATTGGAAGGGCGTTGAAGAGTGGGAAGTTGAGCCCTCGATTTATCGGACCTTACGAGATGTTGGAGCGGATTGGTGAGGTTGCTTATCGGATAGCACTCCCTCCGCACCTTGCTAATCTACACAACGTGTTTCACGTATCGCAGTTGAGAAGATATGTTTATGATCCTCTACATGTGATCCCTATAGACGAGATTGAGGTGCGAGATGACCTATCTATTTCTCCTGTTTCTGTTCGCATTGTCGGACATTCCGTGAAGAAATTGCGGAACAAGTTGGTACCTTTGGTGGAGGTCGCTTGGAAACACGGAAATACTGAAACGTTCATATGGGAACGTGAAGACGATATCAGAGAACGGTATCCCGACGCATTTGAATCCGGTATGTGAAATTTTGGGGACGAAATTTTCTTCTTGGTGGGGTGGATTGTAACATCCCGAATCTTTTTAAAATAGAGAATTAATTACCGGAATAAATATTAGAAATTGGTATATGGAGTATTTTATGTCCCAAACTATTGAGAATAATTAAATTGATAATTTTGAGAATTGTTAGAAAATTATGGAGACCGGTTAAGCTGAAATTAAGCCCAGTTGAGATATGAGTGTCGGACCAAGTATCTCAGAATGAGATGATATTGGTCAGGGCTATTGAAAATATTATCGGGAATCCGAATATGTATTCGGAATAATTTTCAGATGATGTATTGAGCCTGAACTGAGAACCTGTTAGTTATAAAACGATGAAGTTTTAATGAATTGGATTAAAAGAAAAATTGAAAATCCTATTTTTCCTTTTCTATTCACGTTGGCGTGCTGAAGGAGTTGAACATTTACACTTTCATTTCTTCTCTTCATCATCTTCTCCATTCTCTCTATTCCTCCTTTCAAAAACCCTAGCAAATTGGTGTCATCTTCATCCTTCACCATTTTCGTTTGGAGGAGCTTGAAGGAAGCTTGGGGCTTTGATTTCCTCTCCTCTTTCCTCCTTATTTTCGTAAATCTCTCTCTCACTCTCTCTATTTTCGTGTTCCTTCTCACCCGTTCTAGAAACCCATTTCTCTTGGCTTGAGGTAAGGTTTCTCTTCATTTTCATGAGCTTTAAGATCTAACTTTTGGGTATTGGTTGTTGGGAGAGAGTTCATGCATATGGGTTAAGTTAGGAGAGACATTTATGATGAAAAACCCTAAGGTGGGGTGTATTTAAATTGAGTTTTATGAGGACCTTGGGTGGTACACAAAAATGACATGAGAATATTGGAAAATGATGAACACAAATGGTGGTTATTAGGTTTTTGGTGAAACCCTAACTTTATAAATTGGGGGAAATGTGAGATGTAGGTAGATGAGCATTTATTATTGATGGTAGATGCTATTTATGATGTGTAGTGACCATTAATGGTGGTAAATGGTTGGTGGAGTTCATTAATGTGGAAGCCCATGAATGGGTTTAGCCTTAAATGCATAATAGTGAGATTGGGCACCTAACCCATGGTGGTTATGGTGGATTAAATGAATAAGTAAAGATCGAGAGTTAAAAAGGCATAAAACACCAAGTGGTTAATTAAGATCACTTGAATCTTGGAGGTTTAATAGAGAATAATTGTGTGGTATGTTGTATAATGTAGGAAACGACCCCATCGACGAGGCGGGACCATCAAACCGCGTTGATCACTACTTCACTTGAGGTAGGAGGGGGTAACTTTTCTAAATGCATCTGCTTTTAAAACCAAATTTGGCTTGTATGAGTGGCTGGTTATGCCTTTTGGATTAACTAATGCACCAAGTACATTCATGAGGTTGATGAATCATGTTCTTAGAGAATTTATAGGACACTTTATGGTAGTGTATTTTGATGACATACTGGTGTATAGTGCTGATTTAGAATTGCATGTGCATTATTTGCATTCTGTGTTGGCTACTTTGAGGCGTGAGCAATTATATGCTAATATTGAAAAATGCACATTTTGTCAAGATCATGTGGTGTTTCTAGGCTTTGTGGTGAGTTCTAAAGGGGTAGAGGTAGACCAAGAAAAAGTGAAGGCCATCCAAGAATGGCCAACACCAAAAATAGTGAGTGAAATTAGGAGCTTTCATGGTCTAGCTAGTTTTTATAGGCATTTTGTGAGAGATTTTAGCACATTGGCAGCCCCATTGATGAGGACACCCCTCACCAATCAGGGGCACTTCAAGGAATAGGAGGGCCAATGACAAGATCCAAGGCCAAGAAGACCAAAGCCACCTTACAAAGGCTAATTCTCACCCTCCTAGAAGACATAACCAAGGAGCCACAAAGCACATCCAAGCTTACTCATTTGATCATGTGGAAGGATGAACAGCAGAGGGCCTAGCACAAATGGCCTAGCCTCAAGAATAGGGTAGGACTTGAATGACCTGTGTTCAAATCCTACCTAGACCCATTTTTCTTTATTTCTTTTTCTTTTGTAATTTTTGGTTTTTGCAACTATATTTCAGCATTGTCCCACTAAGACTTAGTGGTGGGCGGTTAGCCTTGTTTTTAGGTAGTGGAGTAGTGTGTCTTTTGTCTTGTTTAGCCAAGTTATACAAAACTGAATGCAGGTGAGGAAAGGAGGACAGAAAGTTGATTAATGAATTTTTCTAAGTTTTGTAAACTTAGTGGTGAGTGTGATGCTCTTGGTCCTTGTGTGAAGCAAGGTTGATTAGCCATGCACTAGTGTGACACTTGTGTATGAATGCTAGTCCATTATGGAGGTGTGATGCTGTCCATCTTTATCATTTTATTTCATGCGTTTTTGTTTTTATTCTACCCTTGTCTTTCCATTAAATTTTAAAAAGAATTCTGAACTCTAAAAGAATTAAAACAAAAAAAAATAAAGGAATCTTAGTTCAATTGCCAAGTTGCGTTAGTTGACATGTTATTGCGTTATCTTTCATTAAAGTGAGCAATTGAAAATCACGTGTGAATGAGTTAGCTTGAACCTTCAATCTTTCATGGAACCTAAATCCTGACAATCTTGGTCAAGTTGCAAATGAATTTCTGGTCCTTATAGCAACCATAACTTTCTCAATTCAATCTTCACTCTAGATTTCACCATTTACCTTGTATTGTGTACGTTTGGTGTGTCTTCTCCCTTTTTGTGGCAGCCATTCAAATCATCTAGAAATCAGCCCTTGCCGGTCCTCAACAAGATCCACATCATTTGGTATCAAAGCTCTTGGAGTCAAGGGCTTAAAATTTCTTGGACAGCACCCAAAAAGGTATTTTGAATTCCATCATCTTCAATTAATCCATTCTGATTCTAAATGCCTAAAGTTGATAATTAGGGCTGTGAAAAGAAAAGGAAAATTGTCAAAAAAATGAAAAAAAATGTATCCTAAATGTTTGAATCTTGCATGTCTTTGCCTTTGATTTTAGTCTAACTCTAGTATTGTTTGTGCGTATTTTGTTTGTCTTTGCCTTTGATTCTTGTCCAACTCTAGTATTGTTTGTGAGTCTTTTGTATGTCTTTGTCTTTGTTTGTAGTCTAATTCTAGTACTGTTTGTGTGTCCTTTTTGGTGTCTTATTTTTTGTTGGCCTCTAGTGATAGGAGCATACCTTTATTTGCCATTATTAGCATATTGCATTAGGTAGAGCATTTGTGTGTGGGCTGAACTGTACTTGTGACTCTCAAGGATTGAATAGCATCAAGAGTGGTAAAAGGCTAGAGTGAAAATTACATTACTAGAAAAAGCCAAAATTTGAATGAAACACTTGAGAGAAATTATTTGTGAGTTCCAAACAGCAGTTGTTATAATTGTTTTTCACCTTGTATAAGTGTTTTTAGTGATGGCAGAACAGGGTGAACAAGGGGGCCTTAATCCATTTCAAATGCAAGCTCTAACTCAACATCTTGAGAGGCTATTCCGATAAGCCACTGACGAAATACATGAGAGAATTGACCAGTTAGAGAATGAAAGGAGAAGTCCAAGGAGGCATGGTGGAAGGATGCCAAGACGTGAAGAAGATAGGAGGACTAGGGAGCAGTGGAGCAATCCCCTTCAAGGGATAAAACTAAACATTCCTTCTTTTGCAGGCAAAAATGATCCGGAGGCATATTTGAGTTGGGAGCTTAAGTTAGAAAATGTATATGCTTGTGGAGAGTTTGAGGAGGAGCAAAAGGTGAGATTGGCAGTCGCTGAGTTCTCACACTATGCCTTGGTATGGTGGCATAAAATTCAGAGGGAGAGGCAAAGAGATGGAGAGCCACCAGTGAGTACTTGGGCAGACTTGAGGAGATTGATGAGGAAGAGGTATGTGCCTGCCTCCTATGAGAGAGATTTGAAGTTTAAACTTCAAAGACTCACTCAAGGGAGTCGGAGTGTGGAGGAGTACCACAAGGAGATGGAGATGCTGATGCTCCAAGCCAATCTAGAAGAGGATCCTGAGCTAACTATGGCTAGATTTTTAGCTGGTTTGTCTACTGATATTCGTGATGTACTGGAGTTGCAGGAACTCATTGAGATGGATGACCTTGTGCATAAGGCCCTTCAAGTAGAAAGGCAACTCAAAAGGAAGGGAGCTACAAGGAGAATTGCCCCTACTCCCACATCTGGGTGGAAGGACAAAGCCAAAAGGGAGGGCTTTGGGGTAGCACCCTATTCGGCCAAGGCAGCAGGTAGCTCAGCCATGGATGTTAAGACCACCAAGGAGGCTGATCCTAATGCTTCTAAGGGTAAGGAGCCAATCCCTAAGAGGACTAGGGACATTACGTGCTTTAAGTGCCAAGGTAAGGGGCATTATGCCTATGAATGCCCCACAAAGATAACAGTAGTGATAAGGGAGGATGGTGAATTGTCTAGTGAGTCTGATATACTTGAGGAGTATGAGAGTAAGGAGGGAGAGGGTGTAGAACCAGAAGTGAATGAGGGGGGATTGTTAATGGTTAGGAGGTTGTTAGGATCCCATATAGAACCCTTAGACCAAAGCCAAAGGGACAACATTTTCCACACTAGGTGTGCTGTACAGGGACAACTTTGCATGGTGATTGTGGATGGTGGGAGTTGTGCTAATGTGGCTAGTACTAGGATGGTATCCAAGTTGAATCTCCCTACCAAACCCTACCCTAGACCTTATAGGTTACAATGGCTAAGTGATGATGGAGAAATAAGGGTGAGGCAGCAGGTGGAGGTGCCTATAGTCATTGGAACTTATTCAGATGTGATATTGTGTGATGTGGTGCCTATGGAGGCATGTCATTTGTTGTTGGGAAGGCCGTGGCAGCATGACCACAAGACTATCCATGACGGTTTCTCCAACAAAATATCATTCATCCATCAAGGAAAGAAGGTGGTACTTAAACCTTTAAGCCCATAGGAGGTGTGTCATGATCAGTTGAGATTGAGAGAAAACATTATGAGAGAAAAAAAAGATCATGAGGGTGAGGGATTAAGTGTGACCGAGAGCTTGAAAGAGGAGAAAGAGAGAAAAGAGAGTGAAGAAAAGAGGGAAAAAATAAAAAGAAGAGAAAAGAATGAAAAAGAGAGGAAAAAGAATGCGAGAGAGATAGCAAAAGAAAGAGAAGTGAGGAAAGTGTTGCTTGTAAGGCAGCCACTCTACGTGCTGGTTTGCAAGCCTATTCTGAATACTAATCCCATTTGTTTTTCTTCTTTGCCTTCTCCTATTTCTTCTCTTTTGTAGGAATTCAAGGATGTTTTCCCTTCAGATCTACCCTATGGGTTGCCACCATTGAGAGGGATAGAACATCAGGTGGATCTGATACCTGGAGCCACCATTCCAAACTGGCCAGCCTATAGGAGCAACCCAGAGGAGACCAAGGAAATACAAAGGCAAGTGGAAGCTCTCCTAGATAAAGGTTGGGTAAGAGACTCTATCTCTCCTTGTGTTGTTCCTGTGATTCTAGTCCCTAAGAAAGATGGAACTTGACGCATGTGTAGTGACTGTAGGAGTGTGAATAGCATTACCATTAAGTATAGGCATCCCATTCCTAGGCTTGATGATCTACTTGATGAATTGCATGGTGCAAAATTCTTTTCCAAAATTGATTTGAAAAGTGGATACAACCAAATTAGGATTAGAGAAGGTGATGAATGGAAAACTGCTTTTAAAACCAAATTTGGCTTGTATGAGTGGCTGGTTATGCCTTTTGGATTAACTAATGCACCAAGTACATTCATGAGGTTGATGAATCATGTTCTTAGAGAATTTATAGGACACTTTGTGGTAGTGTATTTTGATGACATACTGGTGTATAGTGCTGATTTAGAATTGCATATGCATCATTTGCATTCTGTGTTGGCTACTTTGAGGCGTGAGCAATTATATGCTAATACTGAAAAATGCACATTTTGTCAAGATCATGTGGTGTTTATAGGCTTTGTGGTGAGTTCTAAAGGGGTAGAGGTAGACCAAGAAAAAGTGAAGGCCATCCAAGAATGGCCAACACCAAAAACCGTGAGTGAAATTAGGAGCTTTCATGGTCTAGCTAGTTTTTATAGGCGTTTTGTGAGAGATTTTAGCACATTGGAAGCCCCATTAAATGAGTTGGCGAAGAAGAATGTGAGCTTTAAGTGCGGGAAAAACAAGAGAGAGCTTTCCAAACCCTTAAGCAAAGACTAGTTAGTGCACCCATTCTAGCATTGCCTAATTTTTCCAAGTCTTTTGAAATAGAATGTGATGCTTCTGGCATAGGTATAGGGGCTGTTTTGCTTCAAGAGGGCCACCCTATAGCTTATTTTAGTGAAAAACTAAGTGGGGCCACCTTGAATTATTCCACGTATGACAAGGAACTCTATGCCTTAGTGAGAACCCTCAAAACATGGCAGCACTATCTTTTCCCTAAGGAGTTTGTTATCCATAGTGACCATGAGTCTCTTAAGTATCTTAGAGGTCAAGGTAAGCTTAATAAGAGACATGCCAAATGGGTTGAGTTCTTAGAACAATTTCCATATGTCATTAAGTATAAGAAAGGGAAGGGAAATGTAGTTGCTGATGCATTGTCTGGGAGATATGCATTGATTTCTATGGTTGAGCCAAACTGCTTGGGTTGGAAATTTTAAAGGGGCTGTATGATGGTGATAATGAGTTCGGCCAGAAGTATAGGGAGTGGAAAGGGTGCCTAAGAATGAGTATTATAGGTTTGAGGGGTTCTTGTTCAAAGAGAATAGGTTATGTGTTCCCCAATCTTCCATTAGAGAGCTTTTAGTGAGGGAAGCACATAGAGAGGGTTTGATGGGTCATTTTGGGGTGCATAAGACTTATGAGATCTTGCATGAGCATTTTTATTGGGTTAACATGAAAAAGGATGTAGCCAAACATTGTGAGGCATGCATTGAGTGTAAACAAGCTAAGTCTAAAGTGCTCCCACAAGGTTTGTACACTCCCCTCCCTGTTCCTGAACACCCTTGGGTATATTTATCCATGGATTTTGTGCTTGGATTACCCAAGTCTAGTGCTGGCCGAGATGCTATATTGGTAGTGGTGGATAGGTTTTCTAAAATGGCTCACTTTATTCCATGCAAAAAAGTCAATGATGCTAGCCATGTAGCTGAATTAGTCTTTAGAGAAATCATTAGGATCCATGGCATGCCTAGAAGTATTATGAGTGATAGGGACTCTAAGTTTCTGAGTCACTTCTGGAGGAGTTTGTGGGGTAGATTAGGAACTAAGTTATTGTTTTCTACTACTTGTCACCCCCAAACTAATGGTCAAACTGAGGTGGTCAATAGGACATTAGGTGCTATGCTTAGAGCAGTATTGAAGCAAAATTTGAAACGTTGGGAGGCTTGCCTACCCCATATTGAGTTTGCTTATAACCGTGCTGTCCATTCCACAACTAATTGCTCTCCATTTGAGGTTATGTATGGGTTTAATCATTTATCTCCACTTGATTTATTACCTGTACCTAACATTTATGTGTTTAAGCATTATGAAGGACAGGCTAAAGCAGATTTTGTGAGGAAGCTACATGAGCAGGTTAAAGCCCAGATCATCAAGAAGAATGAGAGCTATGCTAAGCAAGCCAACAAAGGTAGGAGGAAGATGATCTTCCAACCTGGAGATTGGGTGTGGGTACACATGAGAAAGGAGAGGTTTCCGGAACAAAGGAAATCCAAGTTGCTTCCAAGAGGAGATGGTCCATTCCAAGTATTGGAGAGGATCAATGATAATGCCTACAAGATCCAAATGCCAGGTGAGTATAATGTGTCTTCTACTTTTAATGTGGCTGATTTGTCCTTGTTTGATACAGGTGAAGAAGACCCAGATTTGAGGACAAATCCTTTTCAAGAGGGAGGGAATGATGAGGACACCCCTCACCAATCAGGGGCACTTCAAGGAATAGGAGGGCCAATGACAAGATCCAAGGCCAAGAAGACCAAAGCCACCTTACAAAGGCTAATTCTCACCCTCCTAGAAGACATAACCAAGGAGCCATAAAGGACATCCAAGCTTACTCATTTGATCATGTGGAAGGATGAACAGCAGAGGGCCTAGCACAAATGGCCTAGCCTCAAGAATAGGGTAGGACTTGAATGACCTGTGTTCAAATCCTACCTAGACCCATTTTTCTTTA
The DNA here is from genome assembly GCA_037962975.1 of Clitoria ternatea. Lineage (NCBI taxonomy): Eukaryota > Viridiplantae > Streptophyta > Magnoliopsida > Fabales > Fabaceae > Clitoria > Clitoria ternatea. The sequence goes on from JAYKXN010000010.1 coordinate 155,717, forward strand.
TATCTTTTTCTTTTGTAATTTCGGTTTTTGCAACTATATTTCAGCATTGTCCCACTAAGACTTAGTGGTGGGCGGTTAGCCTTATTTTTAGGTAGTGGAGTAGTGTGTCTTTTGTCTTGTTTAGCCAAGTTATACAAAACTGAATGCAGGTGAGGAAAGGAGGACAGAAAGTTGATTAATGAATTTTTCTAAGTTTTGTAAACTTAGTGGTGAGTGTGATGCTCTTGGTCCTTGTGTGAAGCAAGGTTGATTAGCCATGCACTAGTGTGACACTTGTGTATGAATGCTAGTCCATTATGGAGGTGTGATGCTGTCCATCTTTATCATTTTATTTCATGCGTTTTTGTTTTTATTCTACCCTTGTCTTTCCATTGAATTTTAAAAAGAATTCTGAACTCTAAAAGAATTAAAACAAAAAAAAATCAAGGAACCTTAGTTCAATTGCCAAGTTGCGTTAGTTGACATGTTATTGCGTTATCTTCCATTAAAGTGAGCAATTGAAAATCACGTGTGAATGAGTTAGCTTGAACCTTCAATCTTTCATGGAACCTAAATCCTAACAATCTTGGTCAAGTTGCAAATGAATTTCTGGTCCTTATAGCAACCATAACTTTCTCAATTCAATCTTCACTCTAGATTTCACCATTTACCCTGTATTGTGTACGTTTGGTGTGTCTTCTCCCTTTTTGTGGCAGCCGTTCAAATCATCTAGAAATCAGCCCTTGCCGGTCCTCAACAAGATCCACATCACCCATTAAATGAGTTGGTAAAGAAGAATGTGAGCTTTAAGTGGGGGGAAAAACAAGAGAGAGCTTTCCAAACCCTTAAGCAAAGACTAGTTAGTGCACCCATTCTAGCATTGCCTAATTTTTCCAAGTCTTTTGAAATAGAATGTGATGCTTCTGGCATAGGTATAGGGGCTGTTTTACTTCAATAGGGCCACCCTATAGCTTATTTTAGTGAAAAACTAGGTGGGGCCGCCTTGAATTATTCCACCTATGACAAGGAACTCTATGCCTTAGTGAGAACCCTCAAAACATGGCAGCACTATCTTTTCCCTAAGGAGTTTGTTATCCATAGTGACCATGAGTCTCTTAAGTATCTTAGAGGTCAAGGTAAGCTTAATAAGAGACATGTCAAATGGGTTGATGATGAGGACACCCCTTACCAATCAGGGGCACTTCAAGGAATAGGAGGGCCAATGACAAGATCCAAGGTCAAGAAGACCAAAGCCACCTTACAAAGGCTAATTCTCACCCTCCTAGAAGACATAACCAAGGAGCCACAAAGGACATCCAAACTTACTCATTTGATCATGTGGAAGGATGAACAACAGAGGGCCTAGCACAAATGGCCTAGCCTCAAGAATAGGGTAGTGTAGGACTTGAATGACCTGTGTTTAAATCCTACCTAGACCCATTTTTCTTTATTTCTTTTTCCTTTGTAAGTTTCAGTTTTTGCAACTATATTTCAGCATTGTCCCACTAAGACTTAGTGGTGGGCGGTTACCCTTGTTTTTAGGTAGTGGAGTAGTGTGTCTTTTGTCTTGTTTAGCCAAGTTATACAAAACTGAATGGGGGTGAGAAAAACGGACAGAAAGTTGATTAATGAATTTTTCTAAGTTTTGTAAACTTAGTGGTGAGTGTGATGCTCTTGGTCCTTGTGTGAAGCAAGGTTGATTAGCCATGCATTAGTGTGATACTTGTGTATGAATGCTAGTCCATTATAAAGGTGTGATGCTGTCCATCTTTATCATTTTATTTCATGCGTTTTTGTTTTTATTCTACCCTTGTCTTTCCATTGAATTTTAAAAAGAATTCTGAACTCTAAAAGAATTAAAACAAAAAAAAATCAAGGAACCTTAGTTCAATTGCCAAGTTGCATTAGTTGTCATGATATTGCGTTATCTTCCATTAAAGTGAGCAACTGAAAATCACGTGTGAATGAGTTAGCTTGAACCTTAAATCTTTCATGGAATCTAAATCCTAACAATCTTGGTCAAGTTGCTAATGAATTTCTGGTCCTTATAGAAACCATAACTTACTCAATTCAATCTTCACTCTAGATTTCACCATTTCCCTTGTATTGTGTACGTTTGGTGTGTCTTCTCCCTTTTTGTGGCAGCCGTTCAAATCATCTAGAAATCAGCCCTTGCCGGTCCTCAACAAGATCCACATCATTTGGTATCAAAGCTCTTGGAGTCAAGGGCTTAAAATTTCTTGGACAGCACCCAAAAAGGTATTTCGAATTCCATCATCTTCAATTAATCCATTCTGATTCTAAATGCCTAAAGTTGATAATTAGGGCTGTGAAAAGAAAAGGAAAATTGTCAAAAAAAAAACGAAAAAAAAATAAAAAAATGTATCCTAAATGTTTGAATCTTGCATGTCTTTGCCTTTGATTCTAGTCTAAATCTAGTATTGTTTGTGCGTCTTTTGTATGTCTTTGCCTTTGATTCTTGTCCAACTCTAGTATTGTTTGTGAGTCTTTTGTATGTTTTTGTCTTTGTTTGTAGTCCAATTCTAGTAATTGTTTGTGTGTCCTTTTTGGTGTCTTGTTTTGTTGGCTTCTAGTGATAGGATCATATCTCTATTTGCCATCATTAGCATATTGCATTAGGTGGATCATTTGTGTATGGGCTGAACTATACTTGTGACTCTCAAGGATTAAATAGCATCAAGAGTGGTAAAAGGCTAGAGTGAAAATTACATTACTAGAAAAAGCCAAAATTTGAGTGAAACACTTGAGAGAAATTATTTGTGAGGTCCAAACAGCAGTTGTTATAATTGTTTTTTCACCTTGTATAAGTGTTTTTAGTGATGGCAGAACAGGGTGAACAAGGAGGCCTTAATCCATTTCAAATGCAAGCTCTAACTCAACATCTTGAGAGGCTATTCCGACAAGCCACTGATGAAATACATGAGAGAATTGACCAGTTAGAGAATGAAAGGAGAAGTCCAAGGAGGCATGGAGGAAGGATGCCAAGACATGAAGAAGATAAGAGGACTAGGGAACAGTGGAGCAATCCCCTTCAAGGGATAAAACTAAACATTCCTTCTTTTGCAGGCAAAAATGATCCGGAGGCATACTTGAATTGGGAGCTTAAGATCGAAAACGTATATGCTTGTGCAGAGTTTGAGGAGGAGCAAAAGGTGAGATTGGCAGCCGCTGAGTTCTCACACTATGCCTTGGTATGGTGGCATAAACTTCAGAGGGAGAGGCAAAGAGATGGAGAGCCACCACTGAGTACTTGGGCAGACTTGAGGAGATTGATGAGGAAGAGGTATGTGCCTGCCTCCTATGAGAGAGATTTGAAGTTTAAACTTCAAAGACTCACTCAAGGGAGTCGGAGTGTGGAGGAGTACCACAAGGAGATGAAGATGCTAATGCTCCAAGCCAATTTAGAAGAGGATCCTGAGGTAACTATGGCTAGATTCTTAGCTGGTTTATCTACTGATATTCGTGATGTTGTAGAGTTGCAGGAATTCATTGAGATGGATGACCTTGTGCATAAGGCCCTTCAAGTAGAAAGGCAACTCAAAAGGAAGGGAGCTACAAGGAGAATTGCCCCTACCCCCACATCTGGGTGGAAGGACAAAGCCAAGAGGAAGGGCTTTGGGGCAGCACCCTATTCGGCCAAGGTAGCAGGTAGCTCGGCCTTGGATGTTAAGGCCACTAAGGAGGCTGATCATAATACTTCTAAGGGTAAGGAACCAATCCCTAAGAGGACTAGGGACATTACATGCTTCAAGTGCCAAGGTAAGGGGCATTATGCCTATGAATGCCCTACAAAGAGGACGGTAGTGATAAGGGAGGATGGTGAATTGTCTAGTGAGTCTGATACACCTGAGGAGTATGAGAGTGAGGAGGGAGAGGGTGTAGAACCAGAAGTGAATGAGGGGGGATTGTTAATGGTTAGGAGGTTGTTAGGATCCCATATAGAACCCTTAGACCAAAGCCAAAGGGACAACATTTTCCACACTAGGTGTGCTGTACAGGGACAACTTTGCATGGTGATTGTGGATAGTGGGAGTTGTGCTAATGTGGCTAGTACTAGGATGGTATCCAAGTTGAATCTCCCTACCAAACCCCACCCTAGACCTTATAGGTTACAATGGCTAAGTGATGATGGAGAAATAAGGGTGAGGCAGCAGGTGGAGATGCCTATAGTCATTGGAACTTATTCAGATGTGATCTTGTGTGATGTGGTGCCTATGGAGGCATGTCATTTGTTGTTGGGGAGGCCGTGGCAGCATGACCACAAGACTATCCATGATGGTTTCTCCAACAAAATATCATTCACCCATCAAGGAAAGAAGGTGGTACTTAAACCTTTAAGCCCACAGGAGGTGTGTCATGATCAGTTGAGATTGAGAGAGAAAATTATGAGAGAAAAAAAAGATCATGAGAGTGAGGGATTAAGTGTGACCGAGAGCTTGAAAGAGGAGAAAGAGAGAAAGGAGAGTGAAGAAAAGAGGGGAAAAATAAAAGGAAGAGAAAAGAGTGAAAAAGAGAGGAAAAAGAATGAGAGAGAGATAGCAAAAGAAAGAGAAGTGAGGAAAGTGTTGCTTGCAAGGCAGCCACTCTACGTGCTGGTTTGCAAGCCTATTCTTAATACTAATCCCATTTGTTTTTCTTCATTGCCTTCTCCTATTTCTTCTCTTTTGCAGGAATTCAAGGATGTTTTTCCTTTAGACCTACCCAGTGGATTGCCACCTTTGAGAGGGATAGAACATCAGGTGGATCTGATACCTGGAGCCACCATTCCAAACCGGCCAGCCTATAGGAGCAACCCTGAGGAGACCAAGGAAATACAAAGGCAAGTGGAAGCTCTCTTAGATAAAGGTTGGGTAAGAGATTTTATCTCTCCTTGTGCTGTGCCTGTAATTTTAGTGCCTAAGAAAGATGGATCGTGGCGCATGTGTAGTGACTGTAGGAGTGTGAATAGCATTACTATTAAGTATAGGCATCCCATTCCTAGGCTTGATGATTTACTTGATGAATTGCATGGTGCAAAGTTCTTTTCCAAAATTGATTTAAAAAGTGGATACAACCAAATTAGGATTAGAGAAGGGGATGAATGGAAAACTGCTTTTAAAACCAAATTTGGCTTGTATGAGTGGCTGGTTATGCCTTTTGGATTAACTAATGCACCAAGTACATTCATGAGGTTGATGAATCATGTTCTTAAAGAATTTATAGGACACTTTGTGGTAGTGTATTTTGATGACATACTGGTGTATAGTGCTGATTTAGACTTGCATGTTCATCATTTGCATTCTGTGTTATCTACTTTGAGGCGAGAGCAATTGTATGCCAATCTTGAAAAATGCATGTTTTGCCAAGATCATGTGGTGTTTTTAGGCTTTGTAGTGAGTTCTAAAGGGGTAGAGGTAGACCAAGAAAAAGTGAAGGCCATCCAAGAATGGCCAACACCAAAGACTGTGAGTGAGATTAGGAGCTTTCATGGCCTAGCTAGTTTTTATAGGCGTTTTGTGAGGGATTTTAGCACCTTGGCAGCCCCACTAAATGAGTTAGTGAAGAAGAATGTGAGCTTTAAGTGGGGGGAAAAACAAGAGAAAGCTTTCCAAACCCTTAAGCAAAGACTAGTTAGTGCACCCATTCTAGCATTGCCCAATTTTTCCAAGTCTTTTGAGATAGAGTGTGATGCTTCTGGCATAGGTATAGGGGCTGTTTTGCTCCAAGAAGGCCATCCCATAGCTTACTTTAGTGAAAAACTAAGTGGGGCAGCCTTGAATTACTCTACCTATGACAAAGAACTCTATGCCTTAGTGAGGACCCTCAAAACTTGGCAGCACTACCTTTTCCCCAAGGAGTTTGTTATCCATAGTGACCATGAGTCTCTCAAGTATCTTAAGGGTCAAGGCAAACTTAATAAGAGACATGCCAAGTGGGTTGAGTTCCTAGAACAATTCCCATATGTCATTAAGTACAAGAAAGGGAAGGGGAATGTAGTTGCCGATGCCTTGTCTAGGAGGTATGCCCTTATTTCTATGGTAGAGACCAAATTGCTTGGGTTAGAAGTTCTAAAGGGGCTGTATGAAGAGGATAGTGAGTTCGGCCAGAAGTATAAGGAATGTGAAAAGGTGCCTAAGGATGAGTATTATAGGTTTGATGGGTTCTTGTTTAGAGAGAATAGGTTATGTATTCCCCAATCTTCCATTAGAGAGCTTTTAGTGAGGGAAGCACATAGGGGGGTTTAATGGGTCATTTTGGAGTGCATAAGACTTATGATATCTTGCATGAACATTTCTATTGGGTTAACATGAAAAAGGATGTAGCTAAGCATTGTGAGTCATGCATTGAGTGTAAACAAGCTAAGTCTAAAGTACTCCCCCAAGGTTTATACACTCCCCTACCTGTTCCTGAACACCCTTGGGTAGATTTATCCATGGATTTTGTGCTTGGTTTGCCCAAGTCAAGTGCTGGCCGAGATGCTATACTAGTTATGGTGGATAGGTTTTCTAAGATGGCTCATTTTATTCCATGCAAAAAGGTCAATGATGCAAGCCATGTAGCTGAACTAGTCTTTAGGGAGATCATTAGGATACATGGCATGCCTAGGAGTATTGTAAGTGATAGGGACTCTAAGTTTTTGAGTCACTTTTGGAGGAGTTTGTGGGGAAGATTAGGAACTAAGTTATTGTTTTCTACTACTTGTCACCCCCAAACTGATGGTCAAACTGAGGTGGTCAATAGGACATTAGGTGCTATGCTTAGAGCAGTACTGAAGCAAAATTTGAAACGTTGGGAGGCTTGCCTACCCCATATTGAGTTTGCTTATAACCGTGCTGTCCATTCCACAACTAATTACTCTCCATTTGAGGTTGTGTATGGGTTTAATCCTTTATCTCCACTTGATTTATTACCTGTACCTAACATTTCTGTGTTTAAGCATTATGAAGGATAGGCTAAAGCAGATTTTGTGAGGAAGCTGCATGAGCAGGTTAAAGCCCAGATCATCAAGAAGAATGAGAGCTATGCTAAGCAAGCCAACAAAGGTAGGAGGAAGGTGATCTTCCAACCTGGAGATTGGGTGTGGGTACACATGAGAAAGGAGAGGTTTCCTGAACAAAGGAAATCCAAGTTGCTTCCAAGAGGAGATGGTCCATTCCAAGTATTGGAAAGGATCAATGACAATGCCTATAAGATCCAAATGCCAGGTGAGTATAATGTGTCTTCTACTTTTAATGTGGCTGATTTGTCCTTGTTTGATACAGGTGAAGAAGACCCAGATTTAAGGACAAATCCTGTTCAAGAGGGAGGGAATGATGAGGACACCCCTTACCAATCAGGGGCACTTCAAGGAATAGGAGGGCCAATGACAAGATCCAAGGCCAAGAAGACCAAAGCCACCTTACAAAGGCTAATTCTCACCCTCCTAGAAGACATAACCAAGGAGCCACAAAGGACATCCAAACTTACTCATTTGATCATGTGGAAGGATGAACAACAGAGGGCCTAGCACAAATGGCCTAGCCTCAAGAATAGGGTAGTGTAGGACTTGAATGACCTGTGTTCAAATCCTACCTAGACCCATTTTTCTTTATTTCTTTTTTTTTTGTAAGTTTCAGTTTTTGCAACTATATTTCAGCATTGTCCCACTAAGACTTAGTGGTGGGCGGTTACCCTTGTTTTTAGGTAGTGGAGTAGTGTGTCTTTTGTCTTGTTTAGCCAAGTTATACAAAACTGAATGGGGGTGAGAAAAACGGACAGAAAGTTGATTAATGAATTTTTCTAAGTTTTGTAAACTTAGTGGTGAGTGTGATGCTCTTGGTCCTTGTGTGAAGCAAGGTTGATTAGCCATGCATTAGTGTGATACTTGTGTATGAATGCTAGTCCATTATGGAGGTGTGATGCTGTCCATCTTTATCATTTTATTTCATGCGTTTTTGTTTTTATTCTACCCTTGTCTTTCCATTGAATTTTAAAAAGAATTCTGAACTCTAAAAGAATTAAAACAAAAAAAATCAAGGAACCTTAGTTCAATTGCCAAGTTGCGTTAGTTGTCATGATATTGCGTTATCTTCCATTAAAGTGAGCAACTGAAAATCACGTGTGAATGAGTTAGCTTGAACCTTCAATCTTTCATGGAATCTAAATCCTAACAATCTTGGTCAAGTTGCTAATGAATTTCTGGTCCTTATAGAAACCATAACTTACTCAATTCAATCTTCACTCTAGATTTCACCATTTCCCTTGTATTGTGTACGTTTGGTGTGTCTTCTCCCTTTTTGTGGTAGCCGTTCAAATCATCTAGAAATCAGCCCTTGCCGGTCCTTAACAAGATCCACATCAGTTGAGTTCTTAGGAAAATTCCCATATATCATTAAGTATAAGAAAGGGAAGGGAAATGTAGTTGCTGTTGCATTGTCTAGGAGATATGCATTGATTTCTATGGTTGAGACCAAACTGCTTGGGTTGGAAATTTTAAAGGGACTGTATGATGGTGATAATGAGTTCGGCAAGAAGTATAGGGAGTGTGAAAGGGTGCCTAAGGATGAGTATTATAGGTTTGAGGGGTTCTTATTCAGAGAGAATAGGTTATGTGTTCCCCAATCTTCCATTAGAGAGTTTTTAGTGAGGGAAGCACATAGAGGGGGTTTGATGGGTCATTTTGGGGTGCATAAGACTTATGAGATCTTGCATGAGCATTTTTATTGGGTTAACATGAAAAAGGATGTAGCCAAACATTGTGAGGCATGCATTGAGTGTAAACAAGCTAAGTCTAAAGTGCTCCCACAAGGTTTGTACACTCCCCTCCCTGTTCCTGAACACCCTTGGGTAGATTTATCCATGGATTTTGTGCTTGGATTACCCAAGTCTAGTGCTGGCCGAGATGCTATATTGGTAGTGGTGGATAGGTTTTCTAAAATGGCTCACTTTATTCCATGCAAAAAAGTCAATGATGCTAGCCATGTAGCTGAATTAGTCTTTAGAGAAATCATTAGGATCCATGGCATGCCTAGAAGTATTGTGAGTGATAGGGACTCTAAGTTTCTGAGTCACTTCTGGAGGAGTTTGTGGGGTAAATTAGGAACTAAGTTATAGTTTTCTACTACTTGTCACCCCCAAACTGATGGTCAAACTGAGATGGTCAATAAGACATTAGGTGCTATGCTTAGAGCAGTATTGAAGTAAAATTTGAAACGTTGGGAGGCTTGCCTACCCCATATTGAGTTTGCTTATAACCGTGCTGTCCATTCCACAACTAATTGCTCTCCATTTGAGGTTATGTATGGGTTTAATCCTTTATCTCCACTTGATTTATTACCTGTACCTAACATTTCTGTGTTTAAGCATTATGAAGGACAGGCTAAAATAGATTTTGTGAGGAAGCTGCATGAGCAGGTTAAATCCCAGATCATCAAGAAGAATGAGAGCTATGCTAAGCAAGCCAACAAAGGTAGAAGGAAGGTGATCTTCCAACCTGGAGATTAGGTGTGGGTACATATGAGAAAGGAGAGGTTTCCTGAACAAAGGAAATCCAAGTTGCTTCCAAGAGGAGATGGTCCATTCCAAGTATTGGAGAGGATCAATGACAATGCCTACAAGATCCAAATGCCAGGTGAGTATAATGTGTCTTCTACTTTTAATGTGGCTGATTTGTCCTTGTTTGATACAGGTGAAGAAGACCCAGATTTGAGGACAAATCCTGTTCAAGAGGGAGGGAATGATGAGGACACCCCTCACCAATCACGGGCACTTCAAGGAATAGGAGGGCCAATGACAAGATCCAAGGCCAAGAAGACCAAAGCCACCTTACAAAGGCTAATTGTAACATCCCAGTTTTGAAGCTAAATGCCGAATGAAAAATAAACCATCAAGACTCGATTTCAAATAGAAAACAACCGTTAATTGTATATAACTATCAAGTGGATTTAAACCATTAAAATGATTAAAATGATTTGAGGAATTTAGCAGCCCAACTACCCTGAGAATCAGAAAATAATAAACTAATTAAATATAAAGGATGGTGATGGCCAGGTGATGGGGCGGAGTGCGCGTGGCTGCTGGGCTCACGCTCTCCCACCCCACTCTTCTCTTCCTCGTGCGAATATATATATGAACGTAAGCCTATGGTCATAAACACTCACTGTTCCTTCAGATTCTTTTTCCTCCATCACTTCATTCTCTCTTTTTCCCTCTTCGTCTCCATCTTCTTTTCTCCCTGTCTTGCTCTTCGCTCCTGGAGATCGTGACGACAGTACTGGAGAAAGGACCACGCTCCATCCCAGAACCAAGCGCAGGATACGATGGAGCCAAGGGAGACTGAACGAACCAGGAGAAGGGCATCAGACCTAACGACGAGAGCAGAAAAGTTTCTTGAGGATCTTCTGTAGGTAGGGGGCGCTTGCATGTCGAATGCATGGTCCACGAACGGTACCGGAGGAATGTACTGCATGAGTGTGTGTGCATGTGTGTATGACGACTAGATCTTATGCATGATTCTGGATTCTGTGTGTGTTTTACAGTGGGTATGCAGTGATCGCATGTAATCTAAATGGTGGTGACATAGTCTGTTAGTAATTGATAATGACGAATGAAATGCATGGTTCTACCCCTCTTATCTCTGTGAGACTATGAGTGTGTGCTTGTTAGTTGAACTGCCTGATGATATTATTTTGATTGCCGATTGTTGTATGCATTGGTATGACTGATAAAACAAATATAAAGGCTGTGTTGAATCTTCTCTTACTTAATGGCTGCGAGGGAGGTATCGGTGGTGTGATGATACGTACTGGTAAATGCATTAGCTGCATGTGCAAGAGTGGGGTGATCCATGGAGGGTCATGAACCCCGAGGGAATGACTTCCAGCTACAGACCTTGGCTAGATCCTGATAGTGCTCGTGGTAGCCGTAGGAGCTAGAGAAGAGTCTCGAGACGCCCATGGGAGGCCGATTCCACCTGGTAAGAGCTGAAGGACGAGGGGCCAGACGAAGGGAAACTGTAACTGAAAGTCATTATCCGAGTCGGATCCACAGGCATGCATATAGATATGAGGTTGATTGTGGTAGTGCACATAGCATGTGTGGGGTGTGTGTATGATTCCCGAGTGCATGGATGCATGTGTGTGTGTGTGGAGATGAACTATATGTAGCATGTATGTTATAGACGTTATCTTACATTGCATGAACTTAGTTAACCTGAGAAAGATTGAATGAAAGTAGGTGCGTGTACTGACGTTGATACCGAGTCTTTGATTATCATTTTACATGTAAAAGCTCACCCCTGCAGTGGCTATATTTTCAGTGAATATCTCTCGGAATGAAGAATGAAGGAGGAGCCGAGTGTTGAGCAGAGCAGTTGAGTACCATGGAATATATGTGTATATGTATATACTATGTATAAGGTCTCGTTAAGCCTTGGCCGGCTCATGTTTTGGTCTTGGTCTTTACGTTAGAACTTGAACAGCTTCGGGTAACATAAGTCATGATGAAACTCTTGTAATTATTTGAATGCTTTCATTTATATATATGTTGTGTTCTCTATACTGTAAGTGATGTCCGAACGGTGAATATGAATGCATGAGTATGTCTTATAAGCGTAGGGTAATTATAATCCGGGTGATCAAACCGTAGTGTGCCGAGTGAGTTAGCTGCTATTCTCGAACGAATATAGGCCTGAGGATTTCCGAGTAAATGTAAGTATGAAATTCGAGTGAGATTCATTCATATGAGTTCCTGAGAGAGAAACACTTAGACGGATTCTTAGGGAAGTTTCCTCCAATGACATCCTGGTGAGTAACTTAGTGGAAAGAATCTCAAGCGTATAGGCTTAACTGATTCCGAGTGAAAACGCGTATAAACTCCGAATGGGAAATATTCCGAGTGAGAGTTTATAGAGTCCGAGTGGAAAGTCCCCTACTTACCGGGCGAATCTAGTATGTACCTTGGTGGTTAAATATAAGAGACTATGTTATAGAAGGTAGGCGTGGGAGTCGATTCCCGAGTGCTGGAACCCCTCATACCGAGTTGCCTTAGGAGTAAATCCCGAGTGAGGGAGAGTTGGTCCTTCCCGAGTGATAACCCGAATGATTCCCTTCTGAGAGAGGAGTTCGAATGGTGGTTTAGAGTGAATTGGACCTTAAGTGTAAGGCATCGGTAACCCGAGTAGAGTATAAGTGTGGCCTTATGGATAAAATTGGACAGCTAAGTTATGGAGTTCCGAATGGACTTAGGATTGAACTTCCGAGTGAAATCAGTCGGTTACCGAGTGTATGGATGCCCCGATGCCGAGTGATGAATTTGCCGTGTGAGGCTTCTCGCTTCAGCGAACGAAGGATCCGCTCCAGCAAATGCGTGGTTGGGAAGGCTTTTGTGTTGGCATCGTTTAAGCGGATCGTGCCTCGCCTGAGCGACTAGAGTTGTTTCACCCAAGCGTGTGGGTTCGCGCTGAAGCGAGTAGACGTTGGTGTTGGACCTCGCTTGAGCGAATGGCTTGATGGTGGATTCCGCCCAGGCGCTAATGTGTTTCACTGAACCTAATGGGTCGTTCCAGCTTATTCCTTCCACTGATTACTATATGTGTGAATGCTCTTTTATTTCCTTGCCCTCTTCCTTTTTATACCGATCGGACAGTGATCAATTTTGTGAAAATTTTTCCTGTTTTCAGGATTATCACGTATTTAGAAATCTAGGGTGTTACATTTTGGTATCAAAGCAGACCGAAAGGTCCAAGGCCAAGGTAAGCTTACTGAGTGTAAGCGGTTGTGTGATTCCTGACTGAGTGGTCATAATTGTTATGATGTGAATTAAACCTGATTGATACTCTGACATTGAATTATGGGTAGGAGGTTACTCTTCCTGATCTGACTGATTGTGTAACATACGAGAATACATAATGTGCTAAGCTAATGAATATTAGACTGAAAACCGATTGGTAGTAAGTGGCTGGGTATACTTATCCTTGAATGTTGATTTCAGGATAAGGGATGACGCATCGCCAAAGCATGGAAGCTATAGCCACAACATTCCAACGCTTTGCAGATGTGTTTGAGAGACAGGGCCAGCCTCGAGCTGAGGAGGGCCAAGTGCTGGACCGCTTCTTGAAGAGGAAGCCGAGTGAATTTCTAGGAGGGCGGAACCCTGAGGCAGTGTTCAAATGGACTCGGGAGTTGGAGAGGATTTTTGGGGGTCTTCGTTGTACCGAGGCCCAAAAGGTGGAATGTGCAGTGTATATGCTGCGAGATGAGGCGGAGAACTGGTGGAAGATAGCCAGAAGCCGATTCCCTGAGGATGATACTCAGTTGACGTGGAACGATTTTAAGACATGCTTCTTAGAAAAGTACTTCCCCGACACAGTGAGGAGTCGAAAGGAGCTGGAGTTCATGGAGTTAAAGCAGGGCTCCATGACTGTGGAAGAATACGCGACAAGATTCGAGGAATTGTGCCTATTCTGCCCACCCTTCCAACAGCCTGGGACGGAGAGCTCCAAGTGTCTTAAGTTTGAGAATGGATTAAGATCAGATATCAAGAGAGCCTGTAGATACCAAGAGATACAGAGTTTCCCTGCATTGGTAAATAAATGTAGAATATTTGAAGAAGATGACAAGGCCCACTCGGACCAGAACAACAGAACCAACCAATATCTGAGGCCTTAACAGTCACGCTTCAAGAGGCCAGGTAATATGGGGAGAATAGGACCCTTTACTAAATACCAGGATCGCAGTGGCCAAGGGGGACAGATGAGTGGACGACCAAGACATGGCAGATGCTTTAAATGCGATGGCGACCACTTTGCTAAGAATTGCAATGGTGCAAATGTTAAATGTTATCACTGCGGGGAGAAGGGGCACGTTCGCCCTGACTGCCCCCAACTCCGCCAATCGAACATAAGTGTACGTCAAGGAGGATTCCAAGAGAGAGACCGAGTGAATGATAACCAATGACCTGGTGGTAGGGGCAACGGAGCCAGAGGAAACGTGATGCGTGCCCCAAACAACCGAGAGAGGAATACCGACCAACCAGCAGCAGGAAGGATCTACACCATCAACGCAGAGGATGTTGCACCAGCAAACGACCTAGTACAATGTAAGTGCTCACTCGGTATGAATACGCTTAATGTTGTTTTCGATTCGGGAGCCACCCATTCTTTTATAGCTGATGAGTGTGTAAAATGTTTGAAGTTACCGACTGTGTCTATGAATCGGACTTTGGAAGTGGCCAGCCCGACTGGCACTAATGTGTTAACATCGTCAATGTGCAAGGATGTAACGTTTGTATTGTATGATCGGAGTTTCACCTTCGATCTGGTTTGCATGCCTCTAAAAGGTCTTAACATCGTGCTCGGAATAGATTGGCTTTCAGCCAATAAAGTGTTAGTAGATTGCAGAAACCGAAGGATAATCTTTCCGAGACAGCACAATGAGGACGACACGGCACCAGGTATAACCCAACTGCTTATGATGCTTTGTCTAACCGAGGGTGAGAGTAAAACCCGAGTGAACGAAATTCCGATTGTCTGTGAATTCCCAGAAGTGTTCCTTGAAGACGTACCGAGTGTCCCTCCCAATAGAGAAGTCGAATTCTCTATAGACTTGATCCCTGGAACCGAGCCAGTCTCCAGTGCACCCTATAGAATGTCCTCAACTGAATTAGCCGAGTTGAAGAAGCAAGTGGATGAGTTACTCGGAAAACAGTTCATTAGACCGAGTGTATCACCATGGGGCGCACCTGTACTGCTTGTTAAGAAGAAGGACGGCAGCATGAGACTTTGTATAGATTACCGACAGCTTAACAAACTCACAATTAAGAATCGATACCCATTGCCCAGAATTGATGATTTAATTGACCAACTGCGTGGAGCCTCAGTCTTCTCGAAAATCGACCTATGATCGGGATATCACCAAATCCGAGTGAAGGACTCGGACATTCCTAAAACTGCCTTTAGGACTCGGTATGGCCACTACGAGTATGTGGTGATGCCGTTCGGCGTAACAAACGCCCCTGCTGTCTTCATGAATTACATGAACAACATATTCCACTCCTATTTAGACCGGTTCGTAGTTGCTTTCATCGATGACATCTTAGTCTATTCTAAGACTTCTGAGGAGCATGAAGGACATCTCCGAGTGGTACTTCAAGTGTTGAAGGAGAAACAGTTGTTTACGAAGCTTTCAAAGTGCGAATTCTGGATGGATGAGATTCACTTCCTCGGACATGTGATTTCCGAGTGAGGTGTCTCGGTGGACCCTTCGAAGGTAACAGCTGTAATGGCATGGGAGAAGCCCAGGTCGGTCTCAGAGATAAGGAGTTTTATGGGCTTGGCAGGTTATTATAGAAGGTTCATCGAAGGTTTTTCTAAACTGGTGTTACCACTAACTAAATTGACTCGGAAAAACATTCCCTTCGTGTGGAGTCCCGAGTACGAGAGCAGCTTCAGAGAGCTAAAGAACAAGTTGACGACTGCTCCAGTGCTGGCATTACCCGATTTACAAGAGAGCTTCGTGGTTTACTGTGACGCGTCAGGACTCAGATTAGGATGTGTACTCATGCAGAGAGACCGAGTGATAGCATATGCCTCTCGGCAACTGAGACCTCACGAACAGCATTACCCGACCCATGACTTGGAGCTGGCAGTAGTGGTTTTCGCATTGAAATTTTGGAGGCATTACTTGTACGGGTCCAGATTCGAAGTATACAGTGATCACAAAAGCCTCAAATACCTATTCGACCAAAAAGAGCTAAACATGAGGCAGAGAAGATGGACAGAGTTTTTAAAAGATTACGATTTCAAGCTAAAATACCATCCGGGTAAGGCAACGTGGCCCACGCATTGAGTCGGAAATCCCTCCACATGGCAGCAATGATGGTGAGAGAAGTGGAGTTGTTGGAACGGTTCCGAGACCTGAACTTACATGTTGACACCCCCTCCTCTCGGAAAATGACAATCGGTACGCTGAGAATCGCGAATGATTTCTTGAAATCCGTGTACGAACAACAACAGACTGATTCCTACTTGGCTAAAATGAAGGAGACGCAGGCCAACGGAAAGGATTTGTCCTTGACCGAAGGATCAGACGGGATTTTCCGAGTGAAAAACAGAATATACATACCGAGTGGAGGAGAGTTAAGGAGAATGGTGCTTGATGAAGCCCACAAAAGCCCACTCAGTATTCACCCGGGTACCACGAAGATGTACCATGACCTGAAGAAACAGTTCTAGTGGCCCGGACTAAAGAAGGATGTAGCAGAATACGTGGCTCGGTGTATTACTTGTCAAAAATCAAAAGTGGAACACTAGAAACCGTAAGGTGCAATGCAGCCCCTGGAGATTCCCGTATGGAAATGGGACTCAATTGCTATGGATTTTATCATGGGATTACCCAAAACCCGAGCGGGCCATGATGCGATTTGGGTCATTGTTGACCGACTGACAAAGAGTGCACACTTCCTACCTGTAAATATGAAGTACCCGTTGCATAAATTGGCTCGGATTTACATTCATGAGATTGTCCGACTGCATGGTATACCCACTTCTATCGTATCAGATAGGGATCCTAGGTTCACGTCCCGGTTTTGGAGCAGCATGCACCAGGAATTGGGGACGAAACTTTGGCTAAGTTCTGCCTACCACCCCCAATCGGATGGACAATCCGAGCGGACGATTCAAAGTTTAGAAGACTTATTAAGGGCGTGTGTGTTAGAACACGGTGGGGATTGGGAACAGTACCTTCCCTTGATCGAGTTTACATACAATAACAGCCATCATCACAGCATTGGCATGGCACCCTACGAGGTACTATATGGACGAAGATGCCGAACCCCACTCTGCTAGTCGGAAACAGGTGAGAGTCTGCTATTGGGACCAGACATTGTAAGGCAGACATCAGAGCAGATTCGAGTGATAAGGAATAGGATGAAGGCGTCTCAGGATCGATAAAAGAGCTACCATGACAAACGCACCAAACCATTGGAGTTTTCAGTCAGAGACAGAGTGTTTTTGAAGACTTCTCCGAGTAAAAGAGTCGGATGAGCTTTAAAAAGTGGAAAGTTAAGCCCTCGATACATTGGACCTTATGAGGTGTTAGAACGAGTCGGCACCGTGGCATACCGAATAGTATTACCGACCCACTTGTCCCGATTGCACAACGTATTTCATGTGTCTCAATTAAGGAAGTATCTACATGATCCTAGCCACGCAATGCCTGATGATGAAGTGGAAATCAAGGAAGACCTGACCACTACGACTATACCAATCAGAATCGTGGGCCGATCGGTAAAGAAGTTGAGGAGCAAGAACGTACAACTAGTCGAAGTAGAGTGGCAGCAAGGCAAGACTACCTCTTGTACCTGGGAGCGCGAAGACACCATGAGACAGCAATACCCCGAGTTGTTTGCTCAGGTGAGTACCAACTGAATTTCGCACAGGTTACCGACTGAATTTCGAGGACGAAATTCTTTTTGAGTGGGGGAGAACTGTAACATCCCAGTTTTGAAGCTAAATGCCGAATGAAAAATAAACCATCAAGACTCGATTTCAAATAGAAAACAACCGTTAATTGTATATAACTATCAAGTGGATTTAAGCCATTAAAATGATTAAAATGATTTGAGGAATTTAGCAGCCCAACTACCCTGAGAATCAGAAAACAATAAACTAATTAAATATAAAGGATGGTGATGGCCAGGTGATGGGGCGGAGTGCGCGTGGCTGCTGGGCTCACGCTCTCCCACCCCATTCTTCTCTTCCTCGTGCGAATATATATATGAACGTAAGCCTATGGTCACAAACACTCACTGTTCCTTCAGATTCTTTTTCCTCCATCACTTCATTCTCTCTTTTTCCCTCTTCGTCTCCATCTTCTTTTCTCCCTGTCTTGCTCTTCGCTCCTGGAGATCGTGACGACAGTACTGGAGGAAGGACCACGCTCTATCCCAGAACCAAGTGCAGGATACGACGGAGCCAAGGGAGACTGAACGAACCAGGAGAAGGGCATCAGACCCAACGACGAGAGCAGAAAAGTTTCTTGAGGATCTTCTGTAGGTAGGGGGCGCTTGCATGTCGAATGCATGGTCCACGAACGGTACCGGAGGAATATACTGCATGAGTGTGTATGCATGTGTGTATGACGACTAGATCTTATGCATGATTCTGGATTCTGTGTGTGTTTTACAGTGGGTATGCAGTGATCGCATGTAATCTAAATGGTGGTGACATAGTCTGTTAGTAATTGATAATGACGAATGAAATGCATGGTTCTACCCCTCTTATCTCTGTGAGACTATGAGTGTGTGCTTGTTAGTTGAACTGCCCAATGATATTATTTTGATTGCCGATTGTTGTATGCATTGGTATGACTGATAAAACAAATATAAAGGCTGTGTTGAATCTGTTCTTACTTAATGGCTGCGAGGGAGGTATCGGTGGTGCGATGATACGTACTGGTAAATGCATTAGCTGCATGTGCAAGAGTGGGGTGATCCATGGAGGGTCATGAACCCCGAGGGAATGACTTCCAGCTACAGATGTAACATCCCAGTTTTGAAATTAAATGCTGAATGAAGAATAAACCATTAAGACTTGATCTCAATAGAAAATAACTGTTAATTGTATTTAACTAAGTAGATTTAAGCCATTAAAATATGAAAATGGTGATGGTCAGGGGATGGGGTGGAGTGCACGTGGCTGCTGGGCATACACTCTCCCATCCCACTTTTCTCTTACTGTACGCATGTTCATATATACATATAAAACGTGAGCCTTTGGTGAGGAACGCACTTACTCTTTCTTCAGACTCCCTCCTCCGTCACCTCATCCTCTACTTCCTCTCTTCGTCTCCATCTTTCTTCTCTTCTCTCACTCTTCGCTCCTGGAGACCTTGGTTGCAGTACTGACGAACGAACTACACTCCATCCCAGAATCAAGCGCAGGATACGACAAAGCCAAGGAAGGCCGAACGAACCAGGAGAAAGACATCGGACCCAACGACAAGAACGGAAAGGTTTCTGAGGATTCTTCTAAGGTAGGGGGCGCTTGCATGTCGAATGCATGGTCTAAGAACGGTACCGGATGAACGTACTGCTGAGTGTGGGTGTGTGTGTGTGCATGTATTTATAATCATCAAAACTGATGCTGTGCATGTGTGCATGTATTCAAAATTATTAAAACTGATGCATGATGTAAGATTCTGATAGTGATCTTCGTGGCGATAGTGTAGCCTGTTAGTGGATGATAATGATGGATGATATGCATGGATCTATTTTCTTGTCACTATGAAAAACATGTATGTGCATGTTCTTAATTGGATTGCTCAATGTTGTTAGTCTGTTGACCGATTGTAACATGCGCTGGTGTGATTGACTGAATGATTATGAGTAGTGTGGGAAATCTGTTCTTGCTTAATGATTACGGCGAAGGTATTCGTGGCGCGATGATGTGTAATAATGAATGTGTTAGTTGCATGAGTGAGAGTGGGGTGACCCATGGGAGGTCAAGAACCCCAAGGGAAACGACTTCCAGTTACCAACCCTGGCTAGATCCCAATAGTGCTCGTGGTAGCCGTTGGAGCTAGAGAAGAGAGTCTCGAGACGCCGTGGGGAGGCCGGTGCCACCTGGTAAGAGCTGAGGGACGAGGGGCCAGAAGAAAAGGGGACTGTAACTGAGAGTCTTTACCCGAGTCGGATCCACAGGCATGCATATAGAAATAAGGCTGATTGTGGTGGTGTATAAATCTATGTATGTATATGTGTATGATTTTGAATGCATGAATATATATATTTGGATGTGGAATAAACTCTGTGGATCATGTGTGTCATGAATGTTGTTTGAACTGTATGAACTTGGTTACTTGAGAAAGGTTGAATGATAGCAGGAGCGCATACTAACGCTGATACCGAGTCTGTGAGTATCATTTTACATGTAAAAGCTCACCCCTGCAGTGGCCATTTTCAGTGAATGTCTCTCGTGAGGAGGATCAGAAGCAGAGCTGGAATGTTGGGCGGAGTGCTGATGTATTTGGAAGGCTTAATTAAAGCGTTGTTAGATTAAGCCCTGACTGGTTCATACCGGATGTTAATGTTTTGGGATGAAAAGAATTTTATGGGCAAGGAGAAATCTGTTTTTGTGTTGTAAATATTGACATACACTCTTATGTATATATGGATGTATGGTTTTGGTGTGTGTGATGCTATGTGCTGCCTTGTTTCATAATTGTGCTTTAATGGAAACGCAGGGATAGTATGATTGAGCAGGTTATAGCCAAGTCTGAGTGAATCGAGAATTGTCTTAGGAAAATTTATGTCGGATACGTTGGGCGGAGTCGTACCCCGCCCGAAGTATGGGAACAATTCGCCCAAGCGTGAGGATTCGTGCTGGAGCGATGTAGTTGTTAGAATGAGACCCCGGTGTTGACCCCTGATTTGGGCGTTGTGGTTGAGTCCGCCCAGGCGTTGTCATAATTAGTTGAGTTGGGCGGAATAGGTTCAGACCCCTCCTTCCTCCATAATCTACTACCGTAAATGTATCCTGTAACTTCCCGTTTGTTTTCCTGAGTGAAGTGCGAGTGTGAGGATTTGCCTACTGAACCCTTGTCCATATCCGATTGAGGAATTACCTTGTGTTTGTGTTGAAGAGGCGTCGTACTGACCTCGTTTAGGCGGTGTGAGACAAAGGTTGAGCGGGTCACCTTCGCCATGGAGTCTGCCCAGGACAATCATACCCCGCCTAGCCAAGTAGGATGATTCGAACTCCGCCCTTCCACCGAGTGCTACGCGTATGAATGTATTAACATCTTCCCTTATCTATTTCCTCCTATTGAGTGACCAGTGTTACTCGAAGGAAAGCCTCCTTGTGAAATCTCCTCTATCCGCTGCTGCATTACCATACTCCGCCTGGACGGTGTCAGACCCCGTCTAAGCAGACAAACGGTGTTGTGTAATTCGCCCTGGTGCTGGCGTGTTGCGATAAACCCATTGAGCCGGCCCAGCTTTAGCTTTTCTGTAGGTTGCTACATGCGCGTGAATGCTCCTCGTTTTCCCCCCTTGCCTGTTCCCTTCTATATCAAATGTTACGTGGCTGTTTTTGTGAAAAATTTTCTCATATTTTTGGAATTATTAGTTGCAAATAATAAGGTGTTACATTTTGGTATCAGAGCGGACTGAAAAGTCCAAGGCCAAGTATGCTTACCAAGTGTAAGCGGTGGTGTGTGTGTCTTTTTGATTGAATGGTTGAAATTGTTCTGATGCTAGTTGACTTGATTGATGTTAACTTGAGGACAAGAGGTTGTTTTCCCCTGGTCCGATTGTGTGTATGAATTAGGCGAATAAAATAATGTGCTAAGCTATTAATTGTTGGACTAATAACTAGATCGGTAGTAAGTGGCTCCGTGTACTTATCCTTAAATGTCAATTTCAGGATAAGGAATGGCGCATCGTCAAAGTATGGAGGCTATAGCCACAGCATTCCAACGCTTTACGGATGTGTTTGAAAGGCAAGGCCAGACTCGACCTGAGGATGGCCATGTGCTGGACCGCTTCCTGAAGAGGAAGCCGAGTGAATTCTTAGGAGGACGGAACCCTGAGGCAGCGTTTAAGTGGACTCAGGAATTAGAAAGGATTTTTGGGGGTCTTCGCTGTACCGAAGCCCAGAAGGTGGAATGTGCAGTGTATATGCTGCGAGATGAAGCGGAGAATTAGTGGAAAATAGCCAGAAGCCGATTCCCCAAAGATGATAATCAACTGACGTGGAACGATTTCAAGGCCTGCTTCTTAGACAAATACTTTCCCGACACAATGAGGAGTCAGAAGGAGCTGGAGTTTATGGAGTTAAAACAGGGCTCTATGACTGTGGAAGAACACGCGACCAGATTCGAGGAATTGTGCCTATTCTATCCACCCTTCCAGCAGCCAGGAACGGAGAACTCCAAGTGTCTTAAGTTTGAGAACGGATTGAGATCGGATATCAAGAGGGCCTGCAGATACCATGAGATCCAGAGTTTCCCTGCATTAGTGAACAAATGTAGAATATTTGAAGAGGATGACAGGGCCCATTCGGGCCAGTGCAGCAGAGCCAACCAGCACCTGAGGCCTCAGCAATCACGTTTCAAGAGGCCAGGGAACGTGAGGAGGAATGAACCCTTCACCAGATATCAGAACCATAATGACCGAGGGAGACAAATGAGTGGACGACCAAGATATGGCGGATGCTTTAAATGCGGCGGTGACCACTTTGCTAAGGATTGCAATGATACAAATGTTAAATGCTACCACTGCGGAGAGAAGGGACACGTTCGTCCTGACTGCCCCCAACTCCGCCAAACAAACGCCAATGAGCGTCGAGGAGGATTTCAAGATAGAACCCGAGTGAATGATAACCAACGACCTGGTGGCAGAGGCAACGGAACCAGAGGAAATATGATGCGTGCTCCGAACAGCCGAGAGAGGAATACCGGTCCGCCAGCAGCAGGAAGAATCTACACCATCAATGCAGAAGATGTTGCACCAGCAAACAACCTAGTACAATGTAAGTGCTCACTTGGAATGAATACGCTTAATGTTGTTTTCGATTCGGGAGCTACCCATTCTTTTATAGCTGATGAGTGCGTGGAACGGTTGAAGTTACCAACTGTGTCTATGGATCGGACTTTGGAAGTGGCCAGCCCTACTGGCGCTAATGTGTTCACATCGTCAATATGTAAAAATGTAGCATTTGAGTTGTATGATCGGAGTTTCACCTTCGATCTGATTTGCATGCCTTTAAAGGGCCTTGATATCGTGCTTGGGATAGATTGGCTTTCAGCCAATAAGGTATTAGTAGATTGTAGAAACCGAGAGATAGTTTTCCCAAAACAACCCACTGAAGATAACACGGCACTAGGTATAACCCAACTATTTATGATGCTTTGTCTAACCAAAGATGAGAGTGAGACCCTAATGAACGAAATTCCGGTTGTCTGCGAATTCCCAGAAGTGTTCCCAGAAGACGTTCCAAGTGTGCCTCCCAATAGAGAAGTTGAATTCTCTATAGACTTGATCCCTGGAGCCGAACCGGTCTCCAGTGCACCCTACAGAATGTCCTCAACTGAATTGGCAGAGTTGAAGAAACAAGTGGATGAGTTACTCGAGAAGCAGTTCATTAGACCAAGCGTGTCACCATGGGGCGCACCTGTGCTACTTGTTAAGAAGAAGGATGGCAGCATGAGACTTTGTATAGATTATCGACAGCTTAACAAGCTCACAATCAAGAATCGATACCCACTGCCTAGAATTGATGATTTAATTGACCAGCTGCATGGAGCTTCAGTCTTCTCGAAAATCGATCTACGATCGGGGTATCACCAAATCCGAGTGAAAGACTCGTACATTCCTAAAACTGCCTTTAGGACTCGGTATGGTCACTACGAGTATGTAGTGATGCCGTTCGGTGTGACAAACGCCCCTGCTGTTTTCATGAATTACATGAACAGCATATTCCACTCCTTCTTAGATCGGTTTGTTGTTGTCTTCATTGATGATATTCTAGTTTATTCTAAGACATCTGAGGAGCATGAAGGACACCTCAGAACGGTACTCTAAGTGTTGAAGGAGAAACAATTGTTTGCAAAGCTCTCGAAGTGCGAATTCTGGATGGATGAGATCCACTTCCTCGGGCATGTGATCTCCGAGCGAGGCGTCTCGGTGGATCCTGCGAAGATAGCCGCTGTAATAGCATGGGAGAGGCACAGATCGGTCTCGGAAATAAGAAGTTTTATGGGCTTGGCAGGTTATTATAGGAGGTTCATCGAAGGTTTTTCTAAATTGGCATTACCCCTGACTAGATTGACTCGGAAGAACGTTCCTTTTGTGTGGAGTCCGGAGTGTAAGAACAGCTTCCAAGAGCTGAAGAATAAGTTGACAACTGCTCCGGTGTTGGCATTACCTGAATTACGAGAAAGCTTCGTGGTTTATTGTGACGCGTCCGGACTCGGATTAGGGTGTGTACTCATGCAGAAAGATCGAGTGATAGCATATGCCTCTCGACATATGAGACCCCACGAACAGCATTATCCGACCCATGACTTGGAGCTGGCAGCAGTAGTTTTTGCATTAAAAATCTGGAGGCATTACTTGTACGGGTCCAAGTTTGAAGTGTACAGCGATCATAAGAGCCTCAAATACCTATTCGACCAAAAGGAGCTGAACATGAGGCAGAGAAGATGGATTGAGTTTTTGAAGGACTATGATTTCGAGTTGAAATACCACCCAGGTAAGGCAAATGTCGTGGCCGACACGTTGAGTCGGAAATCCCTCCACATAGCAGCCATGATGGCAAAAGAAGTAGAGTTGTTGGAGCGGTTCCGAGACATGAACTTGCATGTTGACACCCCTTCCCCTTAGAAGATAACAATCGGTATGTTGAGGATTGCCAATGAATTCTTAAAATCCGTGTACGAACAACAACAGGCGGACTCTTACCTAGCTGAAATGAAGGAAATTCAGGCCAAAGGAAAGGACTTATCCTTGGCAGAGGGGCCAGATGGGATCTTCCGGGTGAGAGACAGAATATACATACCAAGTGAAGGAAGATTGAGAAGAATGGTGCTTGATGAAGCCCACAAAAGCCTACTCAGCATTCACCCAGGAACCACGAAAATGTACCACGACTTGAGGAGACAGTTCTGGTGGCCCGAACTAAAGAAGGATGTGGCGGAGTACGTGGCTCGGTGTATCACTTGTCAGAAATCGAAGGTAGAGCACCAAAAACCGTACGGTGCAATGCATCCTCTAGAGATCCCCGTGTGGAAATGGGACTCAATTGCGATGGATTTTGTCATGGGATTACCCAAAAACCGAGCGGGCCATGATGCCATTTGGGTCATTGTTGACCGATTGACGAAGAGTGCACACTTCTTACCTGTAAATATGAGGTACCCATTGCATAAGTTGGCTCGGATCTACATTAAAGAAGTTATCCGACTGCATGGCATACCTACTTCCATCGTATCAGATAGGGACCCTAGGTTTACATCCAGGTTTTGGACCACCATGCATCAAGAATTGGGGACGAAGCTTTGGCTTAGTTCTGCCTACCACCCCCAATCGGATGGACAATCCGAGCGAACAATTCAGAGTCTAGAAGATTTATTGAGAGCGTGTGTGTTAGAGCACGGTGGGAACTGGGAGCAGTACCTTCCCTTGATCGAGTTTACGTACAACAACAGCCATCATCACAGCATTGGCATGGCACCTTATGAGGCATTATATGGGCGTAGATGCCGAACCCCACTCTGCTGGTCGGAAGCGGGTGAAAGTCTACTATTGGGACCAGACATCGTGAAGCAAACCACAGAACAGATCCGAGTGATAAGGGAGAAGATGAAAGCATCACAAGACAGGCAGAAGAGCTATCATGACAAGCGCATCAAGCCATTGGAATTTTCAGTCGGAGATCAAGTGTTTCTGAGAACCTCTCCGAGTAAAGGAGTTGGACGAGCCTTAAAAAGTGGGAAGTTAAGCCCTCGATACATCGGACCTTACGAGGTGTTAGAACGGATCGGCCCCGTAGCATACCGCCTCGCATTACCAACTCACTTGTCCTGATTGCACAACGTATTTCACGTGTCTCAACTGAGGAAGTATTTGCATGACCCCAGCCACACGATGCCTGACGACGAGGTAGAGATCAAGGAAGACCTAACCACTGTGACTACACCGATTGGAATTGTGGACCGATCGGTGAGACGCTTAAGAAACAAGAACGTAAGGCTGGTTAAGGTGAAGTGGCAGCAAGGCAAGACCACCTCCTGTACGTGGGAACGCGAAGATACCATGCGACAGCAGTACCCCAAGTTGTTTACCTAGGTAAGTACCGACTGAATTTCGGGGACGAAATTCTTTTTCAGTGGGGAAGAACTGTAACATCCCAGTTTTGAAATTAAATGCTGAATGAAGAATAAACCATTAAGACTTGATCTCAATAGAAAATAACTGTTAATTGTATTTAACTAAGTAGATTTAAGCCATTAAAATATGAAAATGGTGATGGTCAGGGGATGGGGTGGAGTGCACGTGGCTGCTGGGCACACACTCTCCCATCCCACTTTTCTCTTACTGTACGCATGTTCATATATATATATATAAAACGTGAGCCTTTGGTGAGGAACGCACTTACTCTTTCTTCAGACTCCCTCCTCCGTCACCTCATCCTCTACTTCCTCTCTTCGTCTCCATCTTTCTTCTCTTCTCTCACTCTTCGCTCCTGGAGACCTTGGTTGCAGTACTGACGAACGAACTACACTCCATCCCAGAATCAGGCGCAGGATACGACAAAGCCAAGGAAGGCCGAACGAACCAGGAGAAAGACATCAGACCCAACGACAAGAACGGAAAGGTTTCTGAGGATTCTTCTAAGGTAGGGGGCGCTTGCATGTCGAATGCATGGTCTAAGAACGGTACCGGATGAACGTACTGCTGAGTGTGGGTGTGTGTGTGTGCATGTATTTATAATCATCAAAACTGATGCTGTGCATGTGTGCATGTATTCAAAATTATTAAAACTGATGCATGATGTAAGATTCTGATAGTGATCTTCGTGGCGATAGTGTAGCCTGTTAGTGGATGATAATGATGGATGATATGCATGGATCTATTTTCTTGTCACTATGAAAAACATGTATGTGCATGTTCTTAATTGGATTGCTCAATGTTGTTAGTCTGTTGACCGATTGTAACATGCACTGGTGTGATTGACTGAATGATTACGAGTAGTGTGGGAAATCTGTTCTTGCTTAATGATTACGGCGAAGGTATTCGTGGCGCGATGATGTGTAATAATGAATGTGTTAGTTGCATGAGTGAGAGTGGGGTGACCTATGGGAGGTCAAGAACCCCAAGGGAAACGACTTCCAGTTACCAACCCTGGCTAGATCCCAATAGTGCTCGTGGTAGCCATTGGAGCTAGAGAAGAGAGTCTCGAGACGCCGTGGGGAGGCCGGTGCCACCTGGTAAGAGCTGAGGGACGAGGGGCCAGAAGAAAAGGGGACTGTAACTGAGAGTCTTTACCCGAGTCGGATCCGCAGGCATGCATATAGAAATAAGGCTGATTGTGGTGGTGTATAAATCTATGTATGTATATGTGTATGATTTTGAATGCATGAATATATATATTTGGATGTGGAATAAACTCTGTGGATCATGTGTGTCATGAATGTTGTTTGAACTGTATGAACTTGGTTACTTGAGAAAGGTTGAATGATAGCAGGAGCGTATACTGACGCTGATACCGAGTCTGTGAGTATCATTTTACATGTAAAAGCTCACCCCTGCAGTGGCCATTTTCAGTGAATGTCTCTCGTGAGGAGGATCAGAAGCAGAGCTGGAATGTTGGGCAGAGTGCTGATGCATTTGGAAGGCTTAATTAAGGCGTTGTTAGATTAAGCCCTGACTGGTTCATACCGGATGTTAATGTTTTGGGATGAAAAGAATTTTATGGGCAAGGAGAAATCTGTTTTGTGTTGTAAATATTGACATACACTCTTATGTATATATGGATGTATGGTTTTGGTGTGTGTGATGCTATGTGCTGCCTTGTTTCATAATTGTGCTTTAATGGAAACGCAGGGATAGTATGATTGAGCAGGTTATAGCCAAGTCTGAGTGAATCGAGAATTGTCTTAGGAAAATTTATGTCGGATACGTTGGGCGGAGTCGTACCCCGCCCGAAGTATGGGAACAATTCGCCCAAGCGTGAGGATTCGCGCTGGAGCGATGTAGTTGTTAGAATGAGACCCCGGTGTTGACCCCTGATTTGGGCGTTGTGGTTGAGTCCGCCCAGGCGTTGTCATAATTAGTTGAGTTGGGCGGAATAGGTTCAGACCCCTCCTTCCTCCATAATCTACTACCGCAAATGTATCCTGTAACTTCCCGTTTGTTTTCCTGAGTGAAGTGCGAGTGTGAGGATTTGCCTACTGAACCCTCGTCCATATCCGATTGAGGAATTACCTTGTGTTTGTGTTGAAGAGGCGTCGTACTGACCTCATTTAGGCGGTGTGAGACAAAGGTTGAGCGGGTCACCTTCGCCATGGAGTCCGCCCAGGACAATCATACCCCGCATAGCCAAGTAGGATGATTCGAACTCCGCCCTTCCACCGAGTGCTACGCGTATGAATGTATTAACATCTTCCCTTATCTATTTCCTTCTATTGAGTGACCAGTGTTACTCGAAGGAAAGCCTCCTTGTGAAATCTCCTCTATCCGCTGCTGCATTACCATACTCCGCCTGGACGGTGTCAGACCCCGTCTAAGCAGACAAACGGTGTTGTGTAATTCGCCCTGGTGCTGGCGTGTTGCGATAAACCCATTGAGCCGGCCCAGCTTTAGCTTTTCTGTAGGTTGCTACATGCGCGTGAATGCTCCTCGTTTTCCCCCCTTGCCTGTTCCCTTCTATATCAAATGTTACGTGGCTGTTTTTGTGAAAAATTTTCTCATATTTTTGGAATTATTAGTTGCAAATAATAAGGTGTTACAACAGACCTTGGCTAGATCCTGATAGTGCTCGTGGTAGCCGTAGGAGCTAGAGAAGAGTCTCGAGACGCCCATGGAAGGCCGGTACCACCTGGTAAGAGCTGAAGGACGAGGGGCCAGACGAAGTGATGTGGATCTTGTTGAGGACCGGCAAGGGCTGATTTCTAGATGATTTGAACGGCTGCCACAAAAAGGGAGAAGACACACCAAACGTACACAATACAAGGTAAATGGTGAAATCTAGAGTGAAGATTGAATTGAGAAAGTTATGGTTGCTATAAGGACCAGAAATTCATTTGCAACTTGACCAAGATTGTTAGGATTTAGATTCCATGAAAGATTGAAGGTTCAAGCTAACTCATTCACACGTGATTTTCAATTGCTCACTTTAATGGAAGATAACGCAATAACATGTCAACTAACGCAACTTGGCAATTGAACTAAGGTTCCTTGATTTTTTTTGTTTTAATTCTTTTAGAGTTCAGAATTCTTTTTAAAATTCAATGGAAAGACAAGGGTAGAATAAAAACAAAAACGCATGAAATAAAATGATAAAGATGGACAGCATCACACCTCCATAATGGACTAGCATTCATACACAAGTGTCACACTAGTGCATGGCTAATCAACCTTGCTTCACACAAGGACCAAGAGCATCACACCCACCACTAAGTTTACAAAACTTAGAAAAATTCATTAATCAACTTTCTGTCCGTTTTTCTCACCTCCATTCAGTTTTGTATAACTTGGCTAAACAAGACAAAAGACACACTACTCCACTACCTAAAAACAAGGGTAACCGCCCACCACTAAGTCTTAGTGGGACAATGCTGAAATATAGTTGCAAAAACTGAAACTTACAAAGG
Source organism: Clitoria ternatea (assembly GCA_037962975.1). NCBI lineage: Eukaryota > Viridiplantae > Streptophyta > Magnoliopsida > Fabales > Fabaceae > Clitoria > Clitoria ternatea. The sequence goes on from JAYKXN010000010.1 coordinate 185,047, forward strand.
AAAAAGAAATAAAGAAAAATGGGTCTAGGTAGGATTTGAACACAGGTCATTCAAGTCCTACACTACCCTATTCTTGAGGCTAGGCCATTTGTGCTAGGCCCTCTGTTGTTCATCCTTCCACATGATCAAATGAGTAAGTTTGGATGTCCTTTGTGGCTCCTTGGTTATGTCTTCTAGGAGGGTGAGAATTAGCCTTTATAAGGTGGCTTTGGTCTTCTTGGCCTTGGATCTTGTCATTAGCCCTCCTATTCCTTGAAGTGCCCCTGATTGGTAAGGGGTGTCCTCATCATTCCCTCCCTCTTGAACAGGATTTGTCCTCAAATCTGGGTCTTCTTCACCTGTATCAAACAAGGACAAATCAGCCACATTAAAAGTAGAAGACACATTATACTCACCTGGCATTTTGATCTTATAGGCATTGTCATTGATCCTCTCCAATACTTGGAATGGACCATCTCCTCTTGGAAGCAACTTGGATTTCCTTTGTTCAGGAAACCTCTCCTTTCTCATGTGTACCCACACCCAATCTCCAGGTTGGAAGATCACCTTCCTCCTACCTTTGTTGGCTTGCTTAGCATAGCTCTCATTCTTCTTGATGATCAGGGCTTTAACCTGCTCATGCAGCTTCCTCACAAAATCTGCTTTAGCCTGTCCTTCATAATGCTTAAACACAGAAATGTTAGGTACAGGTAATAAATCAAGTGGAGATAAAGGATTAACCCCATACACAACCTCAAATGGAGAGCAATTAGTTGTGGAATGGACAGCACGGTTATAAGCAAACTCAATATGGGGTAGGCAAGCCTCCCAACGTTTCAAATTTTGCTTCAGTACTGCTCTAAGCATAGCACCTAATGTCCTATTGACCACCTCAGTTTGACCATCAGTTTGGGGGTGACAAGTAGTAGTAGAAAACAATAACTTAGTTCCTAATCTTCCCCACAAACTCCTCCAAAAGTGACTCAAAAACTTAGAGTCCCTATCACTTACAATACTCCTAGGCATGTCATGTATCCTAATGATCTCCCTAAAGACTAGTTCAGCTACATGGCTTGCATCATTGACCTTTTTGCATGGAATAAAATGAGCCATCTTAGAAAACCTATCCACCACAACTAGTATAGCATCTCGGCCAGCACTTGACTTGGGCAAACCAAGCACAAAATCCATGGACAAATCTACCCAAGGGTGTTCAGGAACAGGTAGGGGAGTGTATAAACCTTGGGGGAGTACTTTAGACTTAGCTTGTTTACACTCAATGCATGACTCACAATGCTTAGCTACATCCTTTTTCATGTTAACCCAATAGAAATGTTCATGCAAGATATCATAAGTCTTATGCACTCCAAAATGACCCATTAAACCCCCCCTATGTGCTTCCCTCACTAAAAGCTCTCTAATGGAAGATTGGGGAATACATAACCTATTCTCTCTAAACAAGAACCCATCAAACCTATAATACTCATCCTTAGGCACCTTTTCACATTCCTTATACTTCTGGCCGAACTCACTATCCTCTTCATACAGCCCCTTTAGAACTTCTAACCCAAGCAATTTGGTCTCTACCATAGAAATAAGGGCATACCTCCTAGACAAGGCATCGGCAACTACATTCCCCTTCCCTTTCTTGTACTTAATGACATATGGGAATTGTTCTAGGAACTCAACCCACTTGGCATGTCTCTTATTAAGTTTGCCTTGACCCTTAAGATACTTAAGAGACTCATGGTCACTATGGATAACAAACTCCTTGGGGAAAAGGTAGTGCTGCCAAGTTTTAAGGGTCCTCACTAAGGCATAGAGTTCTTTGTCATAGGTAGAGTAATTCAAGGCTGCCCCACTTAGTTTTTCACTAAAGTAAGCTATGGGATGGCCTTCTTGGAGCAAAACAGCCCCTATACCTATGCCAGAAGCATCACACTCTATCTCAAAAGACTTGGAAAAATTGGGCAATGCTAGAATAGGTGCACTAACTAGTCTTTGCTTAAGGGTTTGGAAAGCTTTCTCTTGTTTTTCCCCCCACTTAAAGCTCACATTCTTCTTCACTAACTCATTTAGTGGGGCTGCCAAGGTGCTAAAATCCCTCACAAAACGCCTATAAAAACTAGCTAGGCCATGAAAGCTCCTAATCTCACTCACAGTCTTTGGTGTTGGCCATTCTTGGATGGCCTTCACTTTTTCTTGGTCTACCTCTACCCCTTTAGAACTCACTACAAAGCCTAAAAACACCACATGATCTTGCCAAAACGTGCATTTTTCAAGATTGGCATACAATTGCTCTCGCCTCAAAGTAGATAACACAGAATGCAAATGATGAACATGCAAGTCTAAATCAGCACTATACACAAGTATGTCATCAAAATACACTACCACAAAGTGTCCTATAAATTCTTTAAGAACATGATTCATCAACCTCATGAATGTACTTGGTGCATTAGTTAATCCAAAAGGCATAACCAGCCACTCATACAAGCCAAATTTGGTTTTAAAAGCAGTTTTCCATTCATCCCCTTCTCTAATCCTAATTTGGTTGTATCCACTTTTTAAATCAATTTTGGAAAAGAACTTTGCACCATGCAATTCATCAAGTAAATCATCAAGCCTAGGAATGGGATGCCTATACTTAATAGTAATGCTATTCACACTCCTACAGTCACTACACATGCGCCACGATCCATCTTTCTTAGGCACTAAAATTACAGGCACAGCACAAGGAGAGATAGAATCTCTTACCCAACCTTTATCTAAGAGAGCTTCCACTTGCCTTTGTATTTCCTTGGTCTCCTCAGGGTTGCTCCTATAGGCTGGCCGGTTTGGAATGGTGGCTCCAGGTATCAGATCCACCTGATGTTCTATCCCTCTCAAAGGTGGCAATCCACTGGGTAGGTCTAAAGGAAAAACATCCTTGAATTCCTGCAAAAGAGAAGAAATAGGAGAAGGCAATGAAGAAAAACAAATGGGATTAGTATTAAGAATAGGCTTGCAAACCAGCACGTAGAGTGGCTGCCTTGCAAGCAACACTTTCCTCACTTCTCTTTCTTTTGCTATCTCTCTCTCATTCTTTTTCCTCTCTTTTTCACTCTTTTCTCTTCCTTTTATTTTTTCCCTCTTTTCTTCACTCTCCTTTCTCTCTTTCTCCTCTTTCAAGCTCTCGGTCACACTTAATCCCTCACTCTCATGATCTTTTTTTTCTCTCATAATTTTCTTTCTCAATCTCAACTGATCATGACACACCTCCTGTGGGCTTAAAGGTTTAAGTACCACCTTCTTTCCTTGATGGGTGAATGATATTTTGTTGGAGAAACCATCATGGATAGTCTTGTGGTCATGCTGCCACAGCCTCCCCAACAACAAACGACATGCCTCCATAGGCACCACATCACACAAGATCACATCTGAATAAGTTCCAATGACTATAGGCACCTCCACCTGCTGCCTCACCCTTATTTCTCCATCATCACTTAGCCATTGTAACCTATAAGGTCTAGGGTGGGGTTTGGTAGGGAGATTCAACTTGGATACCATCCTAGCACTAGCCACATTAGCACAACTCCCACTATCCACAATCACCATGCAAAGTTGTCCCTGTACAGCACACCTAGTGTGGAAAATGTTGTCCCTTTGGCTTTGGTCTAAGGGTTCTATATGGGATCCTAACAACCTCCTAACCATTAACAATCCCCCCTCATTCACTTCTGGTTCTACACCCTCTCCCTCCTCACTCTCATACTCCTCAGGTGTATCAGACTCACTAGACAATTCACCATCCTCCCTTATCACTACCGTCCTCTTTGTAGGGCATTCATAGGCATAATGCCCCTTACCTTGGCACTTGAAGCATGTAATGTCCCTAGTCCTCTTAGGGATTGGTTCCTTACCCTTAGAAGTATTATGATCAGCCTCCTTAGTGGCCTTAACATCCAAGGCCGAGCTACCTGCTACCTTGGCCGAATAGGGTGCTGCCCCAAAGCCCTCCCTCTTGGCTTTGTCCTTCCATCCAGATCTGGGGGTAGGGGCAATTCTCCTTGTAGCTCCCTTCCTTTTGAGTTGCCTTTCTACTTGAAGGGCCTTATGCACAAGGTCATCCATCTCAATGAATTCCTGCAACTCTACAACATCACGAATATCAGTAGATAAACCAGTTAAGAATCTAGCCATAGTTACCTCAGCATCCTCTTCTAAATTGGCTTGGAGCATTAGCATCTCCATCTCCTTGTGGTACTCCTCCACACTCTGACTCCCTTGAGTGAGTCTTTGAAGTTTAAACTTCAAATCTCTCTCATAGGAGGCAGGCACATACCTCTTCCTCATCAATCTCCTCAAGTCTGCCCAAGTACTCACTGGTGGCTCTCCATCTCTTTGCCTCTCCCTCTGAAGTTTATGCCACCATACCAAGGCATAGTGTGAGAACTCAGCGGCTGCCAATCTCACCTTTTGCTCCTCCTCAAACTCTCCACAAGCATATACGTTTTCGATCTTAAGCTCCCAATTCAAGTATGCCTCCGGATCATTTTTGCCTGCAAAAGAAGGAATGTTTAGTTTTATCCCTTGAAGGGGATTGCTCTACTGTTCCCTAGTCCTCCTATCTTCTTCATGTCTTGGCATCCTTCCTCCATGCCTCCTTGGACTTCTCCTTTCATTCTCTAACTGGTCAATTCTCTCATGTATTTCATCAGTGGCTTGTCGGAATAGCCTCTCAAGATGTTGAGTTAGAGCTTGCATTTGAAATGGATTAAGGCCTCCTTGTTCACCCTGTTCTGCCATCACTAAAAACACTTATACAAGGTGAAAAAACAATTATAACAACTGCTGTTTGGACCTCACAAATAATTTCTCTCAAGTGTTTCACTCAAATTTTGGCTTTTTCTAGTAATGTAATTTTCACTCTAGCCTTTTACCACTCTTGATGCTATTTAATCCTTGAGAGTCACAAGTATAGTTCAGCCCACACACAAATGCTCCACCTAATGCAATATGCTAATGATGGCAAATAGAGATATGATCCTATCACTAGAAGCCAACAAAACAAGACACCAAAAAGGACACACAAACAATTACTAGAATTGGACTACAAACAAAGACAAAAACATACAAAAGACTCACAAACAATACTAGAGTTAGACAAGAATCAAAGGCAAAGACATACAAAAAACGCACAAACAATACTAGAGTTAGACTAGAATCAAAGGCAAAGACATGCAAGATTCAAACATTTAGGATACATTTTTTTATTTTTTTTTCGTTTTTTTTTTTGATAATTTTCCTTTTCTTTTCACAGCCCTAATTATCAACTTTAGGCATTTAGAATCAGAATGGATTAATTGAAGATGATGGAATTCGAAATACCTTTTTGGGTGTTGTCCAAGAAATTTTAAGCCCTTGACTCCAAGAGCTTTGATACCAAATGATGTGGATCTTGTTGAGGACCGGCAAGGGCTGATTTCTAGATGATTTGAACGGCTGCCACAAAAAGGGAGAAGACACACCAAACGTACACAATACAAGGTAAATGGTGAAATCTAGAGTGAAGATTGAATTGAGAAAGTTATGGTTGCTATAAGGACCAGAAATTCATTTGCAACTTGACCAAGATTGTTAGGATTTAGATTCCATGAAAGATTGAAGGTTCAAGCTAACTCATTCACACGTGATTTTCAATTGCTCACTTTAATGGAAGATAACGCAATAACATGTCAACTAACGCAACTTGGCAATTGAACTAAGGTTTCTTATTTTTTTTGTTTTAATTCTTTTAGAGTTCAGAATTCTTTTTAAAATTCAATGGAAAGACAAGGGTAGAATAAAAACAAAAACGCATGAAATAAAATGATAAAGATGGACAGCATCACACCTCCATAATGGACTAGCATTCATACACAAGTGTCACACTAGTGCATGGCTAATCAACCTTGCTTCACACAAGGACCAAGAGCATCACACTCACCACTAAGTTTACAAAACTTAGAAAAATTCATTAATCAACTTTCTGTCCGTTTTTCTCACCTCCATTCAGTTTTGTATAACTTGGCTAAACAAGACAAAAGACACACTACTCCACTACCTAAAAACAAGGGTAACCGCCCACCACTAAGTCTTAGTGGGACAATGCTGAAATATAGTTGCAAAAACTGAAACTTACAAAGGAAAAAGAAATAAAGAAAAATGGGTCTAGGTAGGATTTGAACACAGGTCATTCAAGTCCTACACTACCCTATTCTTGAGGCTAGGCCATTTGTGCTAGGCCCTCTGTTGTTCATCCTTCCACATGATCAAATGAGTAAGTTTGGATGTCCTTTGTGGCTCCTTGGTTATGTCTTCTAGGAGGGTGAGAATTAGCCTTTGTAAGGTGGCTTTGGTCTTCTTGGCCTTGGATCTTGTCATTGGCCCTCCTATTCCTTGAAATGCCCCTGATTGGTAAGGGGTGTCCTCATCACGAAGGGAAACCGTAACTGAAAGTCATTATCCAAGTCGGATCCGCAGGCATGCATATAGATATGAGGTTGATTGTGGTAGTGCACATAGCATGTGTGGGGTGTGTGTATGATTCCCGAGTACATGGATGCATGTGTGTGTGTGTGGAGATGAACTATATGTAGCATGTATGTTATAGACGTTATCTTACATTGCATGAACTTAGTTAACCTGAGAAAGATTGAATGAAAGTAGGTGCGTGTACTGACGCTGATACCGAGTCTTTGATTATCATTTTACATGTAAAAGCTCACCCCTGCAGTGGCTATATTTTCAGTGAATATCTCTCGGAATGAAGAATGAAGGAGGAGCCGAGTGTAGAGCAGAGCAGTCGAGTACCATGGAATATGTGTGTATATGTATATACTGTGTATAAGGTCTCGTTAAGCCTTGGCTGACTCATGTTTTGGTCTTGGTCTTTACGTTAGAACTTGAACAGCTTCGGGTAACATAAGTCATGATGAAACTCTTGTAATTATTTGAATGCTTTCATTTATATATATGTTGTGTTCTCTATACTGTAAGTGATGTCCGAACGGTGAATATGAATGCATGAGTATGTCTTATAAGCGTAGGGTAATTATAATCCGAGTGATCAAACCGTAGTGTGCCGAGTGAGTTAGCTGCTATTCTCGAACGAATATAGGCCTGAGGATTTCCGAGTAAATGTAAGTATGAAATTCGAGTGAGATTCATTCATATGAGTTCCCGAGAGAGAAACACTTAGACGGATTCTTAGGGAAGTTTCCTCCAATGACATCCTGGTGAGTAACTTAGTGGAAAGAATCTCAAGCGTATAGGCTTAACTGATTCCAAGTGAAAACGCGTATAAACTCCGAATGGGAAATATTCCGAGTGAGAGTTTATAGAGTCTGAGTGGAAAGTCCCCTACTTACCGGGCGAATCTAGTATGTACCTTGGTGGTTAAATATAAGAGACTATGTTATATAAGGTAGGCGTGGGAGTCGATTCCCGAGTGCTGGAACCCCTCATACCGAGTTGCCTTAGGAGTAAATCCCGAGTGAGGGAGAGTTGGTCCTTCCTGAGTGATAACCCAAATGATTCCCTTCTGAGAGAGGAGTTCGAATGGTGGTTTAGAGTGAATTGGACCTTAAGTGTAAGGCATCGGTAACCCGAGTAGAGTATAAGTGTGGCCTTATGGATAAAATTGGACAGCTAAGTTATGGAGTTCCGAATGGACTTAGGATTGAACTTCCGAGTGAAATCAGTCGGTTACCGAGTGTATGAATGCCCCGATGCCGAGTGATGAATTTGCCGTGTGAGGCTTCTCGCTTCAGCGAACGAAGGATCCGCTCCAACGAATACGTGGTTGGGAAGGCTTTTGTGTTGGCATCGCTTAAGCGGATCGTGCCTCGCCTGAGCAACTAGAGCTATTTCGCCCAAGCGTGTGGGTTCGCGCTGAAGCGAGTAGACGTTGGTGTTGGACCTCGCTTGAGCGAATGGCTTGATGGTGGATTCCGCCCAGGCGCTAATGTGTTTCACTGAACCTAATGGGTCGGTTCCTGCTTATTCCTTCCACTGATTGCTATATGTGTGAATGCTCTTTTATTTCCTTGCCTTCTTCCTTTTTATACCGATCAGACAGTGATCAATTTTGTGAAAATTTTTCCTGTTTTCGGGATTATCACGTATTTAGAAATCTAGGGTGTTACACTAATTCTCACCCTCCTAGAAGACATAACCAAGGAGCCACAAAGGACATCCAAGCTTACTCATTTGATCATGTGGAAGGATGAACAGTAGAGGGCCTAGCACAAATGACCTAGCCTCAAGAATAGGGTAGTGTAGGACTTGAATGACCTGTGTTCAAATCCTACCTAGACCCATTTTTCTTTATTTCTTTTTCTTTTGTAATTTTTGGTTTTTGCAACTATATTTCAACATTGTCCTACTAAGACTTAGTGGTGGGCGGTTAGCCTTGTTTTTAGGTAGTGGAGTAGTGTGTCTTTTGTCTTGTTTAGCCAAGTTATACAAAACTGAATGCAGGTGAAGAAAGGAGGACAGAAAGTTGATTAATGAATTTTTCTAAGTTTTGTAAACTTAGTGGTGAGTGTGATGCTCTTGGTCCTTGTGTGAAGCAAGGTTGATTAGCCATGCACTAGTGTGACACTTGTGTATGAATGCTAGTCCATTATGGAGGTGTGATGCTGTCCATCTTTATCATTTTATTTCATGCGTTTTTGTTTTTTATTCTACCCTTGTCTTTCCATTGAATTTTAAAAAGAATTCTGAACTCTAAAAAGAATTAAAAAAAAAATCAAGGAACCTTAGTTCAATTGCCAAGTTGCGTTAGTTGACATGTTATTGCGTTATCTTCCATTAAAGTGAGCAATTGAAAATCACGTGTGAATGAGTTAGCTTGAACCTTCAATCTTTCATGGAACCTAAATCCTAACAATCTTGGTCAAGTTGCAAATGAATTTCTGGTCCTTATAGCAACCATAACTTTCTCAATTCAATCTTCACTCTAGATTTCACCAATTACCTTGTATTGTGTACGTTTGGTGTGTCTTCTCCCTTTTTGTGGCAGCCGTTCAAATCATCTAGAAATCAGCCCTTGCCGGTCCTCAACAAGATCCACATCAGTTTGGCAATCCAAATGATTGAAATTGTAAATGTATACTTGAGGTTATGAGATGTATTGTGTATGATGTATGATGTGATGTAACGATTGATATGTGAGCAAGTATACATGTATTTCATCATAATGTATGACTTTAATTCAGTTGGATTATGTTACTCACCTCCCCGTTGCCATTTTTAAAGTTGATGTAGGTATGACTTAAATCCTACAGCTTTTGGAGGCTGAGTTTGGAAGGAGGTAAATATGGATAGGAATGTGTAAGCCTTGGCCGGCATGAAAACTATTTTGTGGAGTATATGGTGCATACATATACTCAAATTTTGTAATGTAGATAATTTTGGAGGTCATAGGAGAAAATTGGGCATGTTTGTGTTAGGCCAATTTTCCTACATGACCCAAGTGATGTAAAGAATAGATTATGATATTTAACTGTGATAAATGAATGTCGAGAATCATGAATTATAGCCTTCGGGGATGTGTGTTGGAAACTTTGTATAGTTGTTTTAATGCATGAGCTAGGAACTAGTATGGTCAAATGATGATTTATAAGGTCTTGATGCGATGGATGGAATGCAACAGCTTATGTACGTCAATTTTGGTTTGTGGGAAATGGAATGGATCCATTTTGCCAAAAGTAGACCCATTGGTTACCTCAAAATGCCTTAAAATGGGATAATCGCACTTATACGCATAAATTATTCATTTTTAGGAATTTTCGAGTGCGGCCAGTTGCCACACATCACAAATAATGTGTTTTAGCTTGTGTTAAAATTTGGTGGCATTCCGACATCGTTTGCATGGGTTTTGGTGGTTGAGAAGTTCATCCTTGGTGCAAAATCTGCATAATTCTGCAGGATGACAGAGAGTAATCGATTAGCTCCCAGTGTGTAATCGATTACGAGGCTTCTGTCCTTAATCTAATCGATTCTACTTCAGATTGTAATCGATTATGGGTCATCCAGAGCCAATGTAATCAATTATGCTCTGAGGTATAATCGATTAGAAGAAATACCTGATGCATTGCATAAATCCCAGTAGCTTTCTAATCGATTATGGGCAGTGTGGTAATCGATTATGTTTCCAACAGGAACCAGGTAATCGATTAGATAAAGATCTGTAATCGATTAGGTGATGCCTCTGATTCAAGATACCTTTCCAGGAAGTCAGTAATCGATTACCATTTGCTTGGTAATCGATTAGGTAATTGAAATCGATTATTTCTAGTCCTGTAAAGCCTTGACTAAGTAAGGGATAGCCGATTATACTATTTGGTGATCGAAATGGTATTGTTTGGACATGTGTTGCATACTCTGATACCTTCTCATATCTTTATATATGAGATAGGTTGTATAGATCCAGGGTATTGGATGATAACTTCGTCACTCATATTTTTCATAAATTAATAATGTAACATCCTAATTTTAATAAATAATAATTCCAAAAACAAGGAAAAATTTTCACAAAATCAACCATTGGTCAATCGGCATAAAAAAAGAAAGAAGAAGGCAAGGGAAATAAAAGAATATTCATGCGTATGGCAAACAGCGGAAGGAACAAGGCTGGAACCGACCCATTCGGTTCAGCGAAACATATCAGCGCCTGGGCGAAATCCATGAAAACTCTGACTCGCTCGGGCGGGGTCCAGGGACGCTTCGGCGAAACCACAGTAAGAGTCTTCCAAACCCGCACGCTCGCTGGAGTGAGAAGTCACACTCGGCTAATCCACCATTCGGAATACGAGACAGCCATTCGCTGGGTAACGCTCAAACCACTCGGGATTAAAGGGTTCCATTCGCTCGGGAACAACCCCAAAATTCGCTTCCCTCGGCAACCCATAACTTAGTCTCTCAATTTTCTTCACAAAGTCAGCCTAAGGATCCACTCGGGAAATGAGGGTAATCCCACTCGGATTCTATCAAACCCCCTTCTCACTCAGAATATATCCTATTCGAACATCACTCGACGTAATCCATCCTTAACACATTCGGGTCACATTACACTTCCACTATTCGGTGTGCATTCACATTCACTCGGGAAAATCAGGTAGTTAGGTCCCACTCAGACTTAGTCAGAACTCAACCACTCGGTATACAGATCCTTACTCACTCAGATTTTACATCTTTCACTCGGATTATCAATGTTTTACACTCAGAACCCATTCCATTTTAAACCACTACGCTAACTCCTCTCTCAGGAGGAGAATTACCCAAGGTTTTCCACTCGGGAATGAGAACTCTTCCTCATTCGGTTTACCTATATTTTCACTCGGAGTCACTCAGAATCTTCACTCGGAACCACCAACTTGACATAATTTCACTCATCAACACCCCTCGGGTCATTTAGCAACACATCCCAGTCGGAAAACGCATCGAGTCAGTACGAAGCACATACATAGGAATATATATTCTTAGAAACATAAATCTGCCCACAAATTCAATCTACCGACCCACAAGCATGTAACCATATACTCGGAATACTCATTAACTTGATATTATGCGTTTACCAATACGATACCACACAATGACACCATGATTATTCAATCTTTATAAATGGATATGTTTGATCGTCATTTTACATAAGAGCCGGCCAAGGCTACACGGACAGAACATAATAAAGCGATACAGGTACTCATCAGTCGGAGTGCACCACACTCGGACTTGAAACCTTATCATCATTTCCGAGCACGACCTGCACACACTGAAAAATGGTGTAGGGGTGAGTTTTTGCATATAAAGTGACAGCTATTGACTCGGACTTTACCTTCATTCTCAATTATATAATTTACCGGGTTTAATGCATAACGATATATATATATATTGCCAATTAATTTAAGGGTCAGACCACATCATTCAATCGGAAGTTGCACAATAACATATATTCTCAATCATAGCATCACACTGCACTCAGCAACGGTATCAATACCCGTACATTCGTTCAGTCGAAATTTGCTCATACTACATCGTCTAGTCGGAGTTCACTCAATTCATTTAATCCATGTAATTCACAATAATCTCACTAACAATGCTCATAGACTCATGCATGCGGATCCGACTTAAACAATGAGTTCAATGCAGATTCCTTCCCGGTCCCTCGTCCACTAGCCTTTTCCGTGTGGCACCGGTCACCCCGTGACGTCTCGAGACCCAGCTCTAGCTCCATCGGCTACCACGGGTCCTCATGGATCTAACCAGGAATCTGACTGGAACTCATTTTACATGACTCTAGATGCCTTTCTGACCCCCCGTCCTCATGGAACTGGTCAGGAATCTGGGAATCATCCCACATATACAATCTCATGTAAATCCACAATAATATCCAAGCTTACCAGACGCGTCTCACACAGCCATCAATGGGTCACAACTGATCCCCCACACAGCAATCAGATTCATTCTGAATCCCACATTCCATTACAACAATCACATGCCTCTATCATAATAACTCATAACAGCAAGCATAAGGAACCACATTACAGTACATCCACTCAACATTTTTACAGAGTCAGCATACCTTTCCACACGGCATTCAAAATGGAAATCACGCATCAATTCACATCTCATGCATTCGGGGATAATGGTAGCACACACACACATTCACTCAGCAAACTCAGATTTCAACAACATGCATCACAGAAGTATTAACAGGCACTCAAAGACGAGGTCACACAACCCTCAACCTTTCACAGATGTTCCAATTCGGAAGTTGCATGCACAATCAGTCAATCACCACACATCGATCTACATATTTCACACACATATTACATTAAAGCAAGCACCAGGGACCCGGTCATAAACCATACGCTTGACATGCAAAGCGCCCCCTACCTGCTGTCGGGGTTCAGAGACTCTTCAAGTTGTAGTGTTGACCGATCGTCCCTCCGTTACTCCTCCAACAGCCTTCGAGTTGAGCGTTGATCCTGGGCCAGAGTTACTCTTTTCCTTCAACGGGTCCGTCTCCTCCACAGCTCCAAAGCACTTCCAGCACAGCCTTCCAACTGGAATACCACAGCTCCAGGTAGAAGAAGAAGGAGAGGAAGAAGGCAATAGGGAGGAAGGAGAGAACAGGGAGTGGAGTCAGAGCTGTGTTGATGTTCCTCCAAGAGCTCTCGACTCTCTCACTGTTCGAGTGGCGACGTGAATGAGAGTGAAGAAGAAGAGAAACAGGGAAGGAGAGACCATATACACACACAAGGAGTGCTGCTAGCGTGAATAATGAGAGAAAGAGAGAGCTGAAGTTGTCTTATACTCCTAGGGACACATGCGTCCTTTCGCCTGGCACTATTATTATTATTTATTCAATTATTTCTACCCAAATCAACAATTACTCTAATTAACCATTAATCCTAATTCTGTAATTAACCTTTAATTAATAGCTTAACTTCAATCGGTAATTAAGTTTGAAATCGGGATGTTACAGTTCTCCCCCTCTCAAAAGAATTTCGTCCTCGAAATTCAAACACATGCTTAGCCTTAATAAACCACTCGGAAATCACTAACATGCCACAATAAGCAGTTACACATCTATGTTCCTTAAGTATTCATCCATTGCTTAAATCCTAGTTGGCACAATTGGCCTCCAAAGCAATTCACCGATCGCTCCACCCAGAAAACTGGGACATTATGCTTAACACATTTCCACTCGGAAGTGGCACCATTGACTCAGAATAACATTCCTTTCTTTCACTCAGACTTACCTCAACAAACAGATCGGAATACCATAGCCATGTTCTGACTGCAACTCTTCGCCCATCCACGTTTTTGACTGCTTCATAATTCCTAATCAGCATAAGACAACTCTTCATAGCCTTCATTACATTCGGGACTCCATTTCCCACGTAGTTGCCCCCATTCAGCTCTGCCAGTTCACCCTAGCTATTGGCACTTTCCAGTTCTTTGGCCGCTCGGCCTTACATTCTCAACACCGATCGGCGTATTCACACCATCGGGTCTCCCGACTCAATGTGTCACTCGACATGACCATCCGCTCACACAAAGCATAGGCTTGACATTGGGTCACATGGGACACATTCTAGACGTTATTCGACCATTTGGGAAGAATCCAGTCGGTAAACAACATTACCGATTCCCTAGGATACCCACTACTGACCGATTCATTTCGGATTTAGCTCTCGGATTTTCAAATTTTCGGCCACGAGATTCCTTTCTTAACCAAAATGAACACTCAACGAGTTCCCATAAGCTTCAATTAGCACACTTGTCTGGATTTGCCTCGTACAGGTACCACACTCGGTCCATACATCTCAGCTTCTTAACCATTCCTTTGGCTAACTGCATGCCTATAACCCACGAATGTCACTCGGCCCTCTCACTCGAAAATTTCAATCGGGGTTTTAAGGACAGTTCTCATCCGGGAATCCTTCCACTTGCAGAATTTACTCATAGTTCAAGCCTTCCGCGAAACCAACCCGAGTCCAAGCCCAGCAGTCCCAAACACTGACCTGAGTACGATTTCAAATAAACCCTTCTCTTGGATATCTACTCCTCTTGGAGGTCCTTCACTCGGAGACTTCCTATTTACCAAATTTCCACTCGGAATCCAGGCTTACTCCAAATATAAATCTGAGTTCAATTCAGCAGCTTCACATCACCTGAACACAGCTATGAATAAGTTTACCGCTCGGTATTTTCTCTCCCTTGGGTAATTCACTCGATAACTTGCACACTCGAAGTTCCAATTTCCAACGAGAAGTACTTTTCTCCTGGAAGACCACTCGGTTGGACATCCCAAGGGTATTAGGAATTCTACACTCGCTATCTTACTATTCGTAATCGTTCCACACGGTGCTATTCCACTCGCAAGTGATACACTCCGAGTCATGTCACTTGAATCTTGCCTTACCCAGAAGGTTACGCTCAGACACCATTCCCTTAACTTAGTAATGATCCTCTCAATAAGGTTCTACTCGGAACCCCCAAAATTTTCACTCAGCAGTTCTTTCCCACAAGGACTTCACTCGGAATTGTCTCCACCCTGACACACTCGGAATTTACTAACCTTTCCCAAGCAATTCCTAACCTTACAATTTAGTTTGGCTCTAATCCTGGTTTCCTCATTAGGCTTACAGTAGCACTTGGTTAACTTTTCAAAAACTCCAACTTCAGTGATAGTTGATCACCCTTCAAATTCCATTACAAATCATCCTTTTAGTAGCCAATCCATACCCAGCAACCTCTAATCCTCTCGGAAGCAGACACGTCAAGGTCAACAAACCCTCTACCTTCATTTTGGTACACAATCACATAACACTCATTTAAGATAACTCTCATCATTACTCAGAATCGTCTGAAAGACTCACCATCACCATAAGCAGTTACAGCTTCACCTGCCCGACTCATGAATTGCTGCATCCAACTTATAGGATGACGTCTCATTCCTATAGGGTTACAACAATCACATGGTCACTACAACGTGTACGCTGCCACATTACCTATGGCAGGAAGAGTCATCTCAGAGCAGCATGCCACAACGGACCAGACTTCACCCAACTAATACTAATTCACACGGTGGTTAATGGCAGTTCACACACATAAATAATACACCTACATCAACATCATGCAGCACATAGGGTACATCATGCATCAATAATCATGAAAATCCTTTATCACCTCTGTAAAACAGAATTAAGGCAATACAACAATCGGCTTCTAGCCAGCACCGAGTAAATATTTCCTCTAAATCTTATTCCTCACAACCATGGCTCGGACTAAATTCTCAGTTCTCAGTTATATAATGACATCACTCATTCGGCTTCATGCACTTCAGTCAGGATTAAGTAATTCACATTCACATATGTTGTCATAACACACCATAGACTCGGCAACGACACTAATACACATACAACCACTCAATCAGATTTTATAACAATTATTCACGACTATATTATTGTTCACTACAGCATGCACCATAACCATAACCACACATTGCACTCAACAATAGCATCAATATATATATATATATATATGTGTTCATCCGAGCGAATTTACTTAAATCAATTCTCAACTACATTAAGGATTTCATTCACAACATCATATCCAATCGGGAGTTGCACAATAACGTATATTCTCAATTATGACACCACATTACACTCGGTAACAGTATCGGTACATACATATTCATTCAGTCGGAATTCACTTATACGTCATCATCTAGTCGGGGTTCATTCAAATCATTCAAATCCATGCAACCCATGTTAGTCTCCCTAACAACGTTCTCACACGCACCGATCAACTCACTCAGCTAATACTTACTCACAAGAATTAATGGCAATTCACATGCATATATATATAAGCACATATTCTCATTAACATCAACATTATCATGATGCATCACGTAGGGCACGTCGCACAGCAACAATCATGTAATATAATTTACCCCTACGGTAAAATAGTATAATGGCTACAGGCTTCTGACTTGTACAAAAAATCATACATACACGCTATCATTCAATCAGAATCTATCCAGCCAGCTCTCGGCTATATCACTTACATTATTTACAATCCCATATAATCACAGCCATAGGCTCACCTTGCACTTAGCGACAGCATCAACACATATATATTCAATCATCCAATCGAAATATCAAATTCACATTCGGCCATACAATTCATATCATTCACCACAGCATGCATTACAGCCACAACATTAATATACATACATTCATTTAATCGGATTCCATTCAATCATGTTATTCTAAATAACATTCCACATATTCATGTAATTCATATTGAGCTCAACAGCCATTATAGTGCGCACACATTCCTTTCACCCGAATTTAAAAGGGACTCCTCACTCTGAATTATTTAGTCACTCTTCACTCAGGAAACCTCAACAGTTATCACTCGAAGGGTATCCGGATCGATTCCCACTCGGTGTCACCCGTCCTCTTCACTCATTCTTACTCGGTAACTCTAATCTCTCCCACTCTGGTTTTCCCACTAAGTCAAGACTCGCTCGGATTTTCTATCTACTTAATGATTTATTATAATGGATCCACTCAGAGTCGTAGGTGTCATCTTCTGGTCGGTAAACTCTTGCTCGGCATCACACTGTCTCATTCACTCGGGATTACCTAGGTTTCCTTTCACTCGGAGGGAGTCACCAACTCTCTTCCCACGTCAACACTCGTCTCCATTTTCGACTTATAGTTAAACTAATCTCTCGCACACAACAAATACGCATACGTGTATTACTCGGATCTTCATGCACAGTATAGGAGTTCACGCAACATGGAGGGTGTAATTAATTACAGGCACCAATTTATGTCTTCTACTCCAAGGGTTCAGGTTCAAGTAAAAGGAACTAAGGCTAACACATTTCTTGTATCTCAAATCATATACTATTCATTCATCACACGTTCAAATTCCTCAACAAGGCACAGGCATACAACCACACCATTCATATACCAGATCATCAAACACATACAATACCGATTAAGTCAGGGCATACAATCAATCGGACCAGGAGGGAAATGACCTCCTATTCATAAATCAATATCACAATACTGATGACCACTCGGTTATACTGCATACAACCGCTTACACTTGGTAAGCATACCTTGGCCTTGGACCTTTCGGTCTGCTCTGATACCAAAATGTAACATCCTAATTTTAATAAATAATAATTCCAAAAACAAGGAAAAATTTTCACAAAATCAACCATTGGTCAATCAGCATAAAAAAAGAAAGAAGAAGGCAAGGGAAATAAAAGAATATTCATGCGTATGGCAAACAGCGGAAGGAACAAGGCTGGAACTGACCCATTCGGTTCAGCGAAACATATCAGCGCCTGGGCGAAATCCATGACAACTCTGACTCGCTCGGGCGGGGTCCAGGGACGCTTGGGCGAAACCACAGTAAGAGTCTTCCAAACCCGTACGCTCGCTGGAGTGAGAAGCCACACTCGGCTAATCCACCATTCGGAATACGAGACAGCCATTCGCTGGGTAACGCTCAAACCACTCGGGATTAAAGGGTTCCATTCGATCGGGAACAACCCCAAAATTTGCTTCCCTCGGCAACCCATAACTTAGTCTCTCAATTTTCTTCACAAAGTCAGCCTAAGGATCCACTCGGGAAATGAGGGTAATCCCACTCGGATTCTATCAAACCCCCTTCTCACTCAGAATATATCCTATTCGAACATCACTCGATGTAATCCACCCTTAACACATTCGGGTCACATTACACTTCCACTATTCGGTGTGGATTCACATTCACTCGGGAAAATCAGGTAGTTAGGTCCCACTCAGACTTAGTCAGAACTCAACCACTCGGTATACAGATCCTTACTCACTCGGATTTTACATCTTTCACTCGGATTATCAATGTTTTACACTCAGAACCCATTCCATTCTAAACCACTACGCTAACTCCTCTCTCAGGAGGAGAATTACCCAAGGTTTTCCACTCGGGAATGAGAACTCTTCCTCATTCAGTTTACCTATATTTTCACTCGGAGTCACTCAGAATCTTCACTCGGAACCACCAACTTGACATAATTTCACTCATCAACACCCCTCGGGTCATTTAGCAACACATCCCAGTCGGAAAACGCATCGAGTCAGTACGAAGCACATACATAGGAATACATATTCTCAGAAACATAAATCTGCCCATAAATTCAATCTACCGACCCACAAGCATGTAACCATATACTCGGAATACTCATTAACTTGATATTATTCGTTTACCAATACGATACCACACAATGACACCATGATTATTCAATCTTTATAAATGGATATGTTTGATCGTCATTTTACATAAGAGCCGGCCAAGGCTACACGGACAGAACATAATAAAGCGATACAGGTACTCATCAGTCGGAGTGCACCACACTCGGACTTGAAACCTTATCATCATTTCCGAGCACGACCTGCACACACTGAAAAATGGTGTAGGGGTGAGCTTTTGCATATAAAGTGACAGCTATTGACTCGGACTTTACCTCCATTCTCAATTATATAATTTACCGGGTTCAATCCATAACGATATATATATATATTGCCAATTAATTTAAGGGTCAGACCACATCATTCAATCGGAAGTTGCACAATAACATATATTCTCAATCATAGCATCACACTGCACTCAGCAATGGTATCAATACCCGTACATTCGTTCAGTCGGAATTTGCTCATACTACATCGTCTAGTCGGAGTTCACTCAATTCATTTAATCCATGCAATTCACAATAATCTCACTAACAATGCTCATAGACTCATGCATGCAGATCCGACTTAAACAGTGAGTTCAGTGCAGATTCCTTCCCGGTCCCTCATCCACTAGCCTTTTCCGTGTGGCACCGGTCACCCCGTGACGTCTCCAGACCCAGCTCTAGCTCCATCGGCTACCACGGGTCCTCATGGATCTAACCAGGAATCTGACTGGAACTCGTTTTACATGACTCTAGATGCCTTTCCGACCCCCCGTCCTCATGGAACTGGTCAGGAATCTGGGAATCATCCCACATATGCAATCTCATGCAAATCCACAACAATATCCAAGCTTACCAGACACGTCTCACACAGCCATCAATGGGTCACAACCTATCCCCCACACAGCAATCAGATTCATTCGGAATCCCATATTCCATTACAACAATCACATGCCTCTATCATAATAACTCATAACAGCAAGCATAGGGAACCACATTACAGTACATCCACTCAACATTTTTACAGAGTCAGCATACCTTTCCACACGACATTCAAAATAGAAATCACGCATCAATTCACATCTCATGCATTCGGGGATAATGGTAGTACACACACACATTCACTTAGCAAACTCAGATTTCAACAACATGCATCACAGAAGTATTAACAGGCACTCAAAGACGAGGTCACACAACCCTCAACCTTTCACAGATGTTCCAATTCGGAAGTTGCATGCACAATCAGTCAATCACCACACATCGATCTACACATTTCACACACATATTACATTAAAGCAAGCACCAGGGATCGGTCATAAACCATACGCTTGACATGCAAAGCGCCCCCTACCTGCTGTCGGGGTTCAGAGACTCTTCAAGTTGCAGTGTTGACCGATCGTCCCTCCATTACTCCTCCAACAGCCTTCGAGTTGAGCGTTGATCCTGGGCCAGAGTTACTCCTTTCCTTCAACGGGTCCGTCTCCTCCACAGCTCCAAAGCACTTCCAGCACAGCCTTCCAACTGGAATACCACAGCTCCAGGTAGAAGAAGAAGGAGAGGAAGAAGGCAATAGGGAGGAAGGAGAGAACAGGGAGTGGAGTCAGAGCTGTGTTTATGTTGCTCTAGGAGCTCTCGACTTTCTCACTGTTCGAGTGGCGACGTGAATGAGAGTGAAGAAGAAGAGAAACAGGGAAGGAGAGACCATATACACGCACAAGGAGAGCTGCTAGCGTGAATAATGAGAGAAAGAGAGAGCTGAAGTTGTCTTATACTCCTAGGGACACATGCGTCCTTTCGCCTGGCACTATTATTATTATTTATTCAATTATTTCTACCCAAATCAGCAATTACTCTAATTAACCATTAATCCTAATTCTGTAATTAACCTTTAATTAATAGCTTAACTTCAATCGGTAATTAAGTTAGAAATCGGGATGTTACAAATTACATTACATTCGCAAAAAATTTACCCCTACTATTGGGGGTGTCTCAAGGAGGAGCAAAAGGTGAGATTGACAGCCGCTGAGTTCTCACACTATGCCTTGGTATGGTGGCATAAGCTTCAGAAGGAGAGGCAAAGAGATGGAGAGCCACCAGTGACTACTTAGGCAGACTTGAGGAGATTGATGAGGAAGAGGTATGTGCCTGCCTCTTATGAGAGAGATTTGAAGTTTAAACTTCAAAGACTCACTCAAGGGAGTCGAAGTGTGGAGGAGTACCACAAGGAGATGGAGATGCTGATGCTCCAAGCCAATCTAGAAGAGGATCCTGAGGTAACTATGGCTAGATTTTTAGCTGGTTTGTCTACTGATATTCGTGATGTTGTGGAGTTGCAGGAATTCATTGAGATGGATGACCTTGTGCATAAGGCCATTCAAGTAAAAAGACAACTCAAAAGGAAGAGAGCTACAAGGAGAATTGCCCCTACTCCCACAACTGGGTGGAAGGACAAAGCCAAGAGGGAGGGCTTTGGGGTAGCACCCTATTTAGCCAAGGCAGCAGGTAACTCGGCCATGGATGTTAAGACCACCAAGGAGGCTGATCCTAATGCTTCTAAGGGTAAGGATCCAATCCCTAAGAGGACTAGGGACATTACATGCTTCAAGTGCCAAGGTAAGGGGCATTATGCCTATGAATGCCCCACAAAGAGGACAGTAGTGATAAGGGAGGATAGTGAATTATCTAGTGAGTCTGATACACCTGATGAGTATGAGAATAAGGAAGGAGAGGGTGTAGAACCAGAAGTGAATGAGGGGGGATTGTTAATGGTTAGGAGGTTGTTAGGATCCCATATAGAACCCTTAGACCAAAGCCAAAGGGACAATATTTTGCACACTAGGTGTGCTGTACAGCGACAGCTTTGCATGGTGATTGTGGATAGTGGGAGTTGTGCCAATGTGGCTAGTACTAGGATGGTATCCAAGTTGAATCTCCCTACCAAACCCCACCCTAGGCCTTATAGGTTATAATGGCTAAGTGATGATGGAGAAATAAGGGTGAGGCAGCAGGTGGAGGTGCCTATAGTCATTGGAACTTATTCAGATGTGATCTTATGTGATGTGGTGCCTATGGAGGCATGTCATTTGTTGTTGGGAAGGCCGTGGCAGCATGACCACAAGACCATCCATGATGGTTTCTCCAATAAAATATCATTCACCCATCAAGGAAAGAAGATGGTGCTTAAACCTTTAAGCCCACAGGAGGTGTGTCGTGATCAGTTGAGATTGAGAGAGAAAATTATGAGAGAAAAAAAAGATCATGAGAGTGAGGGATTGAGTGTGACCGAGAGCTTGAGAGAGGAGAAAGAGAGAAAAGAGAGTAAAGAAAAGAGGGGGAAAATAAAAGGAAGAGAGAAAAGCGAAAAAGAGAGGAAAAAGAATGAGAGAGAGATAGCAAAAGAAAGAGAAGTGAGGAAAGTGTTGCTTGCAAGGCAGCCACTCTACGTGCTGGTTTGCAAGCCTATTCTGAATACTAATTCCATTTGTTTTTCTTCTTTGCCTCCTTCTATTTCTTCTCTTTTTGTAGGAATTCAAGGATGTTTTCCCTTCAGATCTACCCAGTGGGTTGCCACCATTGAGAGGGATAGAACATCAGGTGGATCTGATACCTGTAGCCACCATTCCAAACCGACCAGCCTATAGGAGTAATGTAACATCCCCGTTTTAAAATTAAGTGCTGAATGAAGAATGAACCATTAAGACTTAATTTCAACTAAAAATGACTGTTAATTGCATTAACTAAGTGGGTTTAAGCCATTAAAGTATACGAAAAAGGTGATGGTCAGGGATGGAGTGGAGTGCGCGTGGCTGCTGCAGCACACACTCTCCCATCCCACTCTTCGTTTACTGTACGCGTGCACACTTATATATATATGTCGTGAGCCTTTAGTGATGAACGCATTTGCCAATTCTTCAGACTTCCTCTCCGTCACTTCATCCTCTACTTTCCTCTCTTCGTCTTCATCTTTCTTCTTCTTCTCTTCTCTCACTCTTCGCTCCTGGAGATCTTGATTCCAGTACTGAAGAACAGACTACACATCATCCCAGAATCAGACGCAGCATACGACGAAGCCAAGCAAGACCGGACGAACCAGGAGAAGGACATCGGACCCAACGACAAGAACGGAAAAGGTTTCTGAGGAGTCTTCTAAAGGTAGGGGGCGCTTGCATGTCGAATGCATGGTCTAAGAACGGTACCGGATGAACGTTCTGCCAAGTGTGTGTGTGTGTGCATGTTTTTATAATTCATTAAAACTGATGACGTGCATGTGTGCATGTGTTCACAATTGCTAAAACTGATGCATGATTTGAGATTTTGATAGTGATCTTCGTGACGATGGCGTAGTTTGCTCGTGGATGATAATGATGGGTCTATTTTGTTGCCACTATGAAAATTATGTGTGTGCATGTCCTTAATGGGATTGTTCAACGTTGTTAGTGTGATGACCGATTGTAACATGCACTGGTGTGATTGACTGAATGATTATGAGCAGTGTGCGAAATCCGTCCTTGTTTAATGACTACGGTAAAATGTTCATGGTGCGATGATGTGTAATGATAAATGTGTTAGTTGCATGAGTAAGAGTTGGGGTGACCCATGGAAGGTCAAGAACCCCAAGGGAAATGACTTCCAGTTACCAACTCTGGCTAGATCCCAATAGGGCTCGTGGTAGCCGTTGGAGCTAGAGAAATGAGTCTCGAGACGCCGTGGGGGCCGGTACCACCTGGTAAGAGCTGAGGGACGAGGGGCCAAAAGAAAAAGGGGGCTGTAACTGAGAGTCTTTTCCCGAGTCGGATCCGCGTGCATGCATATAGATTAAGGCTGATTGTGGTGATATATAAATCTATGTATGCGCATGTGTATGATTTTGAATGCATGAAAATATATATATATATATATTGAGATGTGGAATAAACTCTGTGAATTATGTGTGTCATGAATGTTGTTTGAATTGTATGAACTTGGTTACTTGAGAAAGGTTGAATGATAGCAGGAGCGTGTACTGACGCTGATACCGAGTCTGTGAGTATCATTATACATGTAAAAGCTCACCCCTGCAGTGGCCATTTTCAGTGAATATCTTTCGTGAGGAGGATCAGAAGCAGAGCCGAAATGCTGGGCGGAGTGCTGATGCGTTTCGAAGGTTCCATTAAAGCGTTGTTGGATGAAGCCCGGACTGGCTCATACCGGATGTTAATGTTTTTGTGAATGAATAGAACCTTATGGATAGGAAGAAGTCCAATTTTGTATTGTAAATATTGACATGCACTTTTATGTATATATATGGATGTATGGTCTTGGTGTGCGTGATGCTATGTGCTGCTTTGTTTCCTAATTATGTTTTAATAGATACGCAGGGACAATCTGATTGAGCAGGTTATAGTTAAGTCCGAATGAACCGAGAATTGTCTTAGGAAAAACTCATGTCGGATACGTTGGGCGGAGTCGTACCCCGCCCGAAGTATGGGAGCAATCCGCCCAAGCGCGAGAACTCACGCTGAAGCGAGCAATTACCAGAGCGAGATATTGACCATTTTCCTTTCCTATCCGTTGTGATACTAACGCAATCCGGACCCCGATGTTGAACCCCGAATTTGGGCGTATGGCTAAGTCCGCCCAGGCGTTGCCATAATTAGTTGAGTTGGGCGGAATAGGTTCAAACTCTTCCTTTCTCCACATCCTACCAACGTATATGTACCTTGTAACTTCTCATTTTTCTGAGTGAAAGGCGAGTGTGAGGATTTACTTAGTGAACCCTTGTCCATACCCGATGGAGGAAATTACCTTGTAGTTGTGTTAAAGAGGCGTTATTTAGACTTCGTTTAGGCGGCGTTATACCTCGCCCAAGTAACTAGGACAGCCCGCCCAAGATAAATATACCCCGCCTAGCCAAGTAGGATGATTCTAACTTCGCTTTTCCACCAATTGCTACGCGTGTGAATGTATTAACATATTTCCCTTATCTATTCCCCCTGTTGAGTGATCAGTATTTCTCGAAGGGAAGCCTCGGTGCGAAATCTCCTCTATCCGCTGCTGTATTACCATACTCCGCCTGGACGGTGTAAGACCCCGTCTGAGCGAATAAACGGTGTTGCGCAATCCGCCCTAGTGTTGGTGCGTTACGATAAACCCATTGAGCCGGCCCAGTTTTTAGCTTCCCTGTAGGCTGCTTTATGCGCATGAATGTTCTTAGTTTTCCCCATTGCCTGCTCCCTTTTACATTAAATATTACGTGACTGTTTTTGTGAAAAATTTCCTCATATTTTGGGATTTATTAGTTGCAAATAATTAGGGTGTTACATTTTGGTATCAGAGCGGACCGAAAAGTCCAAGGCCAAAAGTATGCTTACCAAGTGTAAGCGGTGGTGTTTGTGTCTATTGATTGAATGGTTGAAATTGTTCTGATGCTGGTTGAACCTGATTGATATTGGCTTGCGGATAGGAGGGTGTTGCCCCTCCTGGTCCTATTGATTGTATAATATATATATAGAGATAGCATAATGTGCTAAGTTATTGATTGTTGGGCTAATAACTAGATCGGTAGTAAGTGGCTCCGTGTACTTATCCTTAAATGTCAATTTCAGGATAAGGAATGGCGCATCGTCAAAGTATGGAGGCTATAGCCACAGCATTCCAACGCTTTGCTGATGTGTTTGAAAGGCAAGGCCAAACTCAACCTGAGGATGGCCATGTGCTGGACCGCTTCCTGAAGAGGAAGCCGAGTGAATTCTTAGGAGGACGGAACCCTGAGGCTGCGTTCAAGTGGACTCAGGAATTAGAGAGAATTTTTAGGGGCCTTCGCTGTACCGAAGCCCAGAAGGTGGAATGCGCAGCGTATATGCTGCGAGATGAAGCGGAGAATTGGTGGAAGATAGCCAGGAGTCAATTTCCCGAAGATGACAATCAACTGACATGGGACGATTTCAAGGCCTGCTTCCTAGACAAATACTTTCCCGACACAGTGCGGAGTCGGAAAGAGCTGGAGTTTATGGAGTTAAAACAGGGCTCCATGACTGTGGAAGAATACGCGACCAGATTTGAAGAATTGTGCCTATTTTATCCGCCCTTCCAGCAGCCGGGAACGGAGCACTCCAAGTGTCTTAAGTTTGAGAACGGACTGAGATCGGATATCAAGAGGGCCTGCAGATACCATGAAATCCGGAGTTTCCCCGCCTTAGTGAACAAGTGTAGAATATTCGAAGAGGATGACAGGGCTCATTCGGGCCAGTGCAGCAGAGCCAACCAACACTTGAGGCCTCAGCAATCACGTTTCAAGAGGCCAGGGAACGTGAGGAGGAATGAACCCTTCACCAGATATCAGAACCATAATGACCGAGGGAGACAGATGAGTGGGCGACCCAGGTATGGCGGATGCTTTAAATGCGGCGGTGATCATTTTGCTAAGGAATGCAATGATACGAAATGCTACCACTGCGGAGAGAGGGGACACGTTCGCCCGGACTGCCCTCAACTCCGCCAGGCGAACACCAATGTGCGTCAAGGAGGATTTCAAGATCGAACCAGAGTGAATGATAACCAACGACCTGGTGGCAGAGGCAACGGAACCAGAGGAAATATGATGCATGCCCCGAACAGTCGAGAGAGGAACACCGGCCCAACAGCGCCAGGAAGGATCTACACCATCAATGCAGAGGATGTTGCACCCGCAAACGATCTAGTACAATGTAAGTGCTCACTTGGAACAAATACGCTTAATGTTGTTTTCGATTCGGGAGCAACCCATTCTTTTATAGCTGATGAGTGCGTGAAACGGTTGAAGCTACCAACTGTGTCTATGAACCGGACTTTAGAAGTGGCCAGCCCCACTGGCCCTAGTGTGTTCACATCGTCCATATGTAAAAATGTAGCATTTGAGTTGTATGATCGGAGTTTCACCTTCGATCTGATTTGCATGCCCTTAAAGGGTCTTGATATTGTGCTTGGAATAGATTGGCTTTCAGCCAATAAGGTATTAGTAGATTGTAGAAACCGAGAGATCGTTTTCCCAGAACAACCCACTGAAGATGGCGCGGCACAAGGTATAACCCAACTATTTATAATGCTTTGCCTAACCAAAGGTGAGAATGAGCCCCTAGTGAACGAAATTCCGGTTGTCTGCGAATTCCCAGAAGTGTTCCCAGAGGACGTCCCGAGTGTACCTCCCCATAGAGAAGTTGAATTCTCTATAGACTTGATCCCTGGAGCCGAACCGGTCTCCAGTGCACCCTACAGAATGTCCTCAACTGAATTGGTAGAATTGAAGAAACAAGTAGATGAGTTACTTGAGAAGCAGTTCATTAGACCAAGCGTGTCACCATGGGGCGCACCTGTGCTACTTGTTAAGAAGAAGGATGGCAGCTTGAGACTTTGTATAGATTATCGACAGCTTAACAAACTCACAATCAAGAATCGATACCCACTGCCTAGAATTGATGATTTAATTGACCAGCTGCGTGGAGCCTCAGTCTTCTCAAAAATCGACTTACGATCGGGATATCACCAAATCCGAGTGAAGGACTCGGACATTCCTAAAACTGCCTTTAGGACTAGGTATGGTCACTATGAGTATGTAGTGATGCCGTTCGGTGTGACAAACGCCCCTGCTGTTTTCATGAATTACATGAACAGCATATTCCATTCCTTCTTAGATCGGTTTGTTGTTGTCTTCATCGATGATATTCTAGTTTATTCTAAGACATCGGAGGAGCATGAAGGACATCTCAGAGCGGTACTCCAAGTGTTGAAGGAGAAGCAATTGTTTGCAAAGCTTTCAAAGTGCGAGTTTTGGATGGATGAGATCCACTTCCTCGGGCATGTGATCTCCAAGCGAGGCGTCTCGGTGGATCCTGCGAAGGTAGCCGCTGTAATAGCGTGGGAAAGGCCCAGATCGATCTCGGAAATAAGGAGTTTTATGGGCTTGGCAGGTTATTATAGAAGGTTCATCGAAGGTTTTTCTAAGTTGGCATTACCTCTGACTAAATTGACTCGGAAGAACGTTCCTTTTGTGTGGAGTCCGGAGTGTGAGAGCAGCTTCCAAGAGCTGAAGAATAAGTTGACAACGGCTCCGGTGTTGGCATTACCTGAGTTACGAGAAAGCTTCGTGGTCTATTGTGACGCGTCCGGACTCGGACTAGGATGTGTACTCATGCAGAAAGAGCGAGTGATAGCATATGCCTCTCGACAATTGAGACCCCACGAACAACATTATCCGACCCATGACTTGGAGTTGGCAGCAGTAGTTTTTGCATTGAAAATCTGGAGGCATTACTTGTACGGATCCAAATTTGAAGTGTACAGCGATCATAAGAGCCTTAAATACCTATTCGACCAAAAGGAGCTGAACATGAGGCAGAGAAGATGGATTGAGTTTTTGAAGGACTATGATTTCGAGTTGAAATACCACCCAGGTAAGGCAAATGTCGTAGCGGACGCATTGAGTCGAAAATCCCTCCACATAGCAGCCATGATGGCGAAAGAAGTTGAGTTGTTAGAGCGGTTTCGAGACATGAACTTGCATGTTGACACCCCTTCCTCTCAGAAGATGACAATCGGTACGTTGAGGATTGCCAACGAATTCTTAAAATCCGTGTACGAACAGCAACAGGCGGACTCTTACCTAGCTGAAATGAAGGAAATTCAGGTTAAAGGAAAGGATTTATCCTTGGCAGAAGGGTCAGATGGGATCTTCCGGGTGAGGAACAGAATATACATACCAAGTGAAGGAAGATTGAGAAGAATGGTGCTTGATGAAGCCCACAAAAGCCTACTCAGCATTCACCCAGGAACCACGAAGATGTACCACGACTTGAGGAGGCAGTTTTGGTGGCCCGGACTAAAGAAGGATGTGGCTGAGTACGTGGCCCGGTGTATCACTTGTCAGAAATCGAAGGTAGAGCACCAAAAGCCGTACGGTGCAATGCAGCCTCTAGAAATCCCCGTGTGGAAATGGGACTCAATTGCGATGGATTTTATCATGGGATTACCCAGGAACCGAGCGGGCCATGATGCCATTTGGGTCATTGTTGACAGATTGACGAAGAGCGCACACTTCTTACCTGTAAATATGAAGTACCCATTGCATAAGTTGGCTCGAATCTACGTTCAAGAAGTTGTTCGACTGCATGGCATACCTACTTCCATCGTCTCAGATAGGGACCCCAGATTTACGTCCAGGTTTTGGACCAGCATGCACCAAGAACTGGGGACGAAGCTTTGGCTTAGTTCTGCCTACCACCCCCAATCGGATGGACAATCCGAGCGAACGATTCAGAGTCTAGAAGACTTATTGAGAGCGTGTGTGTTAGAGCACGGTGGGGACTGGGAGCAGTACCTTCCCTTGATCGAGTTTACGTACAACAACAGCCATCATCACAGCATTGGCATGGCACCTTATGAGGCATTATATGGGCGTAGATGCCGAACCCCACTCTGTTGGTCGGAAACAGGTGAAAGTCTACTATTGGGACCAGACATCGTGAAGCAAACCACAGAACAGATCCGAGTAATAAGGGAGAAGGTGAAAGCATCACAAGACAGGCAGAAGAGCTACCATGACAAACGCATCAAGCCATTGGAATTTCAAGTCGGAGATCGAGTGTTTCTGAGAACCTCTCCGAGTAAAGGAGTTGGATGAGCCTTAAAAAGTGGGAAGTTAAGCCCTCGCTACATCGGACCTTATGAGGTAGTAGAACGGATTGGCCCCGTGGCATACCGTCTCGCGTTACCAACTCACTTGTCCCGATTGCACAACGTATTTCACGTGTCTCAACTAAGGAAGTATTTGCATGACCCCAGCCACACGATGCCTGACGACGAGGTAGAGATTAAGGAAGACCTAACCACTGTGACTACACCGGTTGGAATCGTGGATCAATCGGTAAAACGCTTAAGAAACAAGAACGTAAGGCTGGTTAAGGTGGAGTGGCAGCAAGGCAAGATCACCTCCTATACGTGGGAACGCGAAGACGCTATGCGACAGCAGTACCCCGAATTGTTTACCTACGTAAGTACCAACTGAATTTCGGGGACGAAATTCTTTTTCAGTGGGGGAGAACTGTAACATCCCTGTTTTAAAATTAAGTGCTGAATGAAGAATGAACCATTAAGACTTAATTTCAACTAAAAATGACTGTTAATTGCATTAACTAAGTGGGTTTAAGCCATTAAAGTATACGAAAAAGGTGATGGTCAGGGATGGAGTGGAGTGCGCGTGGCTGCTGCAGCACACACTCTCCCATCCCACTCTTCGTTTACTGTACGCGTGCACACTTATATATATATGTCGTGAGCCTTTAGTGATGAACGCATTTGCCAATTCTTCAGACTTCCTCTCCGTCACTTCATCCTCTACTTTCCTCTCTTCGTCTTCATCTTTCTTCTTCTTCTCTTCTCTCACTCTTCGCTCCTGGAGATCTTGATTCCAGTACTGAAGAACAGACTACACATCATCCCAGAATCAGACGCAGCATACGACGAAGCCAAGCAAGACCGGACGAACCAGGAGAAGGACATCGGACCCAACGACAAGAACGGAAAAGGTTTCTGAGGAGTCTTCTAAAGGTAGGGGGCGCTTGCATGTCGAATGCATGGTCTAAGAACGGTACCGGATGAACGTTCTGCCAAGTGTGTGTGTGTGTGCATGTTTTTATAATTCATTAAAACTGATGACGTGCATGTGTGCATGTGTTCACAATTGCTAAAACTGATGCATGATTTGAGATTTTGATAGTGATCTTCGTGACGATGGCGTAGTTTGCTCGTGGATGATAATGATGGGTCTATTTTGTTGCCACTATGAAAATTATGTGTGTGCATGTCCTTAATGGGATTGTTCAACGTTGTTAGTGTGATGACCGATTGTAACATGCACTGGTGTGATTGACTGAATGATTATGAGCAGTGTGCGAAATCCGTCCTTGTTTAATGACTACGGTAAAATGTTCATGGTGCGATGATGTGTAATGATAAATGTGTTAGTTGCATGAGTAAGAGTTGGGGTGACCCATGGAAGGTCAAGAACCCCAAGGGAAATGACTTCCAGTTACCAACTCTGGCTAGATCCCAATAGGGCTCGTGGTAGCCGTTGGAGCTAGAGAAATGAGTCTCGAGACGCCGTGGGGGCCGGTACCACCTGGTAAGAGCTGAGGGACGAGGGGCCAAAAGAAAAAGGGGGCTGTAACTGAGAGTCTTTTCCCGAGTCGGATCCGCGTGCATGCATATAGATTAAGGCTGATTGTGGTGATATATAAATCTATGTATGCGCATGTGTATGATTTTGAATGCATGAAAATATATATATATATATATTGAGATGTGGAATAAACTCTGTGAATTATGTGTGTCATGAATGTTGTTTGAATTGTATGAACTTGGTTACTTGAGAAAGGTTGAATGATAGCAGGAGCGTGTACTGACGCTGATACCGAGTCTGTGAGTATCATTATACATGTAAAAGCTCACCCCTGCAGTGGCCATTTTCAGTGAATATCTTTCGTGAGGAGGATCAGAAGCAGAGCCGAAATGCTGGGCGGAGTGCTGATGCGTTTCGAAGGTTCCATTAAAGCGTTGTTGGATGAAGCCCGGACTGGCTCATACCGGATGTTAATGTTTTTGTGAATGAATAGAACCTTATGGATAGGAAGAAGTCCAATTTTGTATTGTAAATATTGACATGCACTTTTATGTATATATATGGATGTATGGTCTTGGTGTGCGTGATGCTATGTGCTGCTTTGTTTCCTAATTATGTTTTAATAGATACGCAGGGACAATCTGATTGAGCAGGTTATAGTTAAGTCCGAATGAACCGAGAATTGTCTTAGGAAAAACTCATGTCGGATACGTTGGGCGGAGTCGTACCCCGCCCGAAGTATGGGAGCAATCCGCCCAAGCGCGAGAACTCACGCTGAAGCGAGCAATTACCAGAGCGAGATATTGACCATTTTCCTTTCCTATCCGTTGTGATACTAACGCAATCCGGACCCCGATGTTGAACCCCGAATTTGGGCGTATGGCTAAGTCCGCCCAGGCGTTGCCATAATTAGTTGAGTTGGGCGGAATAGGTTCAAACTCTTCCTTTCTCCACATCCTACCAACGTATATGTACCCTGTAACTTCTCATTTTTCTGAGTGAAAGGCGAGTGTGAGGATTTACTTAGTGAACCCTTGTCCATACCCGATGGAGGAAATTACCTTGTAGTTGTGTTAAAGAGGCGTTATTTAGACTTCGTTTAGGCGGCGTTATACCTCGCCCAAGTAACTAGGACAGCCCGCCCAAGATAAATATACCCCGCCTAGCCAAGTAGGATGATTCTAACTTCGCTTTTCCACCAATTGCTACGCGTGTGAATGTATTAACATATTTCCCTTATCTATTCCCCCTGTTGAGTGATCAGTATTTCTCGAAGGGAAGCCTCGGTGCGAAATCTCCTCTATCCGCTGCTGTATTACCATACTCCGCCTGGACGGTGTAAGACCCCGTCTGAGCGAATAAACGGTGTTGCGCAATCCGCCCTAGTGTTGGTGCGTTACGATAAACCCATTGAGCCGGCCCAGTTTTTAGCTTCCCTGTAGGCTGCTTTATGCGCATGAATGTTCTTAGTTTTCCCCATTGCCTGCTCCCTTTTACATTAAATATTACGTGACTGTTTTTGTGAAAAATTTCCTCATATTTTGGGATTTATTAGTTGCAAATAATTAGGGTGTTACAAGTAACCCTGAGGAGACCAAGGAAATACAAAGGCAAGTGAAGCTCTCCTAGATAAAAGTTGGGTAAGAGACTCTATCTCTCCTTGTGCTGTTCCTGTGATTCTAGTACCTAAGAAAGATGGAACTTGGCGCATGTGTAGTGACTGTAGGAGTGTGAATAACATTACCATTAAGTATAGGCATCCCATTCCTAGGCTTGATGATCTACTTGATGAATTGCATGGTGCAAAATTCTTTTCCAAAATTGATTTAAAAAGTGGATATAACCAAATTAGGATTAGAGAAGGTGATGAGTGGAAAACTGCTTTTAAAACCAAATTTGGCTTGTATAAGTGACTGGTTATGCCTTTTGGATTAACTAATGCACCAAGTACATTCATGAGGTTGATGAATCATGTTCTTAGAGAATTTATAGGACACTTTATGGTAGTGTATTTTGATGACATACTGGTGTATAGTGCTGATTTAGATTTGCATGTTCATCATTTGTATTCTGTGTTGGCTACTTTGAGGCGTGAGCAATTATATGCTAATATTGAAAAATGCACATTTTGTCAAGATCATGTGGTGTTTCTAGGCTTTGTGGTGTGTTCTAAAGGGGTAGAGGTAGACCAAGAAAAAGTGAAGGCCATCCAAGAATGGCCAACACCAAAAACTGTGAGTGAAATTAGGAGCTTTCATGGTCTAGCTAGCTTTTATAGGCGCTTTGTGAGAGATTTTAGCACATTGGCAGCCCCATTAAATGAGTTGGTGAAGAAGAATGTGAGCTTTAAGTGGGGGAAAAACAAGAGAGAGCTTTCCAAACTCTTAAGCAAAGACTAGTTAGTGCACCCATTCTAGCATTGCCTAATTTTTCCAAGTCTTTTGAAATAGAATGTGATGCTTCTGGCGTAGGTAGAGGGGCTGTTTGTGTAACATCCCGATTTAAAAGTGAAATTGAGCCATTAGAATAATAATTATAAAAGTGGAAAAGTTACTTGTCAACTATAATTAATTTAATTAGTTCAACTTGGGAAATGATGGCTGAGTAATTGTGATAGCTGGCCGCTTGTGAGTGGTGGGTGTCGTGAGTGGACTGCCAATTCACGCTTTCCCACCCCACTTCTCTTCTCTTCGTACGTATATATATATATATCCTGGCCATAGTTCATATGCATTCCTTTCAGAATTCCTCTTCTGCTACCTCTTTCTCTTAGTTCCTTCTTCTCTTTTTCGTCGTTCTCCTTCTTTTTCCCTGTTCCCTGTTCTCTGTTCTCCGTTTTGGAAATCCACGAAGACGGTGCTGTAGAAGATTCAGAGTTCCTTCTGTTGGTGAAGGACAACCACCAAAGCAGAAGGGAGTAGCTTTCTGTCCCCGAGCCGATTGCAGAATACGACCGCGTTCGAAGGGGGACTAAACAAGGCAAACAGAGCAGCCGATCGAACGTCGGGAAACAAAGGAGCTTCCCGAGTCCCTTCTGTAGGTAGGGGGCGCTTGCATGTCAAATGCATGGTTCACGAAGGGTACCGGATGAATGTATTGCTTTAAGTGTGTGCATGTGTCTATGACGACTTTATACGATGCATGATTGTTAATCTTTGGATTCCGTGTGTATGTTAGTAGCATCTTGTTAATAGTTATACAATAATGTGCATGCTGGTATGATTGACGAGTAAATGTAGGAACTATGTTGAATCGGTTTCTACTTTGATGGTTACGAAGAATGTGTCGGATGAGTAATGATGCTTGCTGACAAAACGCATAAGCTGCATGTGTAGGAATTGGATGACCCGTGGAAGGTCAGGAGCCCCAAAGGAATGATTTCCAGCTACAAGCCTTGGCTAGATCCTGTGAGAGCTCGTGGTAGCCGTGGGAGCTAGAGATAGGTCTCGAGACGTCAATGGGAGGCCGGTACCACGCAGAAAGAGCTAATGGACGAGAGGCCAGTAAAGGGAACCTGTAACTGAAAGTCACTGCCTAAGTCGGATCCGCAGGCATGCATGTAGATATGATGTTAATTAGGATAGTACGCGTGGTATGACTCGGGGTGATACGAAGGAATTCCGAGTGAGTCGATGCATATGATTGTGTGAATGAGAATGAACCTTACGTAATATGTATGTGAGTGTATGTTATTGATATTATTCTAATCTGCATGGCCTTAGTTTAATCTGAATACGACCGAGTGAACATTCGTGTGCGTACTGATACTGATACTGAGTCATTGACTGTCATTTTATATGTAAAAGCTCACCCCTACTGTGGCTATACTTTTCAGTGAATGTCTCTCGGAATGAAGAATGAAGGAGGAGCTGAATGCCGAGTGAAGTGCTGGTGCACTGTGGAAATTATGTGTTCATGTATATGCTGTGTATATGCCTTGTTAAGCCTTGGCCGGCTCGTGTTTCAGTCGTAGTCTCTTTATACTAGAACTTGAACCCTCCTGGGTATAAGACGTGACCTTGTGCCTGTAATTATTTATATCCCTTTATATCTATTGTACTGTGTGTTGTTCTATCTTGCGTGAATGATCCGAGTACTATATGTATATGCACTTACTGAGTGTGTGAGGTTGGTATAACCATGGGTAGAAATGGGATTAAGAGTTGATGGGGAAAGTGAGACAGTGATTTATTCTGAGTGCCGAAGAGTTTATGTAACATCCCAGTTTTAAAAGTTAAATACCGAATAAAAATTAAATAATAAGAAAAATTGAAAGTAAAGAATTAGTTGTTAATTATAGCCAATATAGTCTGAGAGTTAATGACAAGTTAATTGGACTTAATTGATGGGATGTGGCTGTCTGTGATTGGCGGAAGGTGTGAGTGGTCTGCGACTCACTCTTTCCCATCCCACTCCTTTCCCCCTCGCATGCCTATATAGGTGCGTATTCAGTATCACCGTGGGTGCAAACAACTTCTCCCACTACTCCATTCTCTCTTTTCTTCTTCGTCTCCATCTTCTTTCCTTTCCCCTGTTTCTGTCCGTCACGACGACAGTGCGGGAAGAAGGTCAGAGCCCCGGCAGGTGAAGGACGATCGTAAAGCAGAGGAAGAAAACCACCCCAACTCCGAGCCAAGTGCAGAGTGCGACGGAGTGGAGAAAGGCTGAACGAATCTGTAGAAGGGCGTCAAATTCAACGTCAAAGAGCAGAAAAGCTTCTTGAAGTCCCTTTCGTAAGTAGGGGGTGCTTGCATGTTAAATGCATGGTCCACGAACGGTACCGGACGAATGTTCTGCTTGAGTGTGTGTGCATGTGTTTGTGATGATTGATCCTATGCATGATTGGAGATTCTGGATTCCGTGTGTTTTATAGTGGTTGAACAATAAATGTTTATGATCTGGATGGTGGTAAAGTAGTATGTTAGTATTGGTAATAACGAATGATATGCATGGTTCTATCCTTGTTAACGCTGTGAGAATATGAATGTGTGCTTGTTAGTTGATTTGTCAGATGCTATTACTTGATTGCTGATGGTTGAACATGTTGGTGTAAATAATAAAGTAAATAAAGGTTGCATTGAATCGGTTCCTACTTAATGGTTACGAAGGAGGTATCGGTGGTGTAATGACGCTTGTTGGTAGATGCATTTAGCTGCATGTGTAAGAGTGGGGCGACCCGTGGAAGGTCAAGAGCCCCGAGGGAATGACTTCCAGTTACAGACCCCGGCTAGATTCCGAAGGAGCTCGTGGTAGCCGTAGGAGCTAGAGAAGAGTCTCGAGACGCCAATAGGAGGCCGGTACCACGCGGGAAGAGCTGAAGGACGAGGGGCCAGGGGAGGGGATAACTGTAACTGAAAGTCATCACTCGAGTCGGATCCGCAGGCATGCATGTAGATATGAGGTTGATTAGAGTAGTACGTATAACGTGTGTGGAGTGTTAGGAATGGTTTCCGAGGGTGGGGAATACCTGTATGTGTTGTCCGTGTGTCTTAAATGTCATTTTGTAGTGTCTAACTTTAATTAATTTGAAAACGATTGAATGGATGTGAATGTGCATGCTGACACTGATACCGAGTCCTTGATTGTCATTTTACATGTAAAAGCTCACCCCTGCAGTGGCTACACTTTCAGTGAACATCTCTCGGAAGGAAGGATGAAGGAGGAGCGAGTGCAGGACAATGAATCCGAGCGCTATTGGGATATATATCTACATGTGTATATGTGTACATATATAAATACTGTGTATGATGTTTTGTTAAGCCTTGGCCGGCTCGTGTTTTGGTTGTAGTTATTACATTAAAACTTGACAGCTTTGGGCAACAAAAGTCCTGATGAAGTTTTTGTAATTATATGAATGTTTTCGCTTATATAAGTATATGTTGTGTGTTCTTTTATGCTGTAAATGAGGTCGAGCGGTGAAGAGGACTGTATGAGGATGTCTTATGAGCGTAGAGTAATTATAATCTGTGTGATTAAATGGTAGTATGCCGGGTGAGTCAGTTGCTAGCTCCCGAATGATTATAGGCCTGAGGATTTCCGAGTAAAAGCAAGTATGAGATCCCGAGTGAGGAAGAGTTGATTTTTCTGAGTGAAAACCTCGAGTGATTCCCTTCTGAGAGAGGAGTTCGAATGGTGGTTTAGAGTGGATTGGATCTTAAGTTTTAGGGTATCGATAACCGAGTGAAAGATGGGAAGTCCGAGTGAGAAGGAGTCCTGGAATCCGAGTGGGATAACCCTCAGTTCCCGAGTAGAGTATGAGTGTCGTTGTATGGTTAAATTTGGAGGGCTAAGTTATGGAGTTCCGAACGAATAGAACGATTCGCCCAAGCGTGTGGACTTGCGCTGAGGCGAGTAGGTGTCAGTGAGGTATACCGCCCAAATACCTTTCCCCTCTGTTGTTACGTTAATGCATCCCAGATACCGGTGTCGACCCCTATTTGGGCGTTGTGGTTGAGTCCGCCCAGACGTTGTCATACCCAGTTGAATTGGGCGGAATGAGTTCAGGTTCCCCTTTCCTTCAAACTAATACACATGTGCATTTCCCTTTCCCTTCCCTTACCTGTTTCCCTATGCTGAACGCCTAGTATTTCTTTGAGGAAGGGTTAGTCCCGTAGAACGAGTAAGGACCGGTATGGGGTTTCCTTTGTGAATTCCCTCTCCATCCGCTGTTGCATTGCCATACCCCGCCTAGGCGGTATCAGACCTCGCCTGAGCGAGCCAATGATGTTGTGTAACCCGCCCTGGCGCTGGTGGGTTACATTAAACCAAATGATCCGGTTCCAGTCTTAGCTTTTCTGTTATTTGCCATATGTGTGTGAATGTTCTCTATTTTCCCTTGTCTACCTCTTCCCTTCTATGTCGAATGAGGCGTGGCTGTTTCTGTGAAAAAAAAAAATCTTCCTCATTGTTTTGGAATTATTATTTGCAAAGATTAGGGTGTTACATTTTGGTATCAGAGCAGACCGAAAGGTCCAAGGCCAAGGTATGCTTACCGAGTGTAAGCGGTTGTGTGTTTTCTGACTAAATGGTCATAATTGTTATGATGTTAGTTGAACCTGATTGATATTGGCTTGAGGATAGGAGGTTGTTTCCCCCTGGTCCGATTGTGTGTGTAACCTGGAAGAATGATATAATGTGCTAAGCTATTGAATGTTAGACTGAGAACCCGATCGGTAGTAATTGGCTCGATATACTTATCCTCGAATGTCGGTTTCAGGATAAGGAATGACGCATCGCCAAAGCATGGAGGCTATAGCCACAGCATTCCAACGCTTTGCAGACGTGTTTGAAAGGCAGGGCCAGACTCGAGCTGAGGATGGCCACGTGCTGGACCGCTTCCTGAAGAGGAAGCCGAGTGAGTTTCAGGGAGGACGTAATCCGGAGGCAGCTTTTAAATGGACTCAGGAACTGGAGAGGATTTTTGGGGGTCTTCATTGTACCGAGGCCCAAAAGGTAGAATGTGCAGTATATATGCTGCGAGATGAAGCGAATAACTGGTGGAAGATAGCCAGAAGCCGATTCCCTGATGATGAAGCTCAGCTGACATGGAACGATTTTAAGACATGCTTCTTGGAGAAATACTTCCCCGACACAGTAAGGAGTCGGAAGGAGCTGGAGTTTATGGAGTTGAAGCAAGGCTCCATGACTGTGGAAGAATACGCGACGAGATTCGAGGAGTTGTGCCTATTCTACCCACCCTTCCAACAACCTGGGACAGAGAGCTCGAAGTGCCTTAAGTTTGAGAATGGATTAAGATCAGATATTAAGAGGGCCTGCAGATACCATGAGATACGGAGTTTCCCTGCATTGGTGAATAAGTGTAGGATATTTGAAGAAGATGACAAGGCCCACTCGGGCCAGAGCAGTAGAGCCAACCAGCATCTGAGGCCTCAGCAGTCACGTTTCAAGAGGCCAGGGAACGTAGGAAGAAATGAACCCTTCACTAGATATCAAGGTTGTGGTGACCAAGGGAGACAGATGAGTGGACGACCCAGGTACGGTAAGTGCTTTAAATATGGTGGCGACCACTTTGCTCAGAGTTGCAACGATACCGATGTTAAGTGTTTTCACTGCGGGAATAGGGGACACATTCGCCCTGACTGCCCCCAACTTCGTCAAACAAATGCTGGTGTGCGTCAAGGAGGGTTCCAGGTGAAGAGCAATAGGAATGATGGACAAAACGCACGGGGCGGAAATAATAGAGCTAGAGGGAATATGATGGTTGCCCCAAATATCAGGAGGAGAGACACTGACCAACCAGCCACTGGAAGAGTCTACGCCATCAACGCAGAAGAAGTCGCACAAGCAAATGACTTGGTACAATGTAAGTGCTCACTCGGTAGATACACACTTAGTGTAGTTTTTGATTCTGGAGCTACCCACTCCTTCATAGCTGATGAGTGTGTGAAGCATTTGAAGTTACCGACTGTGTCTATGAATCGGACTTTAGAAGTGGCCAGCCCGACTGGCACTAATGTGTTCACATCGTCAATGTGCAAAGACGTAACGTTTGCATTGTATGATCGGAGTTTCACCTTCGATCTGGTTTGCATGCCCCTAAAGGGTCTTGACATCGTGCTCGGAATAGATTGGCTTTCAGCCAATAAAGTGTTAGTAGATTGCAGAAACCGAAGGATAATTTTCCCGAGACAGCACCATGAGGACTGCGCAGCACAAGGTATAACTCAACTATTCATGATGCTTTGTCTAACCGAGGGCGAGAGTAACATCCGAGTGAACGAAATTCCGATTGTCTGCGAATTCCCAGAGGTGTTCCCTGAGGATGTACCGAGTGTCCCTCCCAATAGAGAAATCGAGTTCTCTATAGACTTGATCCCTGGAGCCGAGCCAGTCTCCAGTGCACCCTATAGAATGTCCTCAACTGAATTAGCCGAGCTGAAGAAGCAAGTGGATGAGTTACTCAGAAAACAGTTCATTAGACCGAGTATATCACCTTGGGGCGCACCGGTACTACTTGTTAAGAAGAAGGATGGCAGCATGAGACTTTGCATAGACTACCGACAGTTAAACAAACTCACAATTAAGAATCGGTATCCACTACCCAGAATTGATGATTTAATTGACCAACTGC
Source organism: Clitoria ternatea (assembly GCA_037962975.1). Lineage (NCBI taxonomy): Eukaryota > Viridiplantae > Streptophyta > Magnoliopsida > Fabales > Fabaceae > Clitoria > Clitoria ternatea. Next base: position 225,016 of record JAYKXN010000010.1, read on the forward strand.
GTGGAGCCTCAGTCTTCTCAAAAATCGACCTACGATCGGGATATCACCAAATCCGAGTGAAGGACTCGGATATTCCAAAAACTGCCTTTAGGACTCGGTATGGCCACTACGAGTATGTAGTGATGCCGTTCGGTGTGACAAACGCCCCTGCTGTCTTCATGAATTACATGAACAGCATATTCCATCCCTATTTAGACCGATTCGTAGTTGTTTTCATTGATGACATCCTAATCTATTCTAAGACTTCCGAGGAGCATGAAGAACACCTCCGAGCGGTACTCCAAGTGTTAAGGGAGAAGCAGTTGTTCGCGAAGCTTTCAAAGTGCGAATTCTGGATGAATAAGATCCACTTCCTCGGACATGTAATTTCCGAGCAAGGAGTCTCGGTGGACCCTTCGAAGGTGACAGCTATAATGGCATGGGAGAGACCCAAGTCGGTCTCGAAAATAAGGAGTTTTATGGGCTTGGCAGGTTACTATAGAAGGTTCATTGAAGGTTTTTCTAAGCTGGCGTTACCACTAACTAAGTTGACTCGGAAAAGCATTCCCTTCGTGTGGAGTCCCGAGTGCGAGAGCAGCTTCCAAGAGCTAAAGAACAAGTTGACGACTGCGCCAGTGCTGGCATTACCCGACTTACAAGAAAGCTTTGTAGTTTATTGTGATGCATCAGGACTCGGATTAGGATGCGTGCTCATGCAGAGAGATCGGGTGATAGCGTATGCCTCTCGGCAATTGAGACCTCACGAGCAGCATTATCCGACCCACGATTTGGAGTTGGCAGCCGTGGTGTTCGCACTAAAAATATGGAGGCACTACTTGTACGGGTCCCGGTTTGAAGTATACAGTGACCACAAGAGCCTCAAATACCTATTCGACCAGAAAGAGCTGAACATGAGGCAGAGAAGATGGATTGAGTTTTTAAAAGATTACGATTTCGAGCTAAAATACCATCCCGGAAAGGCAAATGTCATGGCCGACGCGTTGAGTCGGAAATCCCTCCACATGGCAGCAATGATGGTAAAAGAAGTAGAGTTATTAGAACGGTTCCGAGACATGAACTTGTATGTTGACACCCCCTCCTCTCGGAAAATGACAATCGGTACATTGAGGATCGCCAATGAGTTCTTGAAGTCCGTGTACGAGCAGCAACAGTTAGACTCCTACTTAACCAAAATGAAGGAAACTCAGGCCAAAGGAAAAGATTTATCCTTGACTGTGGGATCAGATGGGATCTTCCGGGTAAGAGGCAGAATATACATACCGAACGGAAGAGAATTAAGGAGAGTGGTGCTTGATGAAGCCCACAAAAGCCTATTCAGTATTCACCCGGGAACCACGAAAATGTACCATGACCTGAAGAAACAGTTCTGGTGGCCCGGACTAAAGAGGGATGTGGCAGAATACGTAGCTCGGTGTATTACGTGCCAAAAATCAAAAGTGGAGCACCAGAAACCGTACGGTGCAATGCAGCCCCTGGAGATTCCCATGTGGAAATGGGACTCGATTGCTATGGATTTTGTCATGGGATTGCCCACAAACCAAGCGGGCCATGATGCGATTTGGGTTATTGTTGACCGACTGACGAAGAGTGCACACTTCCTGCCTGTGAACATGAAGTACCCGATGCATAAATTGGCAGGGATTTACGTCCACGAGATTATCCGACTGCATGGCATACCAACTTCCATCGTATCGGATAGAGATCCGAGGTTCACGTCCCGGTTTTGGACCAGCCTGCATCAAGAAATGGGCACCAAACTTTGGCTTAGTTCTGCCTACCACCCCCAATCGGATGGACAATCCGAGCAGACGATTCAAAGTTTAGAAGACTTATTAAGGGCGTGTGTGTTAGAGCACGGAGGAGATTGGGAGCAGTACCTCCCCTTGATTGAGTTTACGTACAATAACAGCCATCATAACAGCATTGGCATGGCACCCTATGAAGCACTATATGGACGTAGATGCCGAACCCCACTTTGCTGGTCAGAAACGGGTGAGAGTCTGCTATTGGGACCAGACATTGTGAAGCAAACCACAGAGCGGATCCGAGTGATACATGGAAAAATGAAGGCATCTCAAGACAGGCAGAAGAGTTACCATGACAAACGCACCAAACCATTGGAATTTTCAGTCGGAGACAGAGTGTTTTTGAGGACTTCTCCGAATAAAGGAGTTGGACGAGCCTTGAAAGGCGGAAAGTTAAGCCCTCGATACATTGGACCTTATGAGGTGTTGGAACGAGTAGGCACCATGGCATACCGAATAGCATTACCGATCCACTTATCCCGATTGCATAACGTATTTCATGTGTCGCAACTAAGGAAGTATCTACATGACCCCAGTCACATAATGCCTGACGATGAAGTGGAAGTCAAGAAAGACCTAACCACCGAGACTACACCGATCAGAATTATGGACCGATCGATGAAGCGTTTGAGAAACAAAAACGTACAGCTGGTAGAAGTGGAGTGGCAACAAGGAAAGACTACCTCTCGTACCTGGGAACGCGAAGACACCATGAGGCAGCAGTACCCCGAGTTGTTTGCTAAGGTGAGTTACCGACTGAATTTCGAGGACAAAATTCTTTTGAGTGGGGGAGAACTGTAACATCCCAGTTTTAAAAGTTAAATACTGAATAAAAATTAAATAATAAGAAAAATTGAAAGTAAAGAATTAGTTGTTAATTATAGCCAATATAGTCTGAGAGTTAATGACAAGTTAATTGGACTTAATTGATGGGATGTGGCTGTCTGTGATTGGCGGAAGGTGTGAGTGGTCTGCGACTCACTCTTTCCCATCCCACTCCTTTCCCCCTCGCATGCCTATATAGGTGCGTATTCAGTATCACCGTGGGTGCAAACAACTTCTCCCACTACTCCATTCTCTCTTTTCTTCTTCGTCTCCATCTTCTTTCCTTTCCCCTGTTTCTGTCCGTCACGACGACAGTGCGGGAAGAAGGTCAGAGCCCCGGCAGGTGAAGGACGATCGTAAAGCAGAGGAAGAAAACCACCCCAACTCCGAGCCAAGTGCAGAGTGCGACGGAGTGGAGAAAGGCTGAACGAATCTGTAGAAGGGCGTCAAATTCAACGTCAAAGAGCAGAAAAGCTTCTTGAAGTCCCTTTCGTAAGTAGGGGGTGCTTGCATGTTAAATGCATGGTCCACGAACGGTACCGGACGAATGTTCTGCTTGAGTGTGTGTGCATGTGTTTGTGATGATTGATCCTATGCATGATTGGAGATTCTGGATTCCGTGTGTTTTATAGTGGTTGAACAATAAATGTTTATGATCTGGATGGTGGTAAAGTAGTATGTTAGTATTGGTAATAACGAATGATATGCATGGTTCTATCCTTGTTAACGCTGTGAGAATATGAATGTGTGCTTGTTAGTTGATTTGTCAGATGCTATTACTTGATTGCTGATGGTTGAACATGTTGGTGTAAATAATAAAGTAAATAAAGGTTGCATTGAATCGGTTCCTACTTAATGGTTACGAAGGAGGTATCGGTGGTGTAATGACGCTTGTTGGTAGATGCATTTAGCTGCATGTGTAAGAGTGGGGCGACCCGTGGAAGGTCAAGAGCCCCGAGGGAATGACTTCCAGTTACAGACCCCGGCTAGATTCCGAAGGAGCTCGTGGTAGCCGTAGGAGCTAGAGAAGAGTCTCGAGACGCCAATAGGAGGCCGGTACCACGCGGGAAGAGCTGAAGGACGAGGGGCCAGGGGAGGGGATAACTGTAACTGAAAGTCATCACTCGAGTCGGATCCGCAGGCATGCATGTAGATATGAGGTTGATTAGAGTAGTACGTATAACGTGTGTGGAGTGTTAGGAATGGTTTCCGAGGGTGGGGAATACCTGTATGTGTTGTCCGTGTGTCTTAAATGTCATTTTGCAGTGTCTAACTTTAATTAATTTGAAAACGATTGAATGGATGTGAATGTGCATGCTGACACTGATACCGAGTCCTTGATTGTCATTTTACATGTAAAAGCTCACCCCTGCAGTGGCTACACTTTCAGTGAACATCTCTCGGAAGGAAGGATGAAGGAGGAGCGAGTGCAGGACAATGAATCCGAGCGCTATTGGGATATATATCTACATGTGTATATGTGTACATATATAAATACTGTGTATGATGTTTTGTTAAGCCTTGGCCGGCTCGTGTTTTGGTTGTAGTTATTACATTAAAACTTGACAGCTTTGGGCAACAAAAGTCCTGATGAAGTTTTTGTAATTATATGAATGTTTTCGCTTATATAAGTATATGTTGTGTGTTCTTCTATGCTGTAAATGAGGTCGAGCGGTGAAGAGGACTGTATGAGGATGTCTTATGAGCGTAGAGTAATTATAATCTGTATGATTAAATGGTAGTATGCCGGGTGAGTCAGTTGCTAGCTCCCGAATGATTATAGGCCTGAGGATTTCCGAGTAAAAGCAAGTATGAGATCCCGAGTGAGGAAGAGTTGATTTTTCCGAGTGAAAACCTCGAGTGATTCCCTTCTGAGAGAGGAGTTCGAATGGTGGTTTAGAGTGGATTGGATCTTAAGTTTTAGGGTATCGATAACCGAGTGAAAGATGGGAAGTCCGAGTGAGAAGGAGTCCTGGAATCCGAGTGGGATAACCCTCAGTTCCCGAGTAGAGTATGAGTGTCGTTGTATGGTTAAATTTGGAGGGCTAAGTTATGGAGTTCCGAACGAATAGAACGATTCGCCCAAGCGTGTGGATTTGCGCTGAGGCGAGTAGGTGTCAGTGAGGTATACCGCCCAAATACCTTTCCCCTCCGTTGTTACGTTAATGCATCCCAGATACCGGTGTCGACCCCTATTTGGGCGTTGTGGTTGAGTCCGCCCAGACGTTGTCATACCCAGTTGAATTGGGCGGAATGAGTTCAGGTTCCCCTTTCCTTCAAACTAATACACATGTGCATTTCCCTTTCCCTTCCCTTACCTGTTTCCCTATGCTGAACGCCTAGTATTTCTTTGAGGAAGGGTTAGTCCCGTAGAACGAGTAAGGACCGGTATGGGGTTTCCTTTGTGAATTCCCTCTCCATCCGCTGTTGCATTGCCATACCCCGCCTAGGCGGTATCAGACCTCGCCTGAGCGAGCCAACGATGTTGTGTAACCTGCCCTGGCGCTGGTGGGTTACATTAAACCAAATGATCCGGTTCCAGTCTTAGCTTTTCTGTTATTTGCCATATGTGTGTGAATGTTCTCTATTTTCCCTTGTCTACCTCTTCCCTTCTATGTCGAATGAGGCATGGCTGTTTCTGTGAAAAAAAAAAATCTTCCTCATTGTTTTGGAATTATTATTTGCAAAGATTAGGGTGTTACAGTTTAGGTATTACCGAGTGAATGAGAACACGGGTTACCAAGTAAGGGTTGATCTAGATACTTTCCGAGTAATAACTGTCAGGATTTTTCGAGTGTAGAATAATTAACAATTACCGAGTGAGAATCCGCCGAGTGAAGGTTTCCCGACAGAAAAACGACACCTAAGACCCTAAGTGGACCCCGTTGTAATAGATTATTAGTAGCAAGGGAATTTGAGTGAGTCTAGATTTAGCAGGATAACTAAAGTGGGAAAGTTATGGTTTCCGAGTGAAAAATGAGTGAAATACCCCGAGTGGTAAAAAGGACGTGAAAGTTATTCCGAGCGAGAAGTCTTCATAGATTCTGAGTGAGTGGCTATGGGAACCATTTTCGAGTTACCGTATGTGCATTCCGATTGAGTGAAGTCAGGGAATGTGTTATGTTTTCTGAATGGAGCTAGTATGTTTAAGGGCTAATCTGAGTGAATTGAGAGTGGACCCTTCCGAGTGAATACGCTTGAGTGATTCTGAGTGAAAGATATAAGTAAACCCTGAGTGAGGAAGAGTTTGTATTTCTGAGTAGAAACCTTGAGTGATCCTCTTCTGAGAGGGGAGTTAGTGTAGTGGTTTAGAGTGGAATGGATCCTAAGTGTATGATATTTAAAATCCGAGTGAATGGTGTAAAATCCGAGTGAGTGAGGATCTATATTCTAGATGGTTAAGATTAGACTAAGTCCGAGTGGGGATTGCCTTAATGATTTTCCCTGAGCGAACAAAATGCCGAGTGGGCTAGCTATCATTTTTCGAGTGATTGAGTCGTATGATATCTCTGGATTCCGAGTGTCCGATTAGCCGAGTGTAGCTTCTCGATCAGCGAATGAAGGATTCACCGCAGCGAGCGTGGTTGATGGAAGGCTTTTGGTGGGTTAGCTTAGGCGAATGAGCGCTCGCCCGAGCGAGTGTGCTGTCTCGCTCAAGCGGAGTCGGATCTCGCTTGAGCGAGTGCACGCTGTTTCCCTTTGGCTCGCTTGAGCGTTGTTGGGTTTCGCTAGGTGGCTTTTGTTTGACCTTTATCTTCCCTTGCCTTCCATTTCCCCTCCTTCTCCTTGTTGTGCCCGGTTTAATTAATTTGGGCAGATTAGGTATGTTTTGCTAACTCTAAAACTTAAAAAAAAAATTCCCCTGTTTGGTTTTATTTATTTATTTAAAATGAGGGTGTTTCAGTTTTGCTTTAAGAGGGCCACCTTATAGCTTATTTTAGTGAAAAACTAAGTGGGGCCGCCTTGAATTACTCCACCTATGACAAAGAATTCTATGCTTTAGTGAGAACCCTCAAAACATGGCAGCATTATCTTTTCCCTAAGGAGTTTGTTATCCATAGTGACCATGAGTCTCTTAAGTATCTTAGAGGTCAAAGTAAGCTTAATAAGAGACATGCCAAATGGGTTGAGTTCTTAGAACAATTCCCATATGTCATTAAGTATAAGAAAGGGCAGGGAAATGTAGTTGTTGATGCATTGTCTAGGAGATATGCATTGATTTCTATGGTTGAGACCAAACTGCTTGGTTTGGAAATTTTAAAGGGGCTGTATGACGGTGATAATGAGTTCGGCCAGAAGTATAAGGAGTGTGAAAGGGTGCCTGAGGATGAGTATTATAGGTTTGAGGGGTTCTTGTTCAGAGAGAATAGGTTATGTGTTCCCCAATCTTCCATTAGAGAGCTTTTAGTGAGGGAAGCACATAGAGGGGGTTTGATGGGTCATTTTAGGGTGCATAAGACTTATGAGATCTTGCATGAGCATTTTTCCTGGGTTAACATGAAAAAGGATGTAGCCAAACATTGTGAGGCATGCATTGAGTGTAAACAAGCTAAGTCTAAAGTGCTCCCACAAGGTTTGTACACTCCCCTCCCTGTTCCTGAACACCCTTGGGTAGATTTGTCCATGGATTTTGTGCTTGGGTTACCTAAGTCCAGTGCTGGCCGAGATGCTATATTGGTAGTGGTGGATAGGTTTTTTTAAATGGCTCACTTTATTCCATGCAAAAAAGTCAATGATGCTAGCCATGTAGCTGAATTAGTCTTTAGAGAAATCATTAGGATCCATGGCATGCCTAGGAGTATTGTGAGTGATAGGGACTCTAAGTTTCTGAGTCACTTTTGGAGGAGTTTGTGGGGTAGATTAGGGACTAAGTTATTGTTTTCTACTACTTGTCACCCCCAAACTGATGGCCAAACTGAGGTGGTCAATAGGACACTAGGTGCTATGCTTAGAGCGGTATTGAAGCAAAATTTGAAACGTTGGGAAGCTTGCCTACCCCATATTGAGTTTGCTTGTAACCGCGTTGTCCATTCCACCACTAATTGCTCTCCATTTGAGGTTGTGTATGGGTTTAATCCTTTATCTCCACTTGATTTATTACCTGTACCTAACATTTCTGTGTTTAAGCATTATGAAGGACAGGCTAAAGCAGATTTTGTGAGGAAGCTGCATGAGTAGGTTAAAGCCCAAATCCTCAAGAAGAATAAGAGCTATGCTAAGCAAGCCAACAAAGGTAGAAGGAAGGTGATCTTCCAACCTGGAGATTGGGTGTGGGTACACATGAGAAAGGAGAGGTTTCCTGAACAAAGGAAATCCAAGTTGCTTCCAAGAGGAGATGGTCCATTCCAAGTATTGGAGAGGATCAATGATAATGCCTACAAGATCCAAATGCCAGGTGAGTATAATGTGTCTTCTACTTTTAATGTGGCTAATTTGTCTTTGTTTTATACAGGTGAAGAAGACCCAGATTTAAGGACAAATCCTGTTCAAGAGGGAGGGAATGATGAGGACACCTCCCACCAGTCAGGGGCACTACAAGGAATAGGAGGACCGATGACAAGATCCAAGGCCAAGAAGACTAAAGCCACCTTACAAAGGCTAATTCTCACCCTCCTGGAAGACATAACCAAGGAGCCACAACCCAAGCTTACTCATTTGATCATGTGGAAGGAAGAACAGTAGAGGGCCTAGCATAAATGGCCTAGCTTCAAGAATAGGGTAGTGTAGGACTTGAATGACCTGTGTTTAAATCCTACCTAGACCCATTTTCTTTATTTCTTTTGTAATTTTTGGTCATGCTACTAAAATTTTCAGCATTGTCCCACTAAGACTTAGTGGTGGGTGGTTACCCTTGTTTCTAGGTAGTGGAGTAGTTTGTTTTTTTTTTGTCTAGCCAAGTTATACAAAACTGAATTGACGTGAGGAAAGGGGGACAGAAGTTGATTAATGAAATTTTCTAAGTGTTGTAAACTTAGTGGTGAGTGTGATACTCTTGATCCTTGTGTGAAGCAAGGTTGATTAGCCATGCATTAGTGTGATGCTTGTGTGTGAATGCTAGTCAATTATGGAGGTGTGATGCTATCCATCTTTTGTCATTTTTTTTTATTAATTCATACACTTTTACCATTGTTTTTCAAATTGCATCTAAAATTCTGAACTCTAAAGAATTAACAAGAAAATCAAGGAATCCTAGTTCAATTGCCAAGTTGTGTTAGTTGTCTTGTTATTGTGTCCATTTTCCATTGTAGTGTGCAACTGAATTCATGTGAGAATGAGACTAGTTTGATCCTTAAATCTCTCATGGAATCTAAATCCCAACAATCATGGATAAGTTGAAATTGAATTTTTGATCCTTACAGCAAACCATAACTTTCTAAATTCAATCTCCACTCTAGATTTCCCAATTTTCCTTGTATTGTGTACGTCTGTGTGTGTCTTCTTCCTTTTTTTGTGGCAGCCATTCATCAACAAGAAGTCAGCCCTTGCCGGTCCTCAACAAGATCCACATCAAACTCTAAGGTAAAGAATTGGATAAATTGCTCCTTGGATGACCCTAAGCATCAAGTTTTGTGAAGATATCTAAAAGAATCACATCATGGTTGATGTGTCATATAAAACCCCACAAACTTTTTATCTACTCTCTCTTTTGTACACACTAGCTAAGAAGGAGTTAAAAGGATAGTTCTTCACTCAATGCACTTGTAATTTAGAGAATAGTTAGGCTCCTGGCATTGTTTTGGATTGGGTCTTATTCACTTTACATTTTCTTTACTTGTGCTTGAAAACTTCAAAAACCCATCAAGATTACAAACCCACCAACCATGGTGATGCATCATTGGAACTATAAGGTTAAGAACTAGATGAATTGCTTCTTGGATGAGCCTAAGCATCTACTCATCATGTTTATGTGTCCTAGAAAACCCCACGACCTTTTTATCTTCTCTCTCTTTTGGACTTAATAGCTAAGGAGTCAAAATAAGGGTTGTTTACTCAATTTACTTGTAGTTTAGAGAATAGTTACCCTCCTAGCAATGTTTTGGATTGGGTCTTGTTCAGTTTATGTTTTTTTCACTTGAACTTGAAAACTTTGAAAACCCATCGAGATTACGAACCGACACACCATGGTGATGCATCAATGGAACTCTTAGGTTAAGAACTCTATTAATTGCTCCTTTGATGATCCTAAGAATCAAGTTTTATGAAGATATCTTCAAGAATGACATCATGTATGATGTGTCCTAGAACCCCATAAACTTTTTATCTTCTTTCTCTTTTGGATCACTAGCTAAGAAGGAATCAAAAGGGTGGTTGTTCACTTAATTGACTTGTAGTTTAGATAATAGTTAGGCTCTTGAAATTGTTTACTATTGAGTCTTGTTTACTTTACGTTTCTTCACTTGAGCTTGAAAACTTTGGAAACCCATTGAGATTACGAATCGACCAACCATGGTGATGCATGATTGGAACTCTTAGGTTAAGAACTAGATGAATTGCTCCTTGGATGATCCTAAGCATCGAGTTTCGTGAAGATATCTTCAAGAATGACATCATGGATGATGTGTGTAACACCCTCGGTTAAATAGGACAGACCCTTCTATAGGATCATCCTACTTAACTAAGAGGTTAAAAGTTTTTAGAAAAAGTGAGGAATTTTTTTTTGTAAGTAAAGCAGTGGCAGATCAGTGGAAGCAAATAGTAGGTAATTCATATAGTTATTCACAAACTATAAGCAATTGTACTCTTAATAGAATGGGGCACATAGGCACCCTTAATACATACAGTCATCCATTGTCTTATTATTTAATTATATATATTCAACTACACATATCCTACTTTTATTGAGTGCTCCCAGTTGGTCCAATGTACTGCTGTTCTTCGTACTCCAGTTCTTGGTTTCCCTAGCTCCTCTATTATTATTAAACAGAAAGGGGTGAGTATATACTCTAGACCCTGAAGGTTCCCTGTGCGGGCATACCCAGTTAATAGATAATATAACATAAATAATTCAGTTAACATATTTACAACTATAATAATCAATAATATTGTTATGGAATGCATGAGTTAGGTTCATTATAATTTATCTAAAGTTTAAGTCTCGTGATACATGTGGGCCCAATAAACCAATCCACCATTATCATTATCTCATTCTTTGAAAGTCGTCCTGCTCAAGCTGCCTGGGCACAACGTTTCCATACTAGAGCGATCAGAGCCCACCAAGTCCCCCAACCATTATTTAATCATCATATGGTACGAATAAACTCATAGGTTCTAATCATTATATTATCCTGGGACTTGGCTCTACACGATCATAGTTATATTTCGTCATTTAGTCAGTACACCAGACTTGCATCGTCTGACCCAGCTTCAGGCGCTACTCTGATGCCATTGGGTATCTGTCCTGGTTGTACTCCCAAGATTCTCCTCAGAGACCATACGTTAATGTCCTCCAATGTACCCGGTATATGCTCTAGTTTTAATCCTTCAAAAATATCTTTATGATGTAAAATGCATTATTTAAGTTTTATCATTACTTTGATCCCTAGGTATCTATGTGTTTCCAGCCTTGTAATATTTGTTCTCATGTTGTTAGGTCCCACCTATTTTTTTAGACATTGTAAGTTATTTTTATTATTTTATTTATTTATTATTATTATTATTTAGAAAGTATTTCGGTTATATCTTGGCTAAAATAATGCTTAGTTTAAAGAGTAAGTAGTGTGTTCCTTATCTCATTATTCATAACTAAACAATAATAATAATAATATAATAATATTAATAAGGCGGCAGAGCCGTCTATTATAATATAGATAAGAAAAAATGAAATAAAAGGAAAAATAAATGTAAAGAATAAAGCGGTAGAGCCGGCCATTATATTCGATAAAATAAATGACAAAAATTAAATAAAGCCAAAACAAATGTTAAGAATAAGGCGGTAGAGCTATGCGTTATAATATAGATACGCAGAAATGAAATAAAAGGGAAAAATTAATGCAGAGAATAAGGCGGCAGAGCCGTCCATTATAATATAGATAAGCAAAAATAAAAGGAAAGATAAATGTAGAGAATAAGGCGGTAGAGCCAGCCTTTAAGCTCAATAGTAAATAATAATAATAATAATAATAATAATAATAATAATAATAATAATCATCATCATAGTCATAATCATAATCATAATTGTAATCATAATAATAGTAGCAGTGATATAAATGGTGACCATCCATCCTTATTTCCTTGTTTATCTCATCTTTCAAAACTTCCTCACTGGAATCCACATAGACACCCATGGTTCTTAATTTTTTCATAATTCAATACCTAACATATCCACTTAATCATCATGGTTAGTAATAATCAATACAACCAATTAATCATATACATAGCAATAAAAATATATAAAAGAAATATATAAAAATTAAAGCATCTTAATTTAACAACAATTCCTGAACCTGCCCTCAGAAAGGTAAGGACCAAAAGTACCTTATTCTTTCCAAACATACGGTCCACCTTAGGATACCAGAGAATATACCCCCTTATCTGAGGTGTCGTATTTTTGTGATACTAGACGAAAGAGAGAAAATTCAACTTTCAAACCATAGCTCTGATCAACGATCCGTCTCTGTAGATTAGAGCTTGGATTTTCCAATATCCAAATGATTAGGCAAAAAGAGAGAGTGGTAAAAGTGGTGGAGGAAGAAGAAGAATAGAGGTTCGTAGTGGTCGGAGGTGGTTTTGGTGAAGAACAGAGGTGGTTTAGTGTCAATAGAGGAGAGAGGGAGAGAGAGGGAGAGAGAGAGGCTGCATGAAGAGGGAGAGAAAGAGTGGTGCAGATTTTGAAGATGGGTGATGCCATATTTATAGGAAAACCTGGCTACTGGATCTAGATTTAATTGGTACCGGTTTTGAATAGTTAATTTTAAAAGAAAACAAAAAGTTACTTATAGTTATGGTTAGAATCTGTAAAAGTTTCCAACATGAAAGTTGTAGATCGGCTCTTTTTCTTTGACATGGTATGCAAAAATCTAACACCCGGAGCAAAAGTTATGCCAAAAATAGAGAAAAATCAATGTTTCTAGAGTTCCCGTAACAGTTCTTTTTTGCAGGATAAATCTACCATGCAAAATCTGTTGTGAATTAGCTTTTGGTTTCTTCATGAAAGTTGTAGGAGTTTTCGACACAAAACCATGAAAAAAGAACGAAGTCATTTCGACATCGTATGAGAGAGATATTCGTGTTTTTCTATAGGGGTACTATTGGGTGATGAAAATCACTATTTCTCTGAAAAGTTTCACTTTTCGGGTATGATCGAGCAAGAACTAGCTTTTAGGTTCTTCACAAGAATTGTAGAGGGGTTCAATACGAGAACAAAGAAATTACAATGAACTGATTCTGAGCTCGTATGAGAAAGTTATGATTTTTCTAAGAATTTAACAAGATTAAATAACGGGTTTTTCAGAGTACAAATTTTTGGTTCTTCAAGTTGGTGATGATAGATCACGAAATAGAGTTCGAGGCTAGAAATAGAGTTTGTCAGGTTTCTCATAACGACGAAACCGAGATAAAAATTTCTTAATTTCGACCTTATATGAAAAAGTTAAGCCCAAAACAAAAAAATATTTGAGTTGAATTCAGAGGTTCCTATTTAACTAGATAATTTTTTTAAGAAATGAGGTTGATGGGGTCCGAATTAGAGTTTGGGTTCTTCAGGAGAAGTGTTTGATTTGTCAAAACCGTTCATTAGGGACTATCCATGCTGGAATCAGACATCCCAAAGTGTAGAAACAGATAATTGTAGACCTCTTTTCGGTATGAATCGGGTGTCCAAGATTGTACTAGTCTAACTAGTTTATTATATCGGTGTTAGATATGGGATCAGATAATCAATTCTTGACTACCCGCGGGGTCCTTTATTTACTTTCGTTAATATTTGATCCGGTCTGGATACCGGCCCCTAATCTTGTGACATCAGAGTGAACTCATGTAAGCAAAACCGGTGTCCTGGTTCAACATTACCACACCGGATATCCGACGTCTGTCCGTCCGTCCTCATCTCACGGCTGCCCCACTTATTTTCTCTATAACGGTTCTTTGTTCATTTTCGCAGAACATTTATATAACTGTTGGCTTTTCAATCACAGCAAGATAAGAGCCCCTAATAACTTATCAGCGAAGACACGTATGTAGCAAAATATGTCACGTCAATGGCCTCAGAAAGCAAGTGGATGTGTCAGCAGATTATGCGAAAAAGGTGATTATCCTCTCCTCTTCCTAGAGGATCATACTCTGATAATTGACCTACCCTCCTGACACATTCTGAGTGTTGAGCCACCCTGATTGACATAATGTACACGCTATCAAAAGCTAGGGGACCCACCTGTATCCAACGACTCATTTTCTTACGTACAACTATAAATAGCTCATTTCAACACACATGCATGGTATCGTTGTTCTATCTCAAACTTTACTATTACTTCGCTTGAGCATTCATTGAGTTCTTACACTCTTCTAACTTGAGCATCGGAGAATCTTCGCAGGTGGCACCACCTTTCGCCCCCTTGCAACGCGAAACGCTGGTGTGAAGGATCTCCAGGACAACAAGACCAGCCTCTCCCACTGAGAGACCGGATTAATACATCGGATACACACTGTTCCGGTGTGCAAACCCTAAAAACACCTATAATCTTGTGGCTGGTCCCACACGGATCCTAGACCCCGGTCCAGACCAGTTCATTGGCACGCCCAGTGGGACTCGTTAGAGTTATTCCCATTTTCGTAGAAGTTTGGTAGTCACGATGGAAGGTGATGGGAGAGATTTCGTTGATGGTCACGTGGAGGATGTGACCCATCAACAGACTGGAAGGAGACTTGTCTTCGAGTCTCCTGTAACTCAAACTCGGAGGATGGTGCAAGTGCAAACGCCTGACCCTCGCGATGAGGTTATCAGGCAACTCAGGGAGGAGCTGATGGAGTTGAAACGGGAGAGAGGAGGAGCTGGGGACAGGGCAGCGTCCCATGCAGAGGATGCTCATCATGCATCAGCGAGGGATAGATCTACAACCCTCCAGTATTTGAAGATCCCCACGTATGAAGAGAGAGAGCAGACGCAAGACTCTGGTGATAGAGTCAGTACCAGGAGAAGGGAGCAGGCGGTGGTGACTTCAGGGACGTACAAGCTCAGTGTCCCTTTCTCAAGAAGGCTGATGAGCATTGTTATCCCGAAACATTTGCAAACAACTCAGCCATTATAGATAGGGAAGTATAATGGAGAAACTGACCCCACTAAGCATTTGGATGCTTATGTGTATGAAGCTATGTATTTGGGAGCAGATGAAGATGTTATGTGCAGAATGTTCCCAAGGACACTGACGGAGGAGGCTCTCAGCTGGTTTAAAAGCTTACCCTCAGGATCTATAGACTCTTGGGAGGAAATGGCTGCTGCATTTGAAAGCCATTTTGTCATCTCTAGGGATATCCTAAGAACCTCCCATACCCTGGCCCAGATAAGGCAGGGAGAAACTGAAACTCTTAAGGAGTTCTTGAAAAGGTTTTATAAGGAGGCAGCTTTGGTCCCCAACCTCACGGAGGCCATACAACTTCATATTGTAGTGGAAGCTCTTCAGCCTGGCTCAGCCTTTGCCCTATCTTTGGCAAAGAGCCCCCAAACAACCTTCGAGGAGTTTCGAAGGAAGGCTTCCAAGTACGTGGGCATAGAGATGCATCTAGAGGCAACTGCAACAAGAATGAAGCCTTCAGCACCCACTCAGCAGCCACGGAGAGAAAAGGAGAGGGTGAGGCCTGAGAAGCATGCCTTTAGAGAAGATTTTGTAAACGCTCGCTCGCATCCACGAGATAGGCGTGTATCATCGTTCGACAACTATGCTCCGTTGAACACCAGGCATTCACAAATCATGAGGGAGGTTGGTTGGCCAACGCTGAACGTCTTTGGTATAAGGAAGCCAGCCCCAGTCAAGAGGGGTGGTAACCCACGTAAGTACTGCACTTTCCATGAACAGACAGGACACAATACTGATGAATGCAAAGCATTAAAGAATACGGTGGAAACTCTCCTTTGGGAAGGAAAGCTGAAGCAGTATTTGTTCAAGGAGAAATCTGTAGATGAGCCTCAAAGGATGGAAAAAAGGAATAGAGATCCTGATGACGAAGATGATAATACACGTAACCCAGCAAGGAAGTTCACTGCAGCTGAAAAGCAAAAGGGAGTAGTGATTGTTGAAGGTGCCCAACAAAATAACATGCCCCAGCAGCAGAGGCAGGGCAGACGAGAGGTGATTGAGATGATAGCTGGAGGATTTGCGGGAGGAGGAGCATCAATCACAGCACGGAAGAATCACCACAGGATGATTCTGTCTGTTCAGGGCAAACCAAGGGATAACCGCCCTTTCAGGGACGGTATGGCAGCTCCGACGGTGTCATTTACTGATGATGACTTTGGCCCAACAATTCCAGGAGGTGATGATGCGGTAGTTATCGTGGCAGTCATAGCTAACAAGGATGTCAAGAGGATCCTCGTCGATCAGGGAAGTTCTTATGATGTTATCTTTTATAATTGTTTCAAACGAATGGGTTTCAATGATGCAGATTTACAACCCTACAGGCAAGAACTCACAGCGTTTAATGGAGCCAAGCAACCCACCAAGGGGTATCTTGACACCCTGATTTCTTTTGAAGGGGAGCCTGGTGCGAGAACAATCAAGTCAAGAATCCTGGTGATTGATGTGGAATCCCCATACAACGGTATCATAGGCCGTCCAACACTGAATGCGATGGAAGCAATTGTATCCACTCCTCACCTCTTGATCAAATTCATTGACAAGGACAACGGTGTGTCCTCTCTCCGCGGTGATCAGGAGATGGCTCGATACTGTTATAACCTGAGCCTCAACATGGTCAAGTTGGAGGCATTCAACAAGAAGAGGAAGCTGAATGACGGAGGAACAGCGGCAGGGTCTGTCAGTTTAATTGATCTGGACCCCAGAACGGAATTGAAGATTGATCCACTCAATCCCTCTAAGCCCACACCGGATGGTGGTTCCAGGGACGTTGTCTTAGGAGATTCCCCAGAGAAGGTCACGCACATCAATGATAAGCTGGAGTTTGCCATGGAGCAGCGCTTATTAGCCCTTCTGCAGGAGTTCAAGGATCTTTTCGCGTGGACAGCAGCAGATATGCCCAGGATGGACCCTGATTTTTGTTGCCACAAGCTTGCCGTGTACCCTGAAACAAGACCGGTGGCCCAGAAGAAGAGGAGGTTGGGACCGGAGAAGCAGAGGGCAGCTTGTGAGCAAACAGAGGAGTTGTTAAAAGCAGGCTTTATAAGGGAGATACGTTACTCTTCTTGGCTTTCTAATGTGGTTATGGTGCAGAAAGCTAATGGCAAATGGAGAATGTGCACAGATTATGTGGATCTTAACCGTTGCTGCCCCAAAGATCCATATCCCCTGCCCAACATTGATCGCATGGTGGATGATTCATCTGGTTACCAGTACCTCAGTTTCATGGATGCTTATTCGGGGTATAACCAGATTCCGATGTGGGAGGGAGACCAAGAGAAAACTGCCTTTATCAATGACCGCGGTGTTTTCTGCTACACCGTCATGCCTTTTGGATTGAAGAACACCGGCGCTACCTATCAGCGCATGATTAACAAAGTCTTTAAAGGGATGCACACCAGGCTGGTCGAAGTTTATATTGATGATATTATAGCCAAAACGCCCGCTGGAGGAGACCACATTGAAGATCTGTGCCAAGTTTTCACTAGGCTCCGATAGTACAACATGAGGTTAAACCCCTTAAAATGCACCTTTGCCGTTCCAGCTGGGAAATTCTTGGGATTCATGTTGACCCAACGGGGCATTGAGGCCAATCCTGGGAAATGTCAAGCAATCCTGGATATGCAGAGCCCTAAGAGTTTGAGGGAGGTCCAATCGTTGAATGGGAAGGTGGCCGCTCTAGCCCGCTTCATGCCCAAGATGGCGCACAGATCCCTTCCCTTGTATAAGGCGTTGAAGAAACACAAGAGTTTTGAATGGGGAGAGGAGCAGGAACAAGCCTTCCAGCAACTCAAGGCCGTTCTCTCGAGTCCACCAATTTTGGTTAAGCCTGACCCTGGTGAGACTTTGATCTTGTATTTGGCAATCTCTGATGAAGCCCTAGGCATGGCCTTGGTTAAAGAAACCCCTGAATGGCAGAGACCGGTGTACTTTACTAGTAAGACGTTTCAGGGGGCAGAAGGAAGGTATCAGAAGATTGAGAAAGCTGCTCTAGTAGTCGTGTGGGCATCACGACGGTTGAGGCCCTATTTCCACGCGCACCTAGTACTGGTGAGAACGGATTTGCCTCTCCGTTCAGTGCTTAGCAAGCCAGATCTCGCTGGAAGGATGATAAAATGGTCTATCGAGCTGTCTGAATTTGAAATTTCATATGAGCCTCGAGGAGCCATCAAGGCACAAGTGTTGGCCGATTTTGTTGTGGAGATGACTGGGGCGGACCCTGCCACCCCTCGAGCGCATTGGACCATTTACGTTGATGGATCGTCGAATAGCAAAGGTTGCGGAGCAGGTGTTGTGGTAGAAAGTGATGATGGTGTGCACCTAGAAATTTCCCTCCGATTCAATTTCAAAACCTCCAACAACTAGGCTGAATACGAAGCATGCTTGGCCGGTCTCCGTGCGGCGATTGACATCGGAGCATCAGCAGTCACACTGTGCAGTGATTCTCAATTGGTGATCTCGCAGATCCAGGGGGAGTACCAAGCAAAGGAGCCGCAACTTCAATTGTACTTGAATTGTGTTAATGAGTTGAAGGGAAGATTTGAAGTTTTAGAGTTCAAACATGTGCCCAAAGAGGAAAATACCAGAGCGGACATCTTGTCAAGACTTGCAAGTACGAAGCAGCCCGGCAGCACAACAACGGTGGTTCAAAGCACTTTGACATCACCAAGCATACCTCTGTACCCGTCTCTGAATGCTATCATGGTAAGCTATCCGTATGAGGATTCTTGGGTCATCCCCTATATTCGCTATCTGGCTGATGGTCAGCTGCCCACTGATGAGAAGGAGAGGAGATGAGTGAAGAGGGAGCTACCATATTTTACTATGGTTGATGGTGTTCTCTACAAAAGGGGATTCTCTGTCCCATATCTTTTGTGTTTGAGAGAAGATGAGGTTCAAGCGGTTTTGGAGGAAGTGCACGAGGGGCAATGTGGGCACCATGCTGGAGGCCGAAGCTTAATGAGAAAAGTCCTCAGGGCTAGATATTGGTGGCCCACTGTGAAGCAGGATTCTGCAGATTTTGTTAGGAAGTGCGACGCTTGTCAAAAATTCTCCAATCTCCACCATACACCGGCCCAAGAGTTGTCCTCATCTGTTGTACCTTGGCCGTTCTACCAGTGGGGCCTTGATATTTTGGGTCCATTCCCCACTGCGCCAGGAGGTATCAAGTATTTGATCGTGGGGGTAGACTACTTCACTAAGTGGATCGAAGTAGAATCAGTAGTGCATATCACTTCTGCGCGAACAAGGCGTTTCGTGTATGAAAATATCATAGCTCGATTCGGGGTGCCAGGGCAGATTGTAACTGACAACGGCACCCAGTTCACAGACAAAAAGTTCACAGATTTGCTGGAAGGACTGGGGATAATCCAGATATTTTCGTCTGTTGAACACCCCCAAACCAATGGACAAGCGGAGGTAGCCAATAGAGAAGTGCTAAAGGGGTTGAAGAAGCATCTGGGAGAAGCAAAGGGAGGATGGACCGACCAGCTATGTCATGTTTTATGGGCATACCGCACTACGCCTCATTCTTCAACTAACGAATCCCCATACCGGTTGACGTACGGGGTTGAGGCCATGATCCCGGTGGAGCTACAAACAAGATCGGCTCGTGTGGAGTATTTTTCAGTTGAAGATAACAACGCCAATTTGGCATCAGAACTGGACGTCCTCCAGGAGTTAAGGGAAAAGGCTTTCGTCAGAGATCAGGCTATAAAAGCAAAGGCAGCACTCGGTATAATAAACGTGTCCAGTACAGAGCTTTCAACACCGGAGATCTTGTTTTGAGAAAGGCCAGTGTGGGGAATAAATTCGCTCACCAAGGGAAGCTAGCACCGACGTGGGAAGGTCCTTACAGAGTTTCGGAAGTGACTGGAAAAGGGTCATACCGGTTGGAAGAACTTGATGGAACTCCAATCCGCAACAAATGGAACACTCAGAACTTACGTGCTTATTACAGCTAGTTGGTAAGACGGCGTGTACTCTTTTTCCTTACTTGAGTTTTTTCCCTTTGGGTTTTCTCAAGAAGGTTTTGATGAGGCATGACCCCAACTACGCTCTTCATGTAATGTACTTTCAATTTTAATGAGAATACATCTTAACCGCCCTATCATTCTCACTTTTCTTATGTGTTGTGATTTATAGCCGTAGTTTAATACGCATACACCTCAGGACGGATGAACTCAACTACCAATTCTATAGTTGATGATATAACTCCTCGAGGAACTGATGAAGACCCCTCAGGACGGATGATCTCAATCACACATCGTGTGTTTTGGCGATGTAACTCCTTGAGGTGGAATGGGTTGTAGGGCTTGTCCTTTTTCAAGGCCACAAACCGAACCCCATTCGAAGACACATGGGTTGTAGGGCTGGTCCTTTTTCAAGGCCACAAACCGAACCCCATTCGAAGACACATGGGTTGTAGGGCTGGTCCTTTTTCAAGGCCACAAACTGAACCCCATTCGAAGACACATGGGTTGTAGGGCTGGTCCTTTTTCAAGGCCACAAACCGAACCCCATGCGAAGGCTTGGGCGCAGTAGGCTGGTTCATACAGAAAACCACGCTGAACCCCGAGTAACGGGCGTAGTAGGTTCAGGATTAGCCCTGATCTGAACCCCGTGTTGAAGGCTTGGATTGTAGGATTGCACCGAACTCCAAGTACGGTTAGTAGGATCGAACCGAACACCGTGTGAAGACTTGAGGTGTAGGACCAAACCGAACCTCAAGAGAAAGGCGTAAAGCTTACCCTTGCCAAAGCTATACAAAAATTCAAAGGCAATATCCGTCCTCAATTGTGGAATATCCACCCCAGAGCGGTTGAGCGCTCACGTACCCGCTCTATGCCTTCGAGGACAGATGAGCATTTTTATCTTTTTAAGAAGTTAAAAGGTAATCCTTGAGATAAAATTTCCCTTCCCAATGTACTTACACTTGGGGACAGGGCATGCTTTAA
Source organism: Clitoria ternatea (assembly GCA_037962975.1). NCBI lineage: Eukaryota > Viridiplantae > Streptophyta > Magnoliopsida > Fabales > Fabaceae > Clitoria > Clitoria ternatea. The sequence goes on from JAYKXN010000010.1 coordinate 245,887, forward strand.
CTTAATTGTCATTTCTTTGTTACAATTTGTTATCTTAATCCGGTGTGATAAGTACGCCTTAAGCAGCTTGGTAACTACACAGAACGGATTCGCAAAGCATTGAAAACAATAAAGTGTATTGTATAGCACTAAGTTATTCAACAACCATACATTTGACGCAAGCAGTTGAAGAAAAACAGCAGTGAATTTTATTTCCAAAAAATAAAAATTGTTCAAGTCACGAGGTAGCTAAAGCTGGAGCTGATCCCAGTACACAGCTATGAATAAAGCATAAATTAAGAGGCCGGTGCCTGATCCTCCGTAGTGGGTACTCCTGCCTTCTCCGTTTTGTCCTCTACTCCAGTTTGGGCACCTCCTTACGTTTCAGCTCCAGAGGCAGCGGTGGACGTTCTTGGCTCCATACTTTGACCTTCTGGAAGGGGAGGCAGTTCATACAGAGATGCATAGGGTTCATGGTGCGAGCCGTCCTTACGAACTTCGACAAGTTTTCCCCCATGGAATTCGAAGAACGGATCTAATCCGTACAGATTCAGCTGCACTCCAGGGTTACGATAATAGACTTGACGAAGGGCCAGTCCGAAGGATTCATACGCCACATTTTTGCATATCTCCAAGGCTTTGGCAGCCTTGGCCTTCGCAGCAGCTAATTTTCTCTGAACCTTGGCAAAATCCTCTTCTGAAGGCCCAGTACTCACACCACCCTTCTTGAGTTCCTCAATCTGGGCTTGCATCTCCTTCCGAAGGCTCTCCCACTCCCCAAGGTCTTTGTTGCGACCGTCCTCCATAATTTTGAGATCGTCAGCGAGCTTAGCCGATCTCTTCTTCTCCAGTTGTAATTCTTCTTCAAGGAGGGGTATGGATTTGTTCTGTTTCTGGAGGTCGGCAACTTCTCGCTCTAGAGCCTTGTTCGCAAAATGAACTTGGCTTGCCTCCTCAGTTTTCCTCTGGAGCGTCTCTTTGGTTTTCTTCAATTCTGACTCCACGCCCCTATGAACTTCAGCTTGCTTGGTCGCCCATTTCTCCTTCACCGCGAGTTCGGTTTCAAGTTTTTCAACCTGATCCATATAATCTGCCTTCTCGCTCAGGGAATCAAGGAGGCCGGACAGTTCATCTAGCTGCCAACGCCCGGCCTTACAAGCACCTCGAACCCCAGCAGCGTCGAGGGAAGGGCGGAGGCAATATCGTGCCTTTGGAAGAGTAGGAGGCATGGATCCCTGAAACCACAAGTAAGGAGAGAGGAAGGAGTCACGCGGAGGCTCAAACGCCGAAGGAGGACCATTCCCAGAGTCCGGCTTGGAAGCATTCTGTGAAGAAGGGGTGGAGGATTCAGGAACGGGCTTCTTTCCCTTGTCCTTCTTCAACTCAGTTTCTTCGACCGTCCTCTGACGCTTCTTCACAGGGTCATCAGAGGAGGGCTTTTCTTGATCTGCCTTTTTTACAAGATGCCTATTTTCCTCTTCTTCTCTGGGACGGCCTCCTCGTCGCCCGCTCCAGTGGCATCAGCTGGTTCTTCTGTTTCCTCCTCATTAAAGAGTGGAACCTCATCACCTACTGCAGAGGTTAGGGGAATGAGGGGAGTTTTGGTGGAGTTCCTCTTCGCCTGGATCTCATTCTCCTCAGAGGAGGAGTCATCGTCAGCCATCATGGTCCTTAACGACAACATCTCTGGGCAGGCTCTTTCGATTTGTTCTGTAAAACAAGAAAGGTTGAGTTAGCATATAAGAAGAAAAAATAATCAGAGCGGAATAATTATACAGTACAGACAGAGTAAGAATGGGTATTACGGAGGTAGGCGTTTCGGATGTCGTCCTCAGCCAAGAGGAGCCTGCTGGAAAATCCTTTGAGGGTCTTCGAGGCCGTCTGCATGGCGCTCAAGACCTCAACAGAGTGAGAGGAGAGTTCACTCTCATCTGTGTAATAAGCACGGCTCATAAGGAGAAAAGCTCGTGCGTCCAGCTGAGAGAAAACTTGGTAAACCCCTCCTTGTTTCGCCAGAAGACCGGCTTATTTGGTTGAATACGGACCCGCGTGTAGTAGTGCTTGAAGGAGCGTCCATCCACCTTCGTGGATTCTGTATAAGACTTGAAATTTATCACCCTTGAGTCACTACGGAGAGTAATGAACCCAAGGCCGCCCTTCTTATTAGCACGGCGGACCACTTGGCAATAGTGAAACAGTTTGGCCACAGTGGCGGAGAAGTTGAAATGCTCCCCCAGAGCCCGGACTAGACCCCAACCATTGGGATGAAGTTGTGTAGGGGCGCAGTCTAGGAAGCGCAGGACGGCCATCTGGAATTCCGTCATGGGGAAGCGTACTCCCAACTTCAAGAAGACGAAGTCGTACATGTAGACCGACCTCTCATCAGGGATGCTGTGGCATACTCTCTCAGAGGGGCGTGGTGCCAGCACAGCGTATCGCGCCTTGTACTTTTTATCTGAATATATTTTACAGCGGAAAGAAACCGTGCATTCCTCCTCACTCGCATGATGCGAAGGGATCTCTAGGAATTCCTCCTCCACCCAGCAGTAAGGTTTCTCCCTGTTGAGTTTCTCCCAGTCAAGCCGGTGTGCCACAACGTTGACACACCCTTCAGCAGAGCGGAGAACTGGTGTTTTTCCACGTCCTGGAAGGTCCATAGTTGTGCAGGCTCGGTGGAACGCGTATGTACTGTGGTAAAAAGCAACATCGTCAGAGAGGTAACCTTCAGCACTTGACCCTTCACTAGAGCGGCTGGTAGCCCTCGAGTCAAAGGGAACCTCAGAGCGACGTTGGGAAGAAGACGCTCGTGAGGAAGAAGCTTTGGCTCTCTCTGAGCGACGAGGCCCAGCCACTGGAGGATTCGCTGGAATCCTCCCACCACGGTGGCTAAGGGGGGCACGAGAGCCAGAATTCCCCCTGTTTGAAGGACCAGCGTGGCCTGCTCTAGAGCGCATGATGGAAATAGAATGAACAAAAAGTGCAAGAAGTTGAAGGAAAGGGAGGTTACCTAAAGGAAGAAGATCTTTGAGAAGTTTGAAAACGACAGAGAAATTCCAAAGAAATTTGAGCAGAGGTTCACTAAGCTTGAAAACAAGAGTGGATTCCAAAATCTGCTAAGAGTCCCTTTTATAGGTAACAAAGAGGCATAGTGTTTCGTCGAAGGTCACAAGGCTTGCATCAAAACGCAACCATTTCAAATTAAAACGACTCCGTCGTTTCGTCACGTACGGGCGCTAAAATGGTAACGTTTCAGTAAACATTTGGGCAAAATGGGCCCCCTTTTTAGTTAGAATCCAGGCCCAACAAGCCCAATCGATGGTTACACTCTTGGGTAATGATGGCTCGTGCGTAAAAAAATGCATTTACTGTCCAATCATGCCATGCGCATTTAATGCCTTCCAACCACTTTTCGAATACCAAGGGTTTCGATTCTCAAAGACTCTTGGGATTTCCATCATTTAATTTATGCTGTCTGAATCTGTTGTACGCAACGTGAGAAGAGCGGTCACTCGTTTATTAGAGCGGACGCCACAGAGCTTCCAGAGACCTTCAAGAATGTACCACCGGCATCCAGACTTCTCTAGAGTAGTGTAGCTCATATGAGCAACTTAACAGTCCCTCATACAAGCTAGGGGACAGATGATCCGGTCTGGATACCGGCCCCCAATCTTGTGACATCAGAGTGAACTCATGTAAGGAAAACCGGTGTCCTAGTTCAACATTACCACACCGGATATCCGACGTCTGTCCGTCCGTCCTCATCTCACGGCTGCCCCACTTATTTTCTCTATAACGGTTCTTTGTTCATTTTCGCAGAACATTTATATAACTGTTGGCTTTTCAATCACAGCAAGATAAGAGCCCCTAATAACTTATCAGCGAAGACACTGTATGTAGCAAAATATGTCACGTCAATGGCCTCAGAAAGCAAGTGGATGTGTCAGCAGATTATGCGGAAAAGGTGATTATCCTCTCCTCTTCCTAGAGGATCGTACTCTGATAATTGACCTACCCTCCTGACACATTCTGAGTGTTGAGCCACCCTGATTGACATAATGTACACGCTATCAGAAGCTAGGGGACCCACCTGTATCCAACGACTCATTTTCTTACGTACAACTATAAATAGCTCATTTCAACACACATGCATGGTATCGTTGTTCTATCTCAAACTTCACTATTACTTTGCTTGAGCATTCATTGAGTTCTTACACTCTTCTAACTTGAGCGTCGGAGAATCTTCGCAGGTGGCACCACCTTTCGCCCCCTTGCAACGCGAAACGCTGGTGTGAAGGATCTCCAGGACAGCAAGACCGGCCTCTCCCACTGAGAGACCGGATTAATACATCGGATACACACTGTTCCGGTGTGCAAACCCTAAAAACACCTATAATCTTGTGGCTGGTCCCACACCGGATCCTAGACCCCGGTCCAGACCAGTTCAATATTATAGTATTATTTATTGTTAAGTATAATTCTATATTTTTATCTCTTTTATTGAGTTTTCAACCCTTGTGAAAAAAATATTACTTTCGTTAATATTACTCTTGTGAAAAAAATATTTCTTCCCTGATTATCACTACAAAGCTTCCATCCTTGAAAATTTACAAGGTTAAGGCTGCTTACTAAAAACAAGGATGTTACAATGTGTCCTATAAAACCCCACAAACTTTTTATCTTCTCTCTCTTTTGGACTCACTAGCTAAGAAAAAGTCAAAAGGATGGTTGTTCACTCAATTTCACTTGTAGTTTTGAGAATAGTTAGGCTTCAGGTATTGTTTAGGATTGGGTCTTGTCCACTTTACGTTTTCTTCACTTAAGCTTCAAAACTTCAAAAACCCACCGAAATTACAAACGCACCAACCATGGTGATGCATCATTGGAACTCTAAGGTTAAGAACTAGATGAATTACTTCTTGGATGACCCTAAGCATCAAGTTTCTTAAGATATCTTTAAGAATCACATCATGGTTGATGTGTCCTAGAAAACCCCACAAACTTTTTATCTTCTATCTCTTTTGGACTCACTAGCTAAGAAGGAGTCAAAAGGAGGGTTGTTCACTCAATTTACTTATCGTTTAGATAATAGTTAGTCTCCTGGCAATGTTTAGGATTGGGTCTCCTTCACTTTACGTTTTCTTCACTTGTGCTTGAAAACTTCAAAAACCTATCGAGATTACAAACCCATCAACCATAGTGATGCATCATTGGAACTCTAAGTTTAAGAACTAGATGAATTACTCCTTGGATGACCCTAAGCATCTAGTTTCGTGAAGATATCTTCAAGAATCGTATCATGGATGATGTGTCCAAGTAAACCTTATAAACTTTTAATCTTTTGTCTCTTTTGGACTCACTAGCTAAGAAGGAGTGAAAAGGATGGTTGTTCATTCAATTCAGTTGAAATTTAGAAAATAGAGAGGCTTTTGGCATTTCTCAGGATTAGATCTTGTTCACTTTGCATTTTCTTCTTTTGAGCTTGAGAACCTCAAAAGCCTATTGAGATTATGAACCAACCTACGATTGTGATGCATTATTGGAACTCTAAGGTTAAGAACTAGATGAATTGCTCCTTGGATAACCTTAAGCATCAAGTTTCGTGAAGATATCTAGAAGAATCACATCATGGTTTATGTGTCCTAGAAAACCTCATAAACCTTTAATCTTTTCTCTCGAAGAATGAGACAAAAGGATGGTTGTTCACTCAATTCACTTGTAGTTTAGAACCTCCTAGCATTTTTTAGGATTGGGTCTTGTTCACATTATGTTTTCTTCACCTGAGCTTGAAAACCTCAAAACCCATCGAGATTACGAACTGACTAACCATGGTGATGTATCATTAGAACTCTAAGGTTAATAACTAGATGAATTGCACTTTGGATGACCTTACACATCAAGTTTCATGAAAATATCATCAAGAATCACATCGTGGTTAATGTGTCCTACAGAAACCCAATAACTTTTAATCTTCTCTAACTTTGGACTCACTAACTAAAAAGAAGTCAAAAGGATGGTTGTTCAATCAATTTAGTTAAAGTTTAGAGAATAGTTAGGCTCCTGGCATTGTTTAGGATTAGGTCTTGTTCACTTTGTGTGTTTTTCAGTTGAGCTTGAAAACTTCGAAAACACATCGAGATTACATACTAACCAACCATGCTGATGCATCATTGGAATTCTTAGCTTAAGAACTAGATGAATTGCTCCAAGCATGATCCTAAGAATCACGTTTCATGAAGATATCTTCAAGAATCACATCATGGATGAGTCCTAAAAAACCCCCCACAAACTTTTAATCTTCTCTCTTTTCTCGACCCATTTTCTAAAAAGGAGTCAAAAGGATGGTTGTTCACTTAATTCACTTATATTTTAGCAAATAGTTAGGCTCCTGGTATTGTTCAGGATTGGGTCCTGCCCACTTTACGTTTTCTTTACTTGAGCTTGAAAAACCCATCAAGATTACGAACAAACCAACCATGGTGATGCATCATTGGAACTCTTAGGTTGAGAATTAGATGAATTGCTACTTGGATAATATTAATCATCATGTTTTGTGAAGATATCTTCAAGAATTACATCAAAGACGATGAGTCCTAGAAAACCCCATAAACTTTTAATCTTCTCTCTCTTTCGGACTCACTAGCCAAGGAGTCAAATGAATGGTTATTCATTTAATTTAGTTGAAGTCTAGAGAATAGATAGGCTCCGGGCATTGCTTAGGATTGGGTCTTGTTCACTTTGCATTTTCTTCATCAAGATTACAAACTGACAAACCATGGTGATGCATCATTGGAACTCTTAGGTTTAGAATTAGATGAATTACTCCTTGGATGACCCTATGGATCAAGTTTCATGAAGATATCTTCAAGCATCACATCATGGTTGATGTGTCCTAAAAAACCCATCAAACTTTTAATTCTCTCTCTCTTTTGGACTCACTAGCTAAGAAGGAGACAAAAGGATTATTGTTTAATCAATTTAGTTGAATTTTAGAGAATAGTTAGGCTCCCAACATTGTTTAAGATTGGGTCTTGTTCACTTTATATTTTATGCACTTGAGCTTGAAAACTATGAAAACCCATTGAGATTACAAACCGATCAACGATGGTGGTGCATCATTAGAACTCTTAGGTTAATAACTAGATGAATTGCTCCTTGGATGATCCTAAGAATCAAGTTTTATAATGATATCTTTAAGAATCACATCTTGGATGGTGTGTCCAAGAAAATTCCACAAAGTCTTAATCTTCCCTCTCTTTTGGACTCACTAGCTAAGAAGGAGTCAAAAGGATAGTTGATCACTTAATTCACTTATTGTTTAGAGAATAGCTAGGTTCTTTGCATTGTTCAGGATTGGGTCTTGCTCACTTTACGTTTTCTTCACTTGAGCTTGAAAGCCTTAAAAACCTATTGAGATTACGATCTAACTAACCATGGTGATGCATCAGCGGTAGTCTTAGGTTAAGAACTAGATGAATTGCTGGTTGGATGATCTTAAGAATCAAGTTTCATAAAGATATCTTCAAGAATCACATCATGGATGGTGTGTCATAGGAAACCCCACAAACTTTTTATCTTCTCTCCCTTTTGGACTCACTAGCTAAAAAGGAGTCAAAAGGATGATTGTTTACTCAATTCACTTATAGCTTAGCAAATAGTTAGGCTCCTGGCATTGTTTAGGATTAGGTCTTGTTCACTTTGTGTTTTCTTCACTAGAGCTTGAACACTTCCAACACCGATCAAGATTACGAACTGACATACGATGGTGATACATTAGCGAAACTCTTTGTAACATTTCAAAACTTTATAAAAATGATTAAATATGAGGAATAAATAGTAAATAATTATAAATGAGTTGATAGGTGTCCCAAAAATAATGGAATAATTAAATTGGGATTTATTATGGATATTTATAATTTATTGATATTTTAGGAGATAAAATTTTACCTGGTTAAAATATGGGTGTCAGACTAAGTATCTCCGATTGAGATGCCGTTGGTCAGGGCTGTTAAGAATATTATAGGGAATCCGAATGTGTCTTCGAAATAATTTTTGGATTTAGTATTAAGCCCGAACAGAGATCTGTATGTTGTAAAATGGAAAGATTTTAATAAAAGGAATGAAAATTAAAACAAAATCCCTCCTTCTCTTAATTTTTCACGCCACTTCTTCTCCTTCCTATTCTCTTTCTCTTCATCTCTTCTTCTTCTCTTCTCCTTCTTCTTCTTCCATTCTTCAAAATCCAAGTGTGATGTCCCCTTCCTCATTCTTCCATTTTGGTTGCTTCAAGCTTGGAGGAGATAACAATGGTGGTATGGAGCTCTTCTTCTCCCACTTTATTTTCGTGCTCTCTTTCCCTCTCTTGGCAACCACTTCTTTTTCTTAGCTTGAGGTATGTCCCTCACCATTGACAATGGTTATGATTTTATTTGTTGGGAGAGTGTATGGTATGCATAGGGGTTATGAGTGGAAGCATTTATGATGGAAACCCTAAGGTGGGGTGTTGTTATCATGGCATTTATGATGGGTTATTATGGGTGCACGAAATTAATACTTGGATGGGTGGAAAATTGATGAGCATTTATGATGGTGAGGGGTTCTAGTGAAACCTTAACTTTAACATATTGGGGGAAATGTAAAATGTGAGTGGAATGTATGTTAATGATGTTAGAAAATGATGTTAATGATGAGAGATAGCCATTGATGATGAATTGATGAATGTTGATAATGGTTGTTGAGTTTTGATAAAAACCCTAGTCTTAAGAATTTGGGGAAAACATGAAATGTTGGTTTGAGGATTAAATTGGAAGTGAATAAATGATATTTAATGGAAGTGTGATTTGATGAAGTCTTATCTTATACTATAATATGTACCATTTGGGATATATTGATAGATGAAGATTGATAGGGGCCAAGATGGCTCATAATGAACTCTAAGTGACAATAATGGCATTAGTATGATTGAGGTAATATGGAATGCATTTTAGATGAGGGAGGTGTTGTTGTTGTTGGGTGTAGTTGACCCTTTTAGATTTAGAGAATCATGGTTTTGGGAAAGGAATTCCCGAAGCCTAACAAAAGTATGTGAATAGGTGTTTTAACAAGTCTGGGACTTGGTATTGAACATTAAGAAATATTGTCAATTACTTAGAATAGTGATAAATGCCTTGTGATGGCTTGATGATTGATGAGGACACCCCTTACCAATCAGGGGCACTTCAAGGAATAGGAGGGCCAATGACAAGATCCAAGGCCAAGAAGACCAAAGCCACCTTACAAAGGCTAATTCTCACCCTCCTAGAAGACATAACCAAGGAGCCACAAAGGACATCCAAGCTTACTCATTTGATCATGTGGAAGGATGAACAACAGAGGGCCTAGCACAAATGGCCTAGCCTCAAGAATAGGATAGTGTAGGACTTGAATGACCTGTGTTCAAATCCTACCTAGACCCATTTTTCTTTATTTCTTTTTCCTTTGTAAGTTTCGGTTTTTGCAACTATATTTCAGCATTGTCCCACTAAGACTTAGTGGTGGGCGGTTACCCTTGTTTTTAGGTAGTGGAGTAGTGTGTCTTTTGTCTTGTTTAGCCAAGTTATACAAAACTGAATGGAGGTGAGAAAAACGGACAGAAGTTGATTAATGAATTTTTTTTTCTAAGTTTTGAAAACTTAGTGGTGAGTGTGATGCTCTTGGTCCTTGTGTGAAGCAAGGTTGATTAGCCATGCATTAGTGTGATACTTGTGTATGAATGCTAGTCCATTATGGAGATGTGATGCTGTCCATCTTTTTATCTTTTATTTCTTGCGTTTTGTTTCTTCTACCTTGTCTTCCAAATTGAATCTAAAACAAAATTCTGAACTCAAAAAAAAAATTAAACATCAAAAGAAAAATCAAGGAACCTTAGTTCAATTGCCAAGCTCCGTTAAGGTCATGTTCTTGCGTTAACTTCCATTAAAGTGTGAACTGAAATTCACGTGAGAATGAAGCCAGTTTTTGATCCTTGAATCTCTCATGGAATCTAAACAATCAAGGATAAGTTGAATTAGAATTTCTGACCCTTGCAAAACGTAACTTTCTTCATTCAATCTCCACTCTAGATTTCCCCATTTGTCTTTGTATTGTGTATGTCTGTGTGTATTTCTTCCCTTTTTGTGCAGTCCTTCTTCATCTAGAAATCAGCCCTTGCCGGTCCTCAACAAGATCCACATCATTTGGTATCAAAGCTCTTGGAGTCAAGGGCTTAGAATTTCTTGGACAGCACCCAAAAAGGTATTTCGAATTCCATCATCTTTAATTAATCCATTCTGATTCTAAATGCCTAAAGTTGATAATTAGGGCTGTGAAAAGAAAAGGAAAATTGTCAAAAAAAAAACGAAAAAAAAATAAAAAAATGTATCCTAAATGTTTGAATCTTGCATGTCTTTGCCTTTGATTCTAGTCTAACTCTAGTATTGTTTGTGCGTCTTTTGTATGTCTTTGCCTTTGATTCTTGTCCAACTCTAGTATTGTTTGTGAGTCTTTTGTATGTTTTTGTCTTTGTTTGTAGTCCAATTCTAGTAATTGTTTGTGTGTCCTTTTTGGTGTCTTGTTTTGTTGGCTTCTAGTGATAGGATCATATCTCTATTTGCCATCATTAGCATATTGCATTAGGTGGAGCATTTGTGTGTGGGCTGAACTATACTTGTGACTCTCAAGGATTAAATAGCATCAAAAGTGGTAAAAGGCTAGAGTGAAAATTACATTACTAGAAAAAGCCAAAATTTGAGTGAAACACTTGAGAGAAATTATTTGTGAGGTCCAAACAGCAGTTGTTATAATTGTTTTTTCACCTTGTATAAGTGTTTTTAGTGATGGCAGAACAGGGTGAACAAGGAGGCCTTAATCCATTTCAAATGCAAGCTCTAACTCAACATCTTGAGAGGCTATTCCGACAAGCCACTGACGAAATACATGAGAGAATTGACCAGTTAGAGAATGAAAGGAGAAGTCCAAGGAGGCATGGAGGAAGGATGCCAAGACATGAAGAAGATAGAAGAACTAGGGAACAGTGGAGCAATCCCCTTCAAGGGATAAAACTAAACATTCCTTCTTTTGCAGGCAAAAATGATCCGGAGGCATACTTGAATTGGGAGCTTAAGTTAGAAAATGTATATGCTTGTGGAGAGTTTGAGGAGGAGCAAAAGGTGAGATTGGCAGCCGCTGAGTTCTCACACTATGCCTTGGTATGGTGGCATAAACTTCAGAGGGAGAGGCAAAGAGATGGAGAGCCACCAGTGAGTACTTGGGCAGACTTGAGGAGACTAATGAGGAAGAGGTATGTGCCTACATCCTATGAGAGGGATTTGAAGTTTAAACTTCAAAGACTCACTCAAGGGAGTCAGAGTGTGGAGGAGTACCACAAGGAGATGGAGATGCTGATGCTCCAAGCCAATCTAGAAGAGGATCCTGAGGTAACTATGGCTAGATTTTTAGCTGGTTTATCTACTGATATTCGTGATGTTGTGGAGTTGCAGGAATTCATTGAGATGGATGACCTTGTGCATAAGGCCCTTCAAGTAGAAAGGCAACTAAAGAGGAAGGGAGCTACAAGGAGAATTGCCCCTACTCCCACATCTGGGTGGAAGGATAAAGCCAAGAGGGAGGGCTTTGGGGCAGTACCCTATTCAGCCAAAGCAGCAGGTAGCTCGGCCTTGGATGTTAAGGCCACTAAGGAGGCTGATCATAATGCTTCTAAGGGGAAGGAACCAATCCCTAAGAGGACTAGGGACATTACATGCTTCAAGTGCCAAGGTAAGGGGCATTATGCTTATGAATGCCCTACAAAGAGGACAGTAGTGATAAGGGAGGATGGTGAATTGTCTAGTGAGTCTGATACACCTGAGGAGTATGAGAGTGAGAAGGGAGAGGGTGTGGAACCAGAAGTGAACGAGGGGGGATTGTTAATGGTTAGGAGGTTGTTAGGATCCCATATAGAACCCTTAGACCAAAGCCAAAGGGACAACATTTTCCATACTAGGTGTGCTGTACATGGACAACTTTGCATGGTGATTGTGGATAGTGGGAGTTGTGCTAATGTGGCAAGTACTAGGATGGTATCCAAGTTGAATCTCCCTACCAAACCCCACCCTAGAACTTATAGGTTACAATGGCTAAGTGATGATGGAGAAATAAGGGTGAGGCAGCAGGTGGAGGTGCCTATAGTCATTGGAACCTATTCGGATGTGATCTTGTATGATGTGGTGCCTATGGAGGCATGTCATTTGTTGTTGGGGAGGCCGTGGCAGCATGACTATAAGACTATCCATGATGGTTTCTCCAACAAAATATCATTCACCCATCAAGGAAAGAAGGTGGTACTTAAACCTTTAAGCCCACAGGAGGTGTGTCATGATCAGTTGAGATTGAGAGAGAAAATTATGAGAGAAAAAAAAGATCATGAGAGTGAGGGATTGAGTGTGACCGAGAGCTTGAAAGAGGAGAAAGAGAGAAAGGAGAGTGAAGAAAAGAGGGGAAAAATAAAAGAAAGAGAAAAGAGTGAAAAAGAGAGGAAAAAGAATGAGAGAGAGATAGCAAAAGAAAGAGAAGTGAGGAAAGTGTTGCTTGCAAGGCAGCCACTCTACGTGCTGGTTTGCAAGCCTATTCTTAATACTAATCCCATTTGTTTTTCTTCTTTGCCTTCTCCTATTTCTTCTCTTTTGCAGGAATTCAAGGATGTTTTTCCTTCAGACCTACCCAGTGGATTGCCACCTTTGAGAGGGATAGAACATCAGGTGGATCTGATACTTGGAGCCACCATTCCAAACCGGCCAGCCTATAGGAGCAACCCTGAGAAGACCAAGGAAATACAAAGGCAAGTGGAAGCTCTCTTAGATAAAGGTTGGGTAAGAGATTCTATCTCTCCTTGTGCTGTGCCTGTAATTTTAGTGCCTAAGAAAGATGGATCGTGGCACATGTGTAGTGACTGTAGGAGTGTGAATAGCATTACTATTAAGTATAGGCATCCCATTCCTAGGCTTGATGATTTACTTGATGAATTGCATGGTGCAAAGTTGTTTTCCAAAATTGATTTAAAAAGTGGATACAACCAAATTAGGATTAGAGAAGGGGATGAATGGAAAACTGCTTTTAAAACCAAATTTGGCTTGTATGAGTGGCTGGTTATGCCTTTTGGATTAACTAATGCACCAAGTACATTCATGAGGTTGATGAATCATGTTCTTAAAGAATTTATAGGACACTTTGTGGTAGTGTATTTTGATGACATACTTGTGTATAATGCTGATTTAGACTTGCATGTTCATCATTTGCATTCTGTGTTATCTACTTTGAGGCGAGAGCAATTGTATGCCAATCTTGAAAAATGCACGTTTTGCCAAGATCATGTGGTGTTTTTAGGCTTTGTAGTGAGTTCTAAAGGGGTAGAGGTAGACCAAGAAAAAGTGAAGGCCATCCAAGAATGGCCAACACCAAGGACTGTGAGTGAGATTAGGAGCTTTCATGGCCTAGCTAGTTTTTATAGACGTTTTGTGAGGGATTTTAGCACCTTGGCAGCCCCACTAAATGAGTTAGTGAAGAAGAATGTGAGCTTTAAGTGGGGGGAAAAACAAGAGAAAGCTTTCCAAACCCTTAAGCAAAGACTAGTTAGTGCACCCATTCTAGCATTGCCCAATTTTTCCAAGTCTTTTGAGATAGAGTGTGATGCTTCTGGCATAGGTATAGGGGCTGTTTTGCTCCAAGAAGGCCATCCCATAGCTTACTTTAGTGAAAAACTAAGTGGGGCAGCCTTGAATTACTCTACCTATGACAAAGAACTCTATGCCTTAGTGAGGACCCTCAAAACTTGGCAGCACTACCTTTTCCCCAAGGAGTTTGTTATCCATAGTGACCATGAGTCTCTCAAGTATCTTAAGGGTCAAGGCAAACTTAATAAGAGACATGCCAAGTGGGTTGAGTTCCTAGAACAATTCCCATATGTCATTAAGTACAAGAAAGGGAAGGGGAATGTAGTTGCCGATGCCTTGTCTAGGAGGTATGCCCTTATTTCTATGGTAGAGACCAAATTGCTTGGGTTAGAAGTTCTAAAGGGGCTGTATGAAGAGGATAGCGAGTTCGGCCAGAAGTATAGGGAATGTGAAAAGGTGCCTAAGGATGAGTATTATAGGTTTGATGGGTTCTTGCTTAGAGAGAATAGGTTATGTATTCCCCAATCTTCCATTAGAGAGCTTTTAGTGAGGGAAGCACATAGGGGGGGATTAATGGGTCATTTTGGAGTGCATAAGACTTATGATATCTTGCATGAACATTTCTATTGGGTTAACATGAAAAAGGATGTAGCCAAGCATTGTGAGTCATGCATTGAGTGTAAACAAGCTAAGTCTAAAGTACTCCCCCAAGGTTTATACACTCCCCTACCTGTTCCTGAACACCCTTGGGTAGATTTGTCCATGGATTTTGTGCTTGGTTTGCCCAAGTCAAGTGCTGGCCGAGATGCTATACTAGTTGTGGTGGATAGGTTTTCTAAGATGGCTCATTTTATTCCATGCAAAAAGGTCAGTGATGCAAGCCATGTAGCTGAACTAGTCTTTAGGGAGATCATTAGGATACATGGCATGCCTAGGAGTATTGTAAGTGATAGGGACTCTAAGTTTTTGAGTCACTTTTGGAGGAGTTTGTGGGGAAGATTAGGAACTAAGTTGTTGTTTTCTACCACTTGTCACCCCCAAACTGATGGTCAAACTGAAGTGGTCAATAGGACACTAGGTGCTATGCTTAGAGCAGTTTTAAAGCAAAATCTGAAACGGTGGGAGGCTTGCTTACCCCATATTGAGTTTGCTTATAACCGTACTGTCCATTCCACAACTAATTGCTCTCCATTTGAGGTTGTGTATGGGTTTAATCCTTTATCTCCACTTGATTTATTACCTGTACCTAACATTTCTGTGTTTAAGCATTATGAAGGACAGGCTAAAGCAGATTTTGTGAGGAAGCTGCATGAGCAGGTTAAAGCCCAGATCATCAAGAAGAATGAGAGCTATGCTAAGCAAGCCAACAAAGGTAGGAGGAAGGTGATCTTCCAACCTGGAGATTGGGTGTGGGTACACATGAGAAAGGAGAGGTTTCCTGAACAAAGGAAATCTAAGTTGCTTCCAAGAGGAGATGGTCCATTCCAAGTATTGGAGAGGATCAATGACAATGCCTATAAGATCCAAATGCCAGGTGAGTATAATGTGTCTTCTACTTTTAATATGGCTGATTTGTCCTTGTTTGATACAGGTGAAGAAGACCCAGATTTGAGGACAAATCCTGTTCAAGAGGGAGGGAATGATGAGGACACCCCTTACCAATCAGGGGCACTTCAAGGAATAGGAGGGCCAATGACAAGATCCAAGGCCAAGAAGACCAAAGCCACCTTACAAAGGCTAATTCTCACCCTCCTAGAAGACATAACCAAGGAGCCACAAAGGACATCCAAGCTTACTCATTTGATCATGTGGAAGGATGAACAACAGAGGGCCTAGCACAAATGGCCTAGCCTCAAGAATAGGGTAGTGTAGGACTTGAATGACCTGTGTTCAAATCCTACCTAGACCCATTTTTCTTTATTTCTTTTTCCTTTGTAAGTTTCAGTTTTTGCAACTATATTTCAGCATTGTCCCACTAAGACTTAGTGGTGGGCGGTTACCCTTGTTTTTAGGTAGTGGAGTAGTGTGTCTTTTGTCTTGTTTAGCCAAGTTATACAAAACTGAATGGAGGTGAGAAAAACGGACAGAAGTTGATTAATGAATTTTTTTTTCTAAGTTTTGAAAACTTAGTGGTGAGTGTGATGCTCTTGGTCCTTGTGTGAAGCAAGGTTAATTAGCCATGCATTAGTGTGATACTTGTGTATGAATGCTAGTCCATTATGGAGATGTGATGCTGTCCATCTTTTTATCTTTTATTTCTTGCGTTTTGTTTCTTCTACCTTGTCTTCCAAATTGAATCTAAAACAAAATTCTGAACTCAAAAAAAAAATTAAACATCAAAAGAAAAATCAAGGAACCTTAGTTCAATTGCCAAGCTCCGTTAAGGTCATGTTCTTGCGTTAACTTCCATTAAAGTGTGAACTGAAATTCACGTGAGAATGAAGCCAGTTTTTGATCCTTGAATCTCTCATGGAATCTAAACAATCAAGGATAAGTTGAATTAGAATTTCTGACCCTTGCAAAACGTAACTTTCTTCATTCAATCTCCACTCTAGATTTCCCCATTTGTCTTTGTATTGTGTATGTCTGTGTGTATTTCTTCCCTTTTTGTGCAGTCCTTCTTCATCTAGAAATCAGCCCTTGCCGGTCCTCAACAAGATCCACATCAATGATTGTATGTATGCATATGTATGTATATTGGTGTAGATTGTGTTTCAGGTAATGCGACAGAACGATAAGAGCATTTGGTATGCGGCTCTTCCCTCGAGGTAGAAGAGGAGTTTACATTCAAATTTCATGAGTAGAACAATAGTGATTATTGTATTTGATGAATACTCATGCTTGCCTTGCCATGTAGATATTGAAATAATGTGAATGGTTATTAGATGATATTTAAGAAATGGTGTATGAGAATATGTATTGAGTGTTATGAAAATATATATATGTAATGATGATAAGTTAATTTTGATATGGTTAATGAATTGGAATGGAAATTATTGAGTATGAATGTTTGAGGCAAGTTTTAAATACCTAATAAGAGATGTAAGATGTGTTAAATTTGTCCAATTTGGATTTGTATGAGTTTTGGTATATAAGGTTGTGGAATTCTTATGTTTTGCTCTTGAACTGATAATCTCGCCCCCTGTACCAGTATTATGGCCTCTGGCCCGTTCTCGCTCAGGCGAGTGAGTGTCTCGCTCAAGCGAGACGTGTGTGGGATGAGTGGAAGAGATACTGGATGAACCTCGCTCAAGCGATCCAGCCTTGATGAGGTACTGGACGTTTTTCGCTCAAGCGAGTGGCTGATGCTAGTGTGCCTCGCTCAACCGAACGTGAAGGAAGGTAGATCTGGGCGATTCTCGCCCAGGCGGAATGATGGTAAAGGAGACCTTCGCTCAAGCGTGCATGTGAGATAGGAGCTTCTCTGAGAATCTCGCTCAAGCGAGTGGGCGCCTCGCTTGAGCAAGCAAGCGTGGAAACAGACACTGGCATGATTACGCCTGAGCGAGCCGAGGCGCTCAAGCGAGAAGGAATTGTCTCGCTCAAGCGAGTAAGGGTCTCGCTTGAGCGAGTGACCCTGATTGAAATTTTATTTTCTTTTCTTTAGTTTGCTAGCTATGGGCCCCATTCCAATTATGGAAAGTTAATAAAATATATATATATGGGCGCATATCATGGTTATGAAATAATGAGGGAATACATTGATGGGATTTTATTTCATTTTCTTGGTTTTAATGGTGTTGAACCCCATACTTTTATGGATAATTAAGGAAATGTGTATGTAGGTGTGGGGTATATGAGGACAATATATGTGGGGGTGTTGATATAAGTTGAAATATTGAAATATAAATACATATATACATATATACCCATGATATGTTGGGAAAAACATGATTTTCCCCATAAATGACATGATACGATAAGGACAATAAGTGTGAAATGATGGGTTGTGAGACGCCTTTCCATGAGATAATGAAACCAATAGGGGGATGGATAAACGACGTAGTATTTGTTATAAATCAATGAATTAGGAATGACACTGATAATGGATAATGATAGATGGTGATGTTGATCAGTCCCTTGAATAAAGGGAGATTTTTATTATTGATCGAATTGTAGAATGCTAATGTGTGTGATACAAATATAGACTTGTACGTGTAGTTTGAATCATAGTAATGGGTTATTGTATTACTCCACTAGTTATGAAATAATGGCAATGATGAATATAATATTGATTGAAAAGTGATATTGTTGTTGAACATACCCTTAGACAAACAGTGATGGTTATCGTTAATGAGTGCGATGCCATATGAATGATGCAAGTATTTGACTTGTATGTGTGAGATGCAATGGTGATTGCTAAATGTATATTGTAAAACACCTTGTTGTTTTACATGTGTGGATAAATGCTATGATGTTTAATATGATTTTAATTACCATGCCTGGTTTGATGTGACTATGAATGCTGTGCCTTGAGGGGCCTTGTGAATTCTTGTATGCCAATGATAATAAAACTAAATAAAGAATACATCCCTAAGTGAGAGGGTGAGATATCCTTACGAGGTTGATTGGCATATGCATTATTGCATTTTGCATTCATGGCATGGCATAACATTGAAATGTGGTTGCGATCACAATAATGGAAGATCCTGCGGGATTCTATGAAGGGAGTACCCCTTGCGCCGGGAAACCAACTCGATGATGATATGATATAGAGCCGGTGGTTGCGATCACCAGGTTATTGGAATGAAAAGGGCTTGCAAGTTCCTATGATGCCCGTGGTTGCGATCACAAGGCGGGAGTACCCCTTGCGAGATGGGAAACCAATATGAATTATTGAACGTGGTTGCGATCACGAGAAAGCACCTTGCGAGGCTGCTAGAGGGAGCACCCCTTGCGAGGTGGGAAACCCATGTGAATGAATGATATGGTGGTTGTGATCACCTGATAAAATGAAATGGATCCATTACATATGCATTAAATAGTTGACATATGCATTAGCCATAGGTGCATGCCATTTGAGATGGGATGACCACAAGAGATGAAAAACCCCTTGCGAAGAGGAATTGAGTAAAGAATTAATAAATTAATGATGAAGATTCATGAATGCTCTTGATGATAAGTGGCAATATGATTGTGTATGTGCTTGTGCTTGATTAAGTTATGAATTTGCGATTCATGAGGCTTGTATGCCTATTATAACAATGTGATGATGATTGAATGATAAATTAATAGTTTTATAGCAAAGCGCACATGATGAATAAATGCATGCATACTTAGTCATAATATATGTATATTCATCATTTTGAATGTATAACTCACTCTCTCACGTGGTCTCCTTTTTAGCCTTATGATGCAAGTTGCCATGGGATGAGTTTGGATTTTAAATTGAAGTTTTGGGAAGGTAAATAGTGGTAGTGGAAATGCCTTGGCCGATATCATTTGTGAAATGTGATGTAATGGATAAATTATATATGATGATATTGACGATTTAATGATTTTGGTCATGTATAAGATAATCGTGGGTGTATAAATGGTGAACCTATATATTAGTACAAAGGTGACGATTTAATGAGTACTTGAGGAATTGAACTAGAATAATATACATTGATGATAGTGATGTTGGATTAATGCCACTAGGCAAATAAATGTATCAATTATGAAATATGGACAGTAGTGATAGTTATTGCATGACCCCGGATATATATATGTATATATAATTATACTTTAGGCAATGCATGTGTATATTGTAAGTGAAGGATTGGTACTGACTTAATAGATTTATGATCAGTATGCGCATGCTTTGCCGAGCCTTTTCTCATATCGTCATATATGGGACTAGGCATATGCCCGGTATACATATTCTTCTTCCGCGATAAACTCTACTATTTTGTATACCGTTATGGGCAATTTTAGATGTCGATCCAGTTATATTTTAGTAAATCTCACTCTTCGGTTTTTCTGTGGTTCGGGTCTTGATGTAGTTGAGATGGTGTTTGGAAACTATTTCGAACGTGAAAAATTTACTCGTATTTTTATCAATTATTTAGGATCCGAGTCTGAAAAACCGGGGTGTTACACTCTTAGTTTGAGAACTAGATAAAATGCTCCTCGGATCATCATAATTATCAAGTTTCATAAAGATATCTTCAAGAATCACATCATGGACGATGTGTCCTAGAAAACCCCATAAACTTTTAATCTTCTCTCTCTTTTGGACTCACTAGCTAAGGAGTCAAAAGGATGGTTATTCATTTAATTTCGTTGAAGTTTAGAAAACAGATAGGCTCCTAGCATTGCTTAGGATTGGGTCTTGTTCACTTTGCATTTTCTACACTTGACCTTGAAAACATCAAAAACCCATCGAGATTACGATCGACCAACCATGGTGATGCATCATTGGAACTCTTAGGTTAAGAACTAGATGAATGACTCCTTAAATAACCCTAAGTATCAAGTTTCATGAAGATATTTTCAAGAATCACATCATGGTTGATGTGTCTAGAAAACCCCTCAAACTTTTAATTTTCTCTCTCTTTTGGACTCACTAGCCAATAAGGAGTCAAAAGCATTGTTGTTCAATCAATTCAGTTGAAGTTAAGAGAATAGTTAGGCTCCTGACATTCTTTAGGATTGGGTCTTATTCACTTTGTGTTTTCTTCAGTTGAGCTTGAAAACTTTGAAAACCTATCGAGATTATGAACTGACCAACCATGGTGATGCCTCATTGGAACTCTTAGTTTAAGAACTAGATGAATTGCTCCATGCATGATCCTAAGCATCAAGTTTCGTGAAGATATCTTCTAGAATCACATCATAGATGATAAGTCCTAGAAAACCCCACAAAGTTTTAATCTTCTCTCTCTTTTCAACTCACTAGCTAAAAAGGAGTCAAAAGGATAGTTGTTCACTCAATTCACTTGTACTCTAGAGAATAGTTACACTCCTGGCATTGTTTACGATAGGGTCTTGTTCGCTTTGCTTCTCTTCACTTGAGCTTGAAGACCTTAAAAACCCATCAAGATTATGAATCGACCAATCATTAGTGATGCATTATTAGAACTCTTAGGTTAAGAATTAGATGAATTGCTCCTTGGATGAGAATTTATTCACCCAAGTGGGTCTCCTTGGGGTGCGCCTGTTTTACTAGTGAAAAAGAAAGACAAAAGTATGAGGTTATGTGTGGATTATCGACAGCTTAATAAGTTGACTATCAAGAACCGATATCCTTTACCTTGCATTGATGATCTTCTAGATCAATTAAAGGATGCTGTAGTATTCTCTAAGATCGACTTACGTTCCGGATATCACCAAATCCGGGTGAAGGCCGATGACATTCCAAAGACTGCTTTTCATACTCGTTATGGCCATTACGAATATGTAGTGATGCCTTTTGGTGTGACAAATGCACCTGCGATTTTCATGGATTACATGAATCGCATTTTCCATGACTATCTCAACAAATTTGTGGTGGTGTTTATCGATGACATCCTTGTCTATTCCAAGAGCCATAAAGAACATGAAGAACATCTTCGTCTTGTATTGAATGTCTTTCGTGAGAAAGTGTTGTATGCGAAGCTCTCTAAGTGTGAATTTTGGTTATCTGAGGTCCAATTTCTTGAACATGTTATCTCCAAAGATGGTGTTGCAGTTGATCCATCAAAGATTGAAGCCATGATAGCTTGGGAAAGACCGACGTCTGTGACCAAAATAAGAAGTTTTCTGGGTCTTGCCAGTTATTACCAAAGATTTGTTGAGGGTTTCTCCCGTTTGGCTTTGCCGTTGATGAAGCTAACCCGTAAGAATCAGCCATTTGTGTGGAGTCTTGATTGCGAGAGAAGTTTCCAAGAGTTGAAGATAAGACTCACTTATGCTCCTATGTTGGCTTTACCGAACTTATTGGATGACTTCGTGGTGTATTGCGATGCTTCCAAGCTTGGTCTTGGTTGCGTGTTGATGCAAAAAAAGCGTGTGATAGCCTATGCGTCAAGACAGTTGTGACCGCATGAGGTTAACTACCCCACGCATGATCTTGAGTTGGCAATTGTTGTATTTGCTTTGAAGTTATGGCGACACTACTTGATGTGGATCTTGAAGGGACCGGCAAGGGCTGAATTCTTGATGAACAAAAACTGATTGGTGGCTGCCAAATGGAGAAAAATAACACAGTCCAGGACTAGGAGGGAAGAGCTTTTCACGTTAGGAAAGAGAACAAGGGTGCAGAATTAATTTTGAAAATGCAATCCCTAGAAAATCTAGGTTAGCTTAACTTCCTCCTTTTATCTAGGGTTCTTGTTCCTTGATGATTTCAAATTCTGAAGTTGGTTATTTTGATCCCAAGGTTCAGATTAAGATGGAGTTAATTTCAGAAAAGATTGACTGCACTTACACTTGATCAACCATGGAAGAGGAATTAAATTGGGTTAATTTTTTTTTTAGGATTCTGAACAATCCCCTCACGTGAAAACTAAGGCTGAAACAAAACTGAAAATGCAAGAAGAAAAACGAAAAACACAAAGGAAGAATCACACCTCCATAAATTGATTAGCATTCATACAAAAGCTTCACACCTATGCATGGCTAATCTTCCTTGATTCACACAAGGACTATGAGCATCACACTCACAACCTAAGTTTTCAAACCTAGAAAAAAATTCATAAAAATTCCAAATCTGCCAATTCCATGTTACGTGAGATGTTTTGTGTAACTTGGCTGAACATGTTCCAAGCCATAACCGCCCCACTACCCACCATAAAGCAAATCGCCTATGTCCACTAAGCAAAAAGGGAAAATGCTGAAAAATTTAAATTACATCAAGGATAACATAAAAATTAAAAGAAAAAGGGGTCTTGGTAAGGTTTGAACACAGGTCATTCAACCCCTACACTACCCAAGTCTTGAAAGCTAGACCATTCATGCTAGGCCCTCCGCTATTCATCCTTCCACATGATCAAATGGGTAAGCTTGGCTTGCGTTGGCTCCTTGGTTATTTCTTCTTGAGTGTGAGAATCAACCTTTGTAATGTGGCTTTGGTCTTCTTTGCTTTGGATCTCGTCATAGGTCCTCCTAGCCCTTGCAGTGAGTTGGTGTTGTCCTCATCATTCCCTCCCTCTTGAGCAGGATTTGTCCTCAAATCTAAGTCTTCGTCACCTGTATCAAATAAAGACAAATCAGCCACATTAAAAGTAGAAGACACATTATACTCACCTGGCATTTGGATTCTATAGGCATTATCATTGATTCTCTCCAATACTTGGAAAGGACCATCTCCTCTTGGAAGCAGCTTGGATTTCCTTTGTTCAGGAAACCTCTCCTTCCTCATGTGTACCCACACCCAATCTCTAGGTTGGAAGACCACCTTTCTCCTACCTTTGTTGGCTTGCTTAGCATAGCTCTCATTCTTCTTGATGATTTGAGCTTTGACCCTCTCATGCAGCTCCCTCACAAAATCTGCTTTAGCCTGTCCTTCAATATGCTTAAACACAGAAATGTTAGGCACAGGTAATAAATCAAGTGGAGATAAAGGATTAAACCCATAGACAACCTCAAATGGAGAACAATTAGTGGTGGAATGGACAGCGCGATTATAAGCAAACTCAATATGGGGTAAGCAAGCCTCCCACCGTTTCAGATTTTGCTTTAAAACTGCTCTAAGCATAGCACCTAGTGTCCTATTGACCACTTCAGTTTGACCATCAGTTTGGGGGTGACAAGTGGTAGAAAACAACAACTTAGTTCCTAATCTTCCCCACAAACTCCTCCAAAAGTGACTCAAAAACTTAGAGTCCCTATCACTTACAATACTCCTCGGCATGCCATGTATCCTAATGATCTCCCTAAAGACTAGTTCAGCTACATGGCTTGCATCACTGACCTTTTTGCATGGAATAAAATGAGCCATCTTAGAAAACCTATCCACCACAACTAGTATAACATCTCGGCCAGCACTTGACTTGGGCAAACTAAGCACAAAATCAATGGACAAATCTACCCAAGGGTGTTCAGGAACAGGTAGGGGAGTGTATAAACCTTGGGGGAGTACTTTAGACTTAGCTTGTTTACACTCAATGCATGACTCACAATGCTTGGCTACATCCTTTTTCATGTTAACCCAATAGAAATGTTCATGCAAGATATCATAAGTCTTATGCACTCCAAAATGACCCATTAATCCCCCCTATGTGCTTCCCTCACTAAAAGCTCTCTGATGGAAGATTGGGGAATACATAACCTATTCTCTCTAAACAAGAACGCATCAAACCTATAATACTCATCCTTAGGCACCTTTTCACATTCCCTATACTTCTGGCCGAACTCACTATCCTCTTCAAACAGCCCCTTTAGAACTTCTAACCCAAGCAATTTGGTCTCTACCATAGAAATAAGGGCATACCTCCTAGACAAGGCATCGACAACTACATTCCCCTTCCCTTTCTTGTACTTAATGACATATGGGAATTGTTCTAGGAACTCAACCCACTTGGCATGTCTCTTATTAAGTTTTCCTTGACCCTTAAGATACTTAAGAGACTCATGGTCACTATGGATAACAAACTCCTTGGGGAAAAGGTAGTGCTGCCAAGTTTTGAGGGTCCTCACTAAGGCATAGAGTTCTTTGTCATAGGTAGAGTAATTCAAGGCTGCCCCACTTAGTTTTTCACTAAAGTAAGCTATGGGATGGCCTTCTTGGAGCAAAACAGCCCCTATACCTATGCCCGAAGCATCACACTCTATCTCAAAAGACTTGGAAAAATTGGGCAATGCTAGAAAGGGTGCACTAACTAGTCTTTGCTTAAGAGTTTGGAAAACTTTCTCTTGTTTTTCCCCCCACTTAAAGCTCACATTCTTCTTCACTAACTCATTTAGTGGGGCTGCCAAGGTGCTAAAATCCCTCACAAAACGCCTATAAAAACTAGCTAGGCCATGAAAGCTCCTAATCTCACTCACAGTCTTTGGTGTTGGCCATTCTTGGATGGCCTTCACTTTTTCTTGGTCTACCTCTACCCCTTTAGAACTCACTACAAAGCCTAAAAACAACACATGATCTTGGCAAAACGTGCATTTTTCAAGATTGGCATACAATTGCTCTCGCCTCAAAGTAGATAACACAGAATACAAATGATGAACATGCAAGTCTAAATCAGCACTATACACAAGTATGTCATCAAAATACACTACCACAAAGTGTCCTATAAATTCTTTAAGAACATGATTCATCAACCTCATGAATGTACTTGGTGCATTAGTTAATCCAAAAGGCATAACCAGCCACTCATACAAGCCAAATTTGGTTTTAAAAGCAGTTTTCCATTCATCCCCTTCTCTAATCCTAATTTGGTTGTATCCACTTTTTAAATCAATTTTGGAAAAGAACTTTGCACCATGCAATTCATCAAGTAAATCATCAAGCCTAGGAATGGGATGCCTATACTTAATAGTAATGCTATTCACACTCCTACAGTCACTACACATGCGCCACGATCCATCTTTCTTAGGCACTAAAATTACAGGCACAGCACAAGGAGAGATAGAATCTCTTACCCAACCTTTATCTAAGAGAGCTTCCACTTGCCTTTGTATTTCCTTGGTCTTCTCAGGGTTGCTCCTATAGGCTGGCCGGTTTGGAATGGTGGCTCCAGGTATCAGATCCACCTGATGTTCTATCCCTCTCAAAGGTGGCAATCCACTGGGTAGGTCTGAAGGAAAAACATCCTTGAATTCCTGCAAAAGAGAAGAAATAGGAGAAGGCAAAGAAGAAAAACAAATGGGATTAGTATTAAGAATAGGCTTGCAAACCAGCACGTAGAGTGGCTGCCTTGCAAGCAACACTTTCCTCACTTCTCTTTCTTTTGCTATCTCTCTCTCATTCTTTTTCCTCTCTTTTTCACTCTTTTCTCTTTCTTTTATTTTTCCCCTCTTTTCTTCACTCTCCTTTCTCTCTTTCTCCTCTTTCAAGCTCTCGGTCACACTCAATCCCTCACTCTCATGATCTTTTTTTTCTCTCATAATTTTCTCTCTCAATCTCAACTGATCATGACACACCTCCTGTGGGCTTAAAGGTTTAAGTACCACCTTCTTTCCTTGATGGGTGAATGATATTTTGTTGGAGAAACCATTATGGATAGTCTTGTGGTCATGCTGCCACGGCCTCCCCAACAACAAATGACATGCCTCCATAGGCACCACATCACACAAGATCACATCCGAATAGGTTCCAATGACTATAGGCACCTCCACCTGCTGCCTCACCCTTATTTCTCCATCATCACTTAGCCATTGTAACCTATAAGGTCTAGGGTGGGGTTTGGTAGGGAGATTCAACTTGGATACCATCCTAGTACTTACCACATTAGCACAACTCCCACTATCCACAATCACCATGCAAAATTGTCCATGTACAGCACACCTAGTGTGGAAAATGTTGTCCCTTTGGCTTTGGTCTAAGGGTTCTATATGGGATCCTAACAACCTCCTAACCATTAACAATCCCCCCTCGTTCACTTCTGGTTCTACACCCTCTCCCTCCTCACTCTCATACTCCTCAGGTGTATCAGACTCACTAGACAATTCACCATCCTCCCTTATCACTACTGTCCTCTTTGTAGGGCATTCATAAGCATAATGCCCCTTACCTTGGCACTTGAAGCATGTAATGTCCCTAGTCCTCTTAGGGATTGGTTCCTTCCCCTTAGAAGCATTATGATCAGCCTCCTTAGTGGCCTTAACATCCAAGGCCGAGCTACCTGCTGCTTTGGCTGAATAGGGTACTGCCCCAAAGCCCTCCCTCTTGGCTTTATCCTTCCACCCAGATGTGGGAGTAGGGGCAATTCTCCTTGTAGCTCCCTTCCTTTTTAGTTACCTTTCTACTTGAAGGGCCTTATGCACAAGGTCATCCATCTCAATGAATTCCTGCAACTCCACAACATCATGAATATCAGTAGATAAACCAGCTAAAAATCTAGCCATAGTTACCTCAGGATCCTCTTCTAGATTGGCTTGGAGCATCAGCATCTCCATCTCCTTGTGGTACTCCTCCACACTCCGACTACCTTGAGTGAGTCTTTGAAGTTTAAACTTCAAATCTCTCTCATAGGAGGCAGGCACATACCTCTTCCTCATCAATCTCCTCAAATTTGCCCAAGTACTCACTAGGGGCTCTCCATCTCTTTGCCTCTCCCTCTACAGTTTATGCCACCATACCAAGGCATAGTGTGAGAACTCAGCGGCTGCCAATCTCACCTTTTGCTCCTCCTCAAACTCTCCACAAGCATATACAATTTCGATCTTAAGCTCCCAACTCAAGTATGCCTCCGGATTATTTTTGCCTGCAAAAGAAGGAATCTTTAGTTTTATCCCCTGAAGGGGATTGCTCCACTGCTCCCTAGTCCTTCTATCTTCTTCATGTCTTGGCATCCTTCCTCCATGCCTCCTTGGACTTCTCCTTTCATTCTCTAACTGGTCAATTCTCTCATGTATTTCGTCAGTGGCTTGTCGGAATAGCCTCTCAAGATGTTGAGTTAGAGCTTGCATTTGAAAGGGATTAAGTCCCCCTTGTTCACCCTGTTCTGCCATCACTAAAACACTTATACAAGGTGAAAAACAATTATAACAGTTGCTGTTTGGACCTCACAAATAATTTCTCTCAAGTGTTCCACTCAAATTTTGGCTTTTTCTAATAATGTAATTTTCACTCTAGCCTTTTACCACTCTTGATGCTATTTAATCCTTGAGAGTCACAAGTATAGTTCAGCCACACACAAATGTTCTACCAAATGCAAAATGCTAATAATGGGAAATAAAGATTTGATCCTATCACTAGAGGCCAACAAAAAACAAGACACCAAAAAGGACACACAAACAGTACTAGAATTAAACTACAAACAAAGACAAAACATACAAGACTCAAGCACTTAGGATACGTTTTTGGGACACTATGGCAGCAAGCAAGAACACGAATTGCAGCAAGCATGGACAGACAAACAATTATAAATTGAGATACTCAAATTCAGAAATCAAATTAAAAGGCTAAAACACACAAACTAGACAAGAATTTGATAAGAAACAAGAAAGAAAAACAAAACAAGAACTCACCTAGACACTAACAAGAAGGTCACGGTTTTGAGACTCAACATGGCAGCAATCAAATTCAAATTTTGCAAGATTGGACAGCAAACAACATCAATTTAGGTCATACATATTCAGATTTCAATTCTGGAATTTTTTTGGAAAATTAGGGTGTGCAATTTGGGGAAAATTTTTCTAGCCACCATAACATGAAATTAATGCTTGGCTTCTTTTCTTTCACAACCCCAACCCTTAATTTAGATGTTCAGAAATTGAAAAATAACCTAGAGGCAAAGGAATTTCGAATTACCTTTTTGGGTGCTGTCCAAGATATTTCAAGCCCTTGACTCCAAGAGCTTTGATACCAAATGATGTGGATCTTGAAGGGACCGGCAAGGGCTGAATTCTTGATGAACAAAAACTGATTGGTGGCTGCCAAATGGAGAAAAATAACACGGTCCAGGACTAGGAGGGGAGAGCTTTTCACGTTAGGAAAGAGAACAAGGGTGCAGAATTAATTTTGAAAATGCAATCCCTAGAAAATCTAGGTTAGCTTAACTTCCTCCTTTTATCTAGGGTTCTTGTTCCTTGATGATTTCAAATTCTGAAGTTGGTTATTTTGATCCCAAGGTTCAGATTAAGATGGAGTTAATTTCAGAAAAGATTGACTGCACTTACACTTGATCAACCATGGAAGAGGAATTAAATTGGGTTAATTTTTTTTTTAGGATTCTGAACAATCCCCTCACGTGAAAACTAAGGCTGAAACAAAACTGAAAATGCAAGAAGAAAAACGAAAAACACAAAGGAAGAATCACACCTCCATAAATTGATTAGCATTCATACAAAAGCTTCACACCTATGCATGGCTAATCTTCCTTGATTCACACAAGGACTATGAGCATCACACTCACAACCTAAGTTTTCAAACCTAGAAAAAAATTCATAAAAATTCCAAATCTGCCAATTCCATGTTACGTGAGATGTTTTGTGTAACTTGGCTGAACATGTTCCAAGCCATAACCGCCCCACTACCCACCATAAAGCAAACCGCCTATGTCCACTAAGCAAAAAGGGAAAATGCTGAAAAATTTAAATTACATCAAGGATAACATAAAAATTAAAAGAAAAAGGGGTCTTGGTAAGGTTTGAACACAGGTCATTCAACCCCTACACTACCCAAGTCTTGAAAGCTAGACCATTCATGCTAGGCCCTCCGCTATTCATCCTTCCACATGATCAAATGGGTAAGCTTGGCTTGCGTTGGCTCCTTGGTTATTTCTTCTTGGAGTGTGAGAATCAACCTTTGTAATGTGGCTTTGGTCTTCTTTGCTTTGGATCTCGTCATAGGTCCTCCTAGCCCTTGCAGTGAGTTGGTGTTGTCCTCATCACTACTTGTACGGCTTGAAGTTTGTGGTCTTTAGTGACCACAAGAGTCTTAAATACCTATTTGATCAGAAGGAGCTTAATATGCGCCAACGATCATGGATGGAGTTTCCTTTGATTATGAATTTGATTTGAGATACCATCCCAGGAAGGCAAACGTGGTTGCCGATGCCTTGAGTAGGAAGTCATTGCATATTTCTGCTATGATGGTGAAAGAGATGGAGCTCATTGAGCAATTTTGAAACTTGAATGTGGGTGTAGAAATATATACCCCGAAAAAGATGTCCCTTGAGGTGTTGGTGGTAGCAAATGTGTTCCTTGAGACCATGAAGTTGCAACAACTGAAGGATGAGTATTTAATTGAGATGAAGGAAGCTCAAGCTAATGGGAAAAATTCATTTTTGACGGAGGGTCATGATGGTATTTGGCGTGTGAAGGGCTGAATTTATGTTCCATGTAGTGGTGATTTAAGGAGGTTGGTACTCGAAGAAGCTCACACGAGTGTGTTGAGCATTCATCCTGGTACCATGAAAATGTATCAAGATTTGAAGAAGAATTTTTGGTGGCCCAATATGAGGCATGATGTGGCGAATTTTGTAGCATTTTTCCTTATTTGTCAAAAGGTTAAGGTTAAACATCAAAAGCCATCTGGTTATTTGAGACCTCTTGATATCCCTGTTTGGAAATGAGACAACATTGCTATGGACTTTGTTTCTGGGTTGCCCAGGACGCGTACTAGAAATGATGCAATATGGGTAATTGTTGATAGATTGACGAAGTGTGCTTACTTCTTGCCTATGAACATGAAGAGTCCTTTAGAGAAATTGGCACAATTATATGTTAAGGAGATCGTTAGGCTACATGGTGTGTCTTCAAGTATTGTGTCAGATCGCGACCCGCGGTTCACTCCCCGATTTTGGGGAAACTTGCATAGAGAATTGGGTTCTAAACTTAAGCTTAGTTTGGCTTATCATCCGCAAACGGATGGACAATCTGAGCAAATAATTCAAAGCCTTGAAGATTTGTTGCGGGCTTGTGTGTTGGAGCATGGTGGTTGTTGGGAAAGATTCCTACCACTAATTGAATTTACATACAACAATAGTTATCATAGTTCTATTGGTATGGCTCCCTACAAAGCGTTGTATGGTCGGAAATGTAGAACTTCATTGTGTTAGCTTGAAACTGATGAAAGCCTAGCTTTAGGGCCGGAGTTGATTACGGAGACAAATGAACAAATCAAGATGATACAAGAGAAAATGAAGACTTCCTAAGATCGTCAAAAGAGCTATTATGATAAGCGACATAAGCCACTTGAGTTTTAAGTTGGCGATCATGTATTCTTAAGAGTGTCAGAGATAAGGGCATTGGAAGAGCTTTAAAGAGTAAGAAATTAAGTCTGAAGTTCATTGGGCTGTTTGAAGTCCTCGAAAGGATTGGTGAGTTAGCATATAGAATTGCTCTCCCTCCGTAGTTATCGAATTTGCACAGTGTGTTCCATGTCTCATAGCTAAGGAAGTATGTGCATGATCTTACGCATGTGGTAGCCCTTAATGATGTCGAAATTAGGGAGAATTTATCTATTCCTTCGGTGTCTGCTACTATTGTGGAGCGTTCCGTCAAGAAATTAAGGAACAAGCCGATTCCCTTAGTGAAGGTATCTTGGAGGCACGGTGATGCGGTGACTACCACTTGGGAGCACGAGGACGAAATGCGGAAGCGATATCCTGAGATATTCAGATCAAGTTGGTAAATTTCGGGGACGAAATTCCTTTTAGGTAGGGTGCATTGTAACATCCCTAATTTTGTATAGATGATTTAATATTGGGAATAAATACTAAATAATTATATGTGAATGAATTAATATCACAAAAGATTGGAAATAATTAAATTAAGATGTTTGGGGGTTATTTATAATTTGTTGGGGCTTTTGAGTTAAAATTGGACCCGATTAAAATATGGGTATCGGACCAAGTGTCTCTGATTGAGGTACTGTTGGTCAGGGCTGTTAAGAATATTATTGGGAGTCCGAATATGTAATTGGAATAATATTTAGATAAAGTATTGAGCCCAAATAGAGATCCTGTTTGATCTAAAATGGGAAACTTTTAATGAGAGATTAAAATAAAACACAAACTCTTCATTTCTCCCTCACATTTTCACGTGACCTTTTCTCCCTCTAAGGCAAACACTTTTCTTCTTCATCTCTTCATCTCCCACTCATTATCTTCTTCTTCTTCTTCTAAAAACCCACAAGTGTGGTGTGTGCCATTACTCCCACTTTCCATTTTCATTCTCCTCATCAAGCAAGAAGGTGAAGCTTGTGATTGGGGCTCTTCTCTCCCTTTTATTTTTGTGTTTCTCATCTCTCATTCTTGGAGCTCTCCTCTTTTGGTTTGAGGTAAGGATTTCTCTTCATTTTCTTGAGCTTTATGCCCTAGATTTTGGGTATTGGTTGTGGGAGAGAGCTAATGCATATGGGTTATGATGGGGAGGCATTTATGATGAGGAACCCTAAGGTAGGGTGTATTTAATGTGAGTTTTATGAGGGGCTTGGGTGGCACACGAAAATGGCATGAGAATGATGGAAAATGATGAATATAAATGGTGATTATTGGGTTTTTACCAGAACCCTAACTTTATAAATTGGGGGAATATGATTTGTGGGTAGATAAGCATTTATTATTGATGGTAGATGTTATTTATGATGTGTCATGACCATTAATGATGGTAAATGGTTGGTGGAGTTCATTAATGTGGGAACCCATGAATGGGTTTAGCTTTACATGCGCAATAATAAGATTAGACATCCAACCTATAGTGGTTATGGTAAATAAGATGAGGTAAATAAAGTTTGAGGATTGACATGGCATGAAAACACCAAGAAACAAATATGAACACTTGAGACTTGGTAGTTGAAATAAAAGTTGATTGTATGGTATGTTGTATAATGTAGGAAACGACCCTATCGACGAGGCGGGACCATCGGACCATGTTAATTTCTACTTCTCTTGAGGTAGGAGGGGGTAACATCTCTAAATGCTTGATTTCATCCATTAGTGATGTGTGTGTATATGATTGTGTTATGCTAATTGGCTTGGATGAATGAATTGATGACTACTTGATTAGAAAGGCATTTAGAATGAATGGTGTTATGTGGCTTGTGTTTGTGGGATGATGAATATGATGTTGAATTGACTCATAATTAATGAGAGTTATTGTGATGGTTTAGAACCATGATTGTATTGATTACATTGTTGTTGAACATCCCATGATATGTGAATTAATGATTTATGATTGCCACTAACTATTATGTATATGAAATCCAAGGAATGTTGGTGATGGTTGAGAATGATGAGAACCTAGAGTTCCACTAAAGTGTTAAGAATGAATTATTGATGGTGGAGTGGCATTTAGGATGCATAGTGTAAGAATGCATTTGATCTGCAATGCATAGTGTTAGGGGTTCCAATAGGCAGGCCCGGTGGGAGGGCGACCCAGTGCACGGGTAGTTTTTTGTTGTTCCCTAGTGATTTTGGGAATCACAAAGCTGCCCTTAGATTAGTAGCGAGGCACCCTATGTGGCAAGCCTAGTGGGCGGGCGGGTCTATGATGAGCAAGTTACCTGTGTCCGACGGGGCACGGCTCTCTCGATGTGTGTTCGGGAGAGGCCCGTAGCACTTATGGCAAGTAAGGCCATGCTATTGAATCCACAAGTCACGGGGTGACTAGTGCTACAAATGGGCGATAGCGGTTTGGTACTTATAAAATATGATGTTAAGTATGCATGATTTGAGATATAAGTGTACACTTTTACTACCGCAGTGGGGGCATAGTAGCACACCTATGCTTAACCTACATTTGATGTGATATTGTTTCCCACAGTCAGATCCGCAATTGTTATTGATTCCCTTATGCATATGAATTAGCCATAAGAGCATTTGCATATAGCCGAAGATATGCCTAGTCAAAAGCCCATGGTGGCGATGGATGATTGTTAAATAAAGAGGAAGGAAGTTATGGTACTAACATTGAATGTGTGATGACCTTTATTGAGAATGCCAAGATTGTGATGTATGAATTGTGAAATGTAATGATTTGGGCATGTATGATGTTGAATGGAATGAGATGATGTGTGAAAGAAGTTTATATTGCTTCTTGAGAAATACATGTTATGCATATATGTATTGGTATCATCATAATGTATGATTTTGAATCATTTGGTATATGTTACTCACCTCTTTGTTGCCATTTTTAAAGCTTGATGTAGGTATTTTGAATACTCTACTCTTTTGGAGGATTGAGTCATGGAGGAGGTAAACATGGAATGGAAGTTTGTAAGCCTTGGCTGGCATTCCTTTTGTAAAACAATGGATATATGTATATACTCATTTTATTTCATGAATATTAGTATGTATTCTTTTGGGGGTCAATTGTGAAAATTGGACCTTATATGTTTTGAAAGGCCAATTTTTAGGTACTAACCTTAATATTGGTTGATGTTGATATGGATATGTTGATTTTAGCTTACCATATAAATGAATGAACATTAATTATGAAGTTTCTTGGTCAATTGATGGTGCAACATGTAACACCCTAAATTTAATAAATAATTAAAACCCAAAACAGGGAAAGTTTTTCAAAATTAAATAAACCCCTCAAACCATAAAACCATCGGGTAACAAATAGGACGGAAGGCAAGAAGTACAAGGCACCCATTCGGTAATCAGCGGAGCACAGCAGCTTAAACCGGTCCAATCAGTACCCCCTTCGCTCAAGCGAGGTTCAACGTTGCTTGAGCGACACATGACAATGCAACAGCGGAAGAAGGAAGAGATGTTCAAGCGAAGCCCAACACCAGCATCCACTCGCTTAAGCGAGCTCCCGCATGCTTGAGCGAAGCAACTCCAGTCGCTCGGGCGAGGCACGATTCGCTTAAGCGATGCCAACACAAAGAATCTTCCCAAGTCCACACTCGCTGGAGCGAGCACCTTGTTCACTGAAGTGGGAGACCACACTCGGCTTATCTAGACGCTCGGAATCCAGAGTTATCCTTCAACTCATTCACTCGGAAAATGATAGCTAATTCACTCGGCACGCGACAACTTATTCGCTCGGGGACTCATTAGGCAAATCCTCACTCGGACTTATTCTAATCCTAACCACTCGGAATACTATTCCTCAATCACTCGGATTATATATAACATTCACTTAGAATTCATTAAAGGGTTTCTCTCAGAATCCTTTTAAGTATCCCCCACTCGGAAAAGCCCAAACACAAGTCACCAATATACAACGCAGGTATATACATAATCATACACTCGGAATACCCATTATCTTAACATGTATATTTACCAATACTTACAATTCCATACAAGTAACCCATATCTATATTTCTCCTAGTCAATCTTTATAAATAAATATGTTTAATCGTTATTTTACATAAGAGCCGGCCAAGGCTACACTGACTAACATAGTGAATACAATATAAGCACTCAACAGTCGGAGTACACCACATTCGGACTTGAGGCCCTGTCAGCACTTCCGGGTCCGACCTGCACATACTGAAAAATGGTGTAGGGGGGTGAGCTTTCATATATACAATGACAGTTATTGGCTCGGCTTAGCATACACATTCCCTTTCAACATACTCTATCTATCTTAATCAATACTAGCATTTACTAACATTTAATAAAGCATCTACACAAGTCACTAGTCGGATTACTCAAGTCATTTATGGTTATCTAACTCCTACTATTCACAACAACATACCCCTTAACAATAACATCAATAATACTTGGCCTTAGCGTCAAACACACACACAAATCCAGTCGAAATTCATTAATAGCATTCTTAGATTTTAAGGAACATGTTGCAGATCCCTTTTCTGGCCCCTCGTCCGATAGCCCTTACCGTGTGGTACCGGTCTCCCAAGGACGTCTCGAGACTTAACTCTAGCTCCCTCGGCTACCACGGGTCCTCTCAGAATCTAGCCAAGGGTCTGTAGCTGGAAATCATCTCATTGGGTTCCTGACCTTCCACGGGTCACCCTCTATCCATAAATGCAACCTCATGCATGTCACGGCAGTCGTCCACACTCAGCAAGTTCATCTTAAGCAATTCATATCGTATCCACCCGGAAGTCAACAATAGACCACACAATGTGCTTGATATTCACATTACACTTAACATGCAATTCATACATTAACTCCACAACATCACCAACGTCATCATATGTCTCTTGGACAACAATGGTCATACACCACACAGGTAATAATCATCATTCATCCAGACTCCACTCAGCAGCATGTACAACATATAGTAAACAACATATTCTGAACGCATGCATATGAGTACGAAATAATTAACAGGACTCTACTAACACACACACATACGATATCCAATGATCAATAGTCAAACACCTCACAGAATCATAATCATACAAACACATAAGGTAATACGTTCGCTCGGACCGTCCAGAAACCATGCATTGGACATGCAGAGCGCCCCCTACCTGGGATGAAAATTCCAAAGGCTCCAAGGGCTTACAGCTCCAATCGGTTGCTCCCCTCAGCCCATTCACTCGTTCTCGATAGAACGACCCTGCATCAGTCATCCATCATTACACTTGGCTTTGGAGGAACTCCGAGCCACTCCCACTCTTAAACAGTTCTGCATGCAAGATTAGCGGGGAGGCCCAAGCCTCCAGGGCACCACATTGACCTTCCACTCTGTCCAGTGGGGATTTCCAAGCTTCCGAGACGCCCAGTTCTCTGCTCGCTCTCTTGAGCAGCTCCAATCACAACGCTGGTGAACGCTCCAACCTCCTTGAAGCTCTTCGTGGTGCAGATCTTCACTGAGACTCGGCAGCCTCGAGCAAGGAGAGGGAGAAAGAGGAAAGTTGACGAAGAAACCATGGGGAAGAAGACTGGTTGGATGCAGGGAGAAATGCACACCCTCGCCCTCTCTGGCTCGTCGAGTCAAGAAGGAGGACTCCGATCCTCGGCCACCACTGTCGCGAGCTTACCAAAATAGAGAGCAGAGAAGAAAGGAGAAGAAGAGAAGAAGAATGAAGAGCGAAGAAGAAGAAGAGAAGAGAGGACAGAAAGGAGAGAAGTCTGAAGGGAAACATGAATGATAGGGTGGCCCAGTAGCCCATATACGCATGCACGGAGAGAAGGGAAAGTGGGGTGGGAAAGCATGAAGCAGTACACCAATCACAATCAGCCAGCAATTAATAATTAATCACTCTTAACCAGTCATTATTTCTTAAGTTGAGTTAATTAAGTTAATTATAATTAATAAATAATTTCCCACCTTGCAATTATTATTTCAATGATTTATTTTCATTCGGCAATTGATTATTAAATCGGGATGTTACAGTTCTCCCCCTCTCAAAAGAATTTCGTCCTCGAAATTCGATCGGTAACTTACCTTAAATAAATAACTCAAAAAATTGCTGACTCAATTACCTACACGACTGTGCTTCCACAAGCATTCACTGACCGGTTCACAATTTCACTCGGCAAGGCTTCAATTCTCAAGCGGTTTACCGACCGCCCCACAATTTCAGTCGGCAAAACACAAATGTCAGGTCCTGCCTGATTACAACCTCATCATAAAATTCAATATATTTGGGGATTCGGTTTCTAAAACGTACAATTTCCCTCATTTAACTCAGCCAATTCATCATAAGCAGTGGTACTTCCTAATTTCTTGGCCGCTCGGCCCTATACCTCAACACCGATCGGTGTATTCACACCATCGGGTTCCCCGACTCAAATGAGTCACTCGGCATAACCGTAAACTTATACAGAGTACAGACTCAAAATTGTATCACACGAGACACATTATGGAGGTTAATCAACCAGTCGGGAATAATCTAATCGGCAAACAACGTCACCGACTCCCAAAAACACTCACTCCCGACCGATTCTTCTCGGATTGAACCCTCGGGATTTTAAAATCTGACCACAAAATTTCTTCCTTACACCAAAATGAACACTCAAAAGAGTTTCCATGTGCTTCAATCAGCACAATTTGCCTGGGTTTACCTCGCACAGGCACCACGCTCGATTCGGAAATCTTAGGTTCCCACCCATGCCTTCGGCTACTTCCATGCCTACACTCTGAGAACGTCACTCAGACTTCTCATTCAAATATCCCTCAGGGTTTTGAAGGCAACCCTCACCTGGAACCTCTCCACTTGCAAAGATTCACTCGGAATTCAAGTTTATAACGAAATCAAAACTGAGTTCAAGCTCAGCAGTCTCAAGCACTGACCTGAGTACGACTTCAATTAAATCCTTTTCTCAGATATCTATTCCCCTCGGAGACCATTCACTTGGAAACTGACTCACTCGAAGTCTCATTTTCCCGACCAGAGGGACTCTTCTCCTGGAAGGTCACTCAGTTGGACATCACACGGGTATTAGGAATTCTACACTCGTTATCTTTCTACCCAGAGTTGTTTCACACAGTACCATTCTACTCGGAAGTGATACACTCCGAGTCACATCACTCGAATCTTACCTTTTCAGGAATTTTACGCTCGGACACTATTCCCTTAACTTAGTAGTGATCCCTTCCATGAGGTTCTACTCAGAACACCATAATTTCCACTCGGCAGTTCTTCCTCACAAGGACTTCACTTGGAATTGTCTCAACTTTTACACACTCGGAATATACTAACCTTTCCCGAGCAACTCCCCGCCTCACAGTTTAGCCTGGCTCAAGATCCTGGTCCTCTTATTAAACCTACAGTACCACTCGGCTAACTTATAAAACTCAAATTTTAGTGGCAAATTTGATCACCCTTCTTATTTCAATAACTAGTCATCCCTTTAGTAGCCATTCCGTACCCAACAACCTCTAATCCTCTCGGAGGCAACATATCAAGGTTAAGCAGTCCTCATTTTGATACATAGCTACTTATGATCTACTTAATACAACTCCCCTCCTCACTCGGGGCAGCCTGAAAGACTCACCGTTACCATAAGCAGCTACAACTTCGCCTGCTCGACTTACGAATTGTTGCATCCAACTTATAGGATGACGTCTCATTCCTATAGGGTTACAACAATTACACAGTCACTGCAACGTGTACGCTACCACAATGCCTATGGCATGACGAGTCATCTCAGGACAGCATGACTCACACTGACCTGATTCACTCAACTAATACTAATTCACACGGTAATTAATGGCAGTTCACATACATATTAGAAGCAATACATCTACATCAACACTATGCATCACATAAGGTACATCACGCAACAACGAGCATAAAAATTATTTATCACTTCTATAAAACTGGATGACGGCAATACAACAATCGGCTTCTAGCCAACACCGAGTAAATATTTCCTCTAAATCTTATTCATCACAAAATCATGGCTTGGATTAAATTCTCAATTCTCAGCTATATAATGACATCACTCATTTGGCTTCATGCAATTCAATCAGGATTAAGTAATTCACAATCACATATGTTGTCATAACACACCATAATCTCGGCAACGACACTAATACACATACAGCCACTCAGTCGGATTTCATAACAATTATTCATGGCTATATTATTGTTCACTACAGCATGCACCATAACCATAACCACACATTGCACTCAACAATAGCATCAATATATATATATATATATGTTCATCCGATCGGACTTACTCAAATCAATTCCAAACTACATTAAGGATTTCATTCACAACATTATATCCAATCGGGAGTTGCACAATAACGTACATTCTCAATTATAACACCACATTACACTCGGTAACAGTATCGGTACATACATATTCATTCAGTCGGAACTCACTCGTACGTCATCATCTAGTCGGGGTTCGTTCAAATCATTCAAATCCATGCAAACCATGTTAGTCTCCCTAACAACGTTCTCATACACACCGACCAACTCACTCAGCTAATACTTACTCACAAGAATTAATGGCAATTCACATGCATATATAAGCACATATTCACATCAACATTATCATGATGCACCACGTAGGGCACGTCACACAGCAACAATCATGAAATATAATTTACCACTACTGTAAAACAGTATAATGGCTACAGACTTCCGACTCACACAAAAATCATACATCTCCTTATTACTCATAAGTTAGCGCAATTCTCCCTATGACAATCATCAAGTAGCAGTTACTATCACCCCAAAATGGTATAATAATAGTTGGTTTCCGCCCATTACCGCATAATTACTTCTTCCTTAGATCTTATCCACCTTAAACCATACAGTATCATATATATATATATATATACGTATACGTGTGTACCAACATTCAATACATACACGCTATCATTCAACCAGAACACATTCAAGCATCATTCAATCAGAATCTATCCAGCCAGCTCTCGACTATATCACTTACATTATTTATAATCCCATATAATCACAGCCATAGGCTCACTTTGCACTCAGCGACAGCATCAACACATATATATATATTCAGTCATCCAATCGGAATATCAAATTCACACTCGGCCATACAATTCATATCATTCACCACAGCATGCATTACAGCCTCAACATCATATCGCACCCGGCCATAACATTAATATACATACATTCATTCAATCGGATTCCATTCAATCATGTTATTCTAAATAACATTCCACATATTTATGTAATTCATATTGAGCTCAACAACCATTATAGTGTGCACACATTCTTTTCACCCGGATCTGGTTACCCATTTTTATTGTTGCAACATAGGCTCCAAGCCTTTCCTCAGCTCCAAGCTGATTCGGCCGTTTTACAGGTACCAAACCGTTTGCCCTCACGCGTAACACAATTGCTCCAAGCAACAACCGGAGTGTTACGGGCAGCCCCGAGTCCAACTCGGTAAGCTTTCCTTGAGTCCAACCCAAGGTCTTTAAGCGTCCAACGCTTAGTGCACTTGGCACTGCCCTAAGTCCAACTCAGGGTCTTTTTATAGTGCACTCGGCACTGCCTCAAGTCCAACCCGAGGACTTTCAACACATATTCATCTGATTGCCGATCGGTATTAAGCGCCTATGCTATATGCTCCAAGCATTTCCAGAGGCGAATCAGATGAATATAGTCTTATTCACCCGGCGTCCAACGCCAATGCACTCGGCATTCAATATCAAAACATGCATCCAATGCATTTTATCATTATTATTCATAAC
Source organism: Clitoria ternatea (assembly GCA_037962975.1). Lineage (NCBI taxonomy): Eukaryota > Viridiplantae > Streptophyta > Magnoliopsida > Fabales > Fabaceae > Clitoria > Clitoria ternatea. The sequence continues at coordinate 286,176 of JAYKXN010000010.1, forward strand.
AGTGGTCATCATAGCAGTAACACCATTCATGCACTCGGGAACGGAGTCATACAATCACTAAACAGTTCATAAATACCATAAATCCAGGAGTTGCATGCACAGCTACTCAATCATAGTACAGTTACCAACACATCTCACACATAACACATCACACGGAACTGGACAAACACCCAGTTCCTAATCATCACACAATGGTAATTCAAGCCTCAATGAATTACTACGCAATTGCTTTACTCGGGTTCAACAGCACATAAAGTTAATAAATTATTAGGCTTAGGATTCTATCTGAATAGAGAAATTAAACATATTTCCGAGCGAAAACTGGTGGAGTGAGTGTTTTCCGACTGAAGAATAAACTTTCGGATACCGAGTGAGATCCGTGTAGTGAACTTATAGAAAGTTGGGAGGTTCTCAGGGGAGGGTTCAGTTAGTAAGAGATCTTGGGTAGGAAGGACTATGCTTGTCGAGTGAAAAACAAGTGAAATACCCGAGTGGCGAAAGAATGTGAAAGTTATTCCGAGTGAGGAGTTCTCATAGATTCCGAGTGAGTGGCTAAGGGAATTATTTCTCGAGTGGTCAATGTTTGTGAACTGAGCGAACGAAGTTATGGAGTGTGATATGTTCTCCGAGTGAAGCTGGTACGTATAGGGGCCAATCCGGGTGAGTTGAGAGTGGATCTTCCGAGTGAACCAGACGTTGAAATCCGAGTAAAGGAATACCGAGTGAAGTGAACGAATACCGAGTGAACTTCTCGCTCCAGCGAACAGGGTACTCGCTCCAGCGAGTGTAATTTGGGAAGGCTATTGTGTGGGCATCGCTTAGGCGAATCACTCCTCGCCCGAGCGACTAGAGCTGTTTCGCCCAAGCGTGAGGGATCGCGCTGAGGCGAGCGGATGCTAGTGTTGGGCTTCGCTCGAATATCTCCCCCTTCCATTGTTGCATCGTCATGTCCCGCTTAGGCGGTGTTGGACCTCGCTTGGGCGAGTAAACGTTGTTGCGGGATTCGCCCAGGCGTTGATGTACTTCGCTGAACTGAATGGATCGGTTCAAGCCTTATTCCTTCCACAGGTTGCTATACATGTGAATATTCTTTTATTTTCCCCCTTGCCTTCTTCTTCCTTTATGTCGATTGTCCAGCAGTTGCTTGTGGAAAAATTTTCCCTGTTTTTTTGGGTTTATTTGTTTATTAAAATTAGGGTGTTACATTTTGGTATCAGAGCAGACCGAAAGGTCCAAGGCCAAGGTATGATTACCGAGTGTAGGCGGTTGTGTGTATTGTGACCGAGTGGTCATTATGACTATAATATCTGTTGAACCTGAATGATATTGTAATACTGATTTGTGGACGGGAGGCTATTCCTCCTGGTCCAACTGATTGTGTAACATATAGAAATGGTATAGTGTGTTAAGTTACTGAATACTAGGCTGAGATACGATCGGTAGTAAGTGACTTGGTATACTTATCCTTGAAGCGGTGTTAATTTCAGGATAAGAGATGACGCATCGCCAAAGCATGGAGACTATAGCCACAGCATTCCAACGCTTTGCAGACGTGTTCGAGAGGCAGGGCCAACCTCGAGCAGAGGAGGGCCAAGTGCTGGACTGCTTCCTGAAGAGGAAGCCGAGTGAATTTCAGGGAGGACGGAACCCGGAAGCAGCTTTTAAATGGACTCAAGAGCTGGAAAGGATCTTTGGGGGTCTTCACTATACCGAGGCCCAGAAGGTGGAATGTGCAGTGTATATGCTGCGAGACGAGGCGGAGAACTGGTGGAAGATAGCCAGAAACTGATTCCCTGACGATGATACTCAACTGACCTGGAACAATTTCAAGACATGCTTCTTAGAGAAGTACTTCCTTGACACAATCAGGAGTCGGAAAGAACTGGAGTTCATGGAATTGAAGCAAGGGTCCATGACTGTGGAAGAATACGCAGCAAGATTTGAGGAATTGTACCTATTCTACCCACCCTTCCAACAACCGGGGACGGAGAATTCAAAGTGTTTAAAATTTGAGAACGGATTAAGGTCAGATATTAAGAGAGCCTGCAGATACCAAGAGGTTAGGAGTTTTCCTACATTGGTGAATAAGTGTAGGATATTTGAAGAAGATGACAAGGCCCACTCGGGCCAGAGCAGCAGGGCCAACCCCTACTTGAAGCCTCAGCACTTTCGCTTTAAGAGACAGGATGACTCTGGTAGGAGCAGACTCCCTTCTAGGCTCGGAGCCAGGGGTAATCAAGATGGTCGTGCTGGTAGCCGCCCAAAGTACGGTAAGTGTTTTATATGTGGTGGTGATCACTTTGCCCAAGACTGTGAAGAAGGAGATGATGTCGTGTTCTTCCATTGCAATGGGAGAGGGCATATTCGCCCTAACTGCCCACTACTGCGACGATCGAATGCTGATGCACCCCATGGAGGTTTCCGAGAGAGAGACCGCGGAAATGATGGTCGAGGGAACGGTGGCAGAGGCAATAGAACTAGAGATAACAGGAGATTTGCCCCAAATAACCGTGGGAGGAGCGCGGATCGACAGCTGCAGAAAGAGTTTAAGTCATCAGTACTGAGAAAGTTGTACAAGCGAGCGACTAGGTGAAAGGTAAGGATAAGGGTAAACCATTCTGGAAGCCGATTGTTAATATATCATTTTATAACTAGGTGTATACTTGTGGGGTCGGAAATCTACCCCCATTACACCGTTTTACAGTAGTAGAAACCTATGTTGCGTGATTGAATGCCTGTGTACACGCTTATGATGGGCATTGGACCCAATGTGAATTATATGAACATGTGGATATGATATTGTGAATGAAACCCCTAATATGGTTTGGACTTGATTTGGATAAATCCGATTGGATGAGTACATATATATATATATCGATGCTATTGTTAAGTGCAATATGTGGTTATGGTTATGGTGCATGCTGTGATAAATAATGACATAGCCTGAATAATTGCTATGAATCCGACTGAGTGTCTGTATGTACATTAGTGCCATTTCCTAGTCCCTGGTGTGTTATGACAGCGTGTGTGATTGTGAATTACTTAATCCTGATTGAATTGCATGAACCCGGGTGAGTGATGTTATCATATAACTGAGAATTGAGAATTTGATCTAAGCCATGGTTTTGTGATGAATAAGATTTAGAGGAAATATCTACTCGGTGTGGGCTAGAAGCCGATTGTTGTGTTGCCACCATACTGTTTTACAGAAGTGATAAATAATTTTCATGATTATTGATGCGTGATGTACCCTATGTGATGCATGATGTTGATGTAGGTGTATTACTCATGTGTGTGAACTGTCATTAACTACCGTGTGAATTAGTATTAGTTGGGTGAGTCTGGTCCGTGTGAGGCATATTGCTCTGAGATGACTCTTCCTGCCATAGGTAATGTGGCAGCATACACGTTGCAGTGACTATGTAGTTGTTGTAACCCTATAGGAATGAGACGTCATCCTATAAGTTGGATGCAGCAATTCATGAGTCGGGCAGGTAAAGCTGTAACTGCTTATGGTGATGGTGAGTCTTTCAGACAATTCCGAATGATGATGAGAGTTATATTAAATGAGTGTTATGCGATTGTTTACCAAAATGAAGGTAGAGGGTTTGTTTGATCTTGACGTGTCTGCTTTCGAGAGGATCAGAGGTTGCTGGGTACGGATTGGCTACTAAAAGGATGATCGGTATTGGAATAAGAAGGGTGATCAAGCTGTCACTGAAGTTGGAGTTTTGAAAGGTTAACCGAGTGATACTGTAAGCCTAATGAGGAAACCAGGATTGGAGCCAAACTAAATTGTAAGGTTAGGAATTGCTCGGGAAAGGTTAGTAAATTCCGAGTGTGTAAGAGTGGAGACAATTCCAAGTGAAGACCTTGTGGGAAAGAACTGCTGAGTGAACATTATGGTGTTCTGAGTAGAACCTTATTGAGAGGATCATTACTAAGTTAAGGGAGTAGTGTTTGAGCGTAACCTTCTGGGTAAGGTAAGATTCGAGTGACGTGACTCAGAGTGTATCACTTCCGAGTGGAATGGCACCATGTGGAACAATTTTGAATAGTAAGATAGCAAGTGTAGAATTCCTAATACCCTTGGGATGTCCAACCGAGTGATCTTCCAGGAGAAAAGTCCTTCTGGTCGGAAAATGGAACTTAGAGTGTGTAAGTTTCCGAGTGAAGGGGGCTCCGAGAGGAAGTAGATATCCGAGTGAAGGATTTAATTGGAGTCATACTCAGGTCAGTGATTGGGACTGTTGAGCTTGGACTCAGGTTTGGTTTTGAGGTAGGCTCAAGTTACGAGTGAATTTCTAGTAAGTGGAAGAATTTCCGGGTGAGAATTACCCTCGAACCCCGAGTGATGTTTGTGTAAGAGGACCGAGTGAAACTCTCAGGATGAAAGCATGTAAATTCCTTGAGTGTTCCCTTTAGTGTAAGAGAGAGATTTTGTGGTCAGGTTTTGAAAACCCGAGGGTTTGGTCCGAGAGAAATCGGTCGGGAGTGAGTATTTTGAGAGTCGGTGGTGTTGTTTATCGACTGAATTTTTCCCAACTGGTTGAATAACCTCTAAGGATGTGTTCCCCATGACACAATGTCGAGCCTATGCTTTATGTGATTTCATTATTGTGCTGAGTAACTCGTTCGAGTCAGGAAACCGTTGGTGTGAATATGCCGAATGGTGTTGAGAGTATATGGCCAAGCGGCCAAAGAACTAGAAAGTGCCAATGGCTAGGGTGAACTGGCAGAGTTGAATGGGGTAACTATATGGGAAATGGAATCCCGAATGTAATGAAGGCTATGAAGAGTTGTTTTATGCTGATTAGAAATTGCGAAGCAGTCGAAAACATGGAGGAGCGAAGAGTTGCAGTCGGAGCGTGATTGTGGTATCCGATCCATTTGTTGGAGGTAAGTCTGAGTGAAAGAAAGGAATGTTATTCCGAGTCAATGGTGCCACTTCCGAGTGGAAATGTGTTAAGCATAATGTCTCGGTTTTCTAGGTGGAGTGGCCGGTGAATTGCTTTGGAAGCCAATAGTACCGACTGGGATTTAAGCAATGGATGAATACTTGAGGAACATAGAGGTGAAATTGCTTATTGTGGTATGACAGTGATTTTCTGAGTGGTTCATTGAGGATAAGCATGTGTTTGAATTTCGAGGATGAAATTCTTTTGAGAGGGGGAGAACTGTAACATCCCGATTTTTAATTTAATTACCGATTGAGACTAAGCCATTAATTAAGGGATTAACTACAGAATTGAGATTAATGAATAATTTAACTGATTGCTGATTGGTTAGAAAATAATTGAATAAATAATGATAATAATAATAATAGTGCCAGGCGAAAGGACGCATGTGTCCCTAGGAGTATAAGACAACCTCAGCTCTCTCTTCCCTCCATTAATTCACGCTGGTCAGCTCCTCTGTGCATGAGTCTGGTCCCCTCCTCCCCTGTTTTCTCTTCTTCCCTCTCAATCACGTTGAACAGTATGAAAGTCGAGAGCTCCTGGAGGAACATCAACGCGGCTCTGTTCCACTCCCTGTCCTCTTCTTCCCCCCATTGCCTTCTTCCTCTCCTTCTTCTTTTACCTAGAGTTGTTAGTATTCCAGTTGGAAGGCTGTGCTGGAAGTGCCTTGGAGCTGTGGGGGAGACGAACCCGTTGGAGGAAAGAAGCAACTCTGGTCCAGGATCAACGCTGAGCTCGAAGGCTGTTGTAGGAGGAGTAACAGAGGGACGATCGGTCAGCATTGCAACTTGAGGAGTCTCTGAACCCCGACAGCAGGTAGGGGGCGCTTTGCATGTCAAGTGTATGGTTTATGACCGGGTCCCGGGTGCTTGCTTTAATGTGATATGTGGTGTGAAATGTGTAGATCGATGTGTGGTGATTGACTGATTGTGCATGCAACTCCCGAACTAGGGTATCTGTGAAAGGTTGAGGGTTGTGTGACTTCGTCTTTGAGTGCCTATTGATATTTCTGTGATGCATGTTGTTGAAACCTGAGTTTGCTGAGTGAATGTGTGTGTGCGTTACCATTATCCCCGAATGCATGAGATATGAATTGATACGTGATTTCCATTTCGAATGCTGCATGGAAAAGTATGCTGACTCTGTTAAAAATGTTGAGTGGATGTGCTGTAATGTGGTTACCTATGCTTGCTGTTGTAAGTTATTATGATAGATGCATGTGTTGTTGTAATGGAATGTGGGATTTCGAATGAATCTGAATGCTGTGTGGGGGATCGGTTGTGATCCATTGATGGCTGTGCGAGACATGTCTGGTAAGCTTGGATGTTGTGGTGGAATTGCATGAGATTGCATATGTGGGATGATTCCCAGATTCCTGACCAGTTCCATGAGGACCCGTGGTAGCCGATGGAGCTAGAGCTGGGTCTCGAGACGTCACGGGGTGACCAGTGCCACACGGAAAGGGCTAGTGGACGGGGGGTCGGAAAGGTATCTAGAGTCGTATAAAACAAGTTCCAGTCAGATTCCTGGTTAGATCCATGAGGACCCATGGTAGCCGATGGAGCTAGAGTTAGGTCTCGAGATGTCACGGGGTGACCGGTGCCACATGGAAAGGGCTAGTGGATGAGGGACCGGGAAGGAATCTGCACTGAACTCACTGTTTAAGTCAGATCCGCATGCATGAGTCTATGAGCATTGTTAGTGAGATTATTGTGAATTGCATGGATTAAATGAATTGAATGAACTCCGACTAGATAATGTCGTATGAGTGAATTCCGACTGAATGAATAGACAGGTATTGATACTGTTGCTGAGTGCAATGTGATGCTATGATTGAGAATATATGTTATTATGCGAATTTCGATTGAATGATGTGGTATGGCTCTTATATTAATTGGCAGTATATATATATATCGTTATGGATTGAACCCGGTAAATTATATAATTGAGAATTAAGGTAAAGTCCGAGTCAATAGCTGTCACCTTATATGTAAAAGCTCACCCCTACACCATTTTTCACTGTGTGCAGGTTGGACTCTGAAGTGATGATAAGGTCTTAGGTTCGAGTGAGGTGCACTCCGACCGTTGAGTACTTATTTTGTATTTGTCATGTTTCATCAGTTGTAGCCTTGGCCGGCTCATAATAACAGTGTGGTGTAATGAATATGGATACATATATATATAAATAATTTGAGCTTTTGTGATCCGAGTGCATGTTTTTATACGTAATAGTTCACGTTGATAACAGGTGCTGAGGAATGAATGATGTTAAGGTAATGGGTATTCCGAGTGTATGAATATGTATGTACACATATGTTGTATACGGGTGGTTTGTGTCTCGGTAGACTGAGGGGTGTTGATGGTTAGAATATTGCTCAGTTAATGATTTCTTAGTAGACATAATTGGGGAGTTAACTCCGAGTGGGGCTGCAAATGGCTATGCCTTCTTGTTCGAATGATGATACTTCAAGGGATTCTGAGTAAAATACCTTGGATGAACCTATACTGCGTAAGATCTAATGAGAGAATCCCCGAGTGATAATGAGAGCGGTCATTCCCGAGTGAAAACCCTGAGCGATTCTCTCCTGAGAGAGGAGTTAGTGTAGTGGCTTAGAATGGAAGGGATTCTAAGTGTAAAACATCGATAATCCTCGTGAAAGATGTATATTCCGAGTGAGTAAGGGTCCGTATCCCGAGTGGTTGAGTTCTCGAATCCGAGTGGGATAACCCCCAGTGTCCGAGTAGAGTATAGGTGTGGCCGCATGGATAAAATGAAAGGCTAAGTTATGGAACACCGAATGGACTTAGGAATGAACTTCCGAGTGAACTTAGTCGTTTACCGAGTGTATGGATGTCCCGATGCCGAGTAATGAATTTGCCGTGTGAGGCTTCTCGCTTCAGCAAATGAAGGATCCACTCCAGCGAATGCGTACTGCTGGAAGGCTTTTGTCGTGGTATCGCCCAAGCGAATGGTACTTCGCCCGAGCGAGTGAGTTGTCTCGCTCAAGCGTCCTGGACCTCGCTTAAGCGAGTCAGAGTTGTCTTGGATTTCGCCCAGGCGCTGATGTGTTTCGCTGAACCGAATGGGTCAGTTCAAGCCTTGTTTCTTTCGCTGATTGCTATATGTGTAAATGTTCTTTTCTTTCCCTTGTCTTCTTCCTTCTCTTTTTTTATGCCGATTGACCAGGGGTTGTTTTTGTGAAAAATTTTTCCCTGTTTTTGGGTTATTATTTATTAAAAATTAGGGTGTTACATATGGCACCCTACGAAGCACTATATGGTCGAAGATGCCGAACCCCACTCTGCTGGTCAGAAACGGGTGAAAGTTTACTGCTGGGGCCAGAAATTGTAAAGCAAACATCAGAACAGATCCGAGTGATAAGGGAAAGGATGAAGGCGTCTCAGGACCGGCAGAAGAGCTACCATGACAAACGAACCAAACCATTAGAGTTTTCAGTCGGAGACCGAGTGTTTTTGAAGACTTCTCCGAGTAAAGGAGTCGGGCGAGCCTTGAAAAGTGGAAAATTGAGCCCCCGATACATTGGGCCTTATGAGGTGTTGGAACGAGTCAGCTCCATGGCATACTGAATAGCGTTACCGATTCACTTATCCCGACTGCATAACGTATTTCATGTGTCTCAACTAAGAAAATATCTACATGATCCTACCCACTCGATGCCAGATGATGAAGTGGAGATTAAGGAAGACCTGACCACTGTAACTATATCGATTAGAATTGTGGACCGATCGGTAAAACGACTGAGGAGTAAAGACGTACAACTGGTTGAAGTAGAGTGGCAGCAAGGCGGGACTACCTCTTGTACCTGGGAACACGAAGACGCCATGAGACAGCAGTACCCCGAATTGTTTTGCTAAGGTGAGTCACCGAGTGAATTTCGGGGACGAAATTCTTTTAAGGGGGGAGAACTGTAACATCCCAATTTTGAAGTTAAATACCGAATGAAAAACAAACCATTGAGATTTGATTTCAAAGTAGGAAATTAACCGTTAATTATAATTAATTACCAAACGGATTTAAGCCATTAAAATGATTATTGTAAGGTGGAGATTCTCGTAACTCAACTACCTTAACTCAGAAATAATAACTGATTAATTATAAATAATGATGATGGCTGGATGATTGAGTTCAGTGCGCGTGGCTGAGTGGAACTGCTGGACTCACGCTCTCCCACCCCACTCTTCTCTTCCTCGTGCAAATATATATATACATAAGCCCATGATCACGAAGGTCACTCACTTCCCTTCAGACTCCCTCTTCCTCCACTGCTTCATCCCCTCCTCTCTTCTAGTGTCTTCTCTCCTCTTCCTAGTTCTTCGTCTTCTCCTTCCCTGTTCACTTTTCCATTCCTGGAAACGCACGACGATACTGCAGAAGACTTGGAGTTCCTTCTGCTGGTAAGGGACGATCGTCAGGGTGGAAGACGAACAGCCTTTGTTTCACAGTGCGACTACGACCAAGGGGGCCTGAACGAGTGTGAGCCTGGGCGAGGCGATCAGAAAACAAAGGACCAACGTCGGGAAACAGAAGAACCCCCCTCGATTTCCTTCAGTAGGTAGGGGGCGCTTTGCATTTCAAATGCATAGCTCGTGAATGGGTTCTGAGTGATTTCTTATGCATGCATGTGTGTTTCAGGGTGTTTGTGATGAAATGTATATTTGATAGATAGCTTTTGTATACTAAGGCATGCGATGATTGAATCCGATGGTAGATCGCTTATATTTGATATATGTACACTGTTGGATGCATGTGTGTGTCATGAGACCGTGTGTGAATGTAATGCATGCTCCTTAAATTTGCCATACTGAGTCTAGTTAATTATTCATTTGTGCATGCATGACGTGGAAACATATTGTGTGACTTCTGGGTGTTCTGTTCGGGGGGACGATGGGTAAACCCTGATTGCTATCCTATGTTGCCTTGCATGCGAGTGTTGAAAATGAGTTGGTGTTGCTATAAGATGATGAATGAACTACATGCGGAAGTGTAGTTATGATAAATGAAAGGAGGAATAATATTGCATTAGCAAACACACACAAAAGAATGTAATTAAAAGACCTTGAGTTGGACTCAAGGCAGTGCTGAGTGCACTAGCGTTGGACACTTAAAGTCTTGGGTTGGACTCAAGCAAGCTACCGGGTTGGACTCGGAGCTGCCCGTAACACTGCCGTGGTCGCTTGGAGTGATTGTGTTACATGCAAGGGCAAACGGTTTGGTACCTGTAAAACGGCCGAACCAGCTTGGAGCTGGAGGAAAAAGGCTTGGAGCCTAGGTTGCAACGTAAAATTTATCAAGTAGGGGTCGGATCCGACTGTAGTAGACCTGTGTGTACTAGATAGATACATGCATGTATGTATGCTCTTATGCTATAATGAATTTATTGTGTTGCATATATATATATATGTAAGTCGAAAATGATATAATTGAGAAATGAATGAATGAATTTCGATTGCGTGGTATTGTTATGGATAGATAATCTGGAGGATAGTTAATGTATGGTTGCTTGAAATGTGATGTTGTATGATGGAAAGCATGCGGGTTCCCAAGTGACTGACTGTCGTTTTAAATGTAAAAGCTCACCCCTGCTGTGGCAATATTTTCAGTGAACATTCCTCGGAACTACGAGTGAAGTGGGGCTACTTGCCGAGTGGACTAGCTGTGCACCAAGGAACTATATATATATATATACTGTGTGTAATGTTTTGATTATGCCTTGGTTGGCTCGTGTCGGATGTTAGTGTTTTAAAACAGAACAGAATCCTTTTGGGTTGGGAAAACATGATAATGTGTTTGTAATTATCGGTCGGTATACACTCTTATATATATATGGTTATGTTTATGCCATGCTGCATGTTTATCCCATCTTGTGCGTGATGCCGATTTGTATACATATGTTCATGCTTCCGAGTGTGTAAGAATGGTGAGGCGTAATGTGAAGGAAGCCAAGATATGACCTAGAGGGTGAACCCGTGATCCTGTTGCCGAGTAAGGGGAAGAATTAGATGCTCCGAGTGAATAAGGCTATATAACTCCGTGTGGGGATCGTCGTGGATGCCTTCCCCCAAATGATAAACTGTTAGGATATCTGAATAGAGAAATTAAACATATTTCCGAGCAAAAACTGGTGGAGTGAGTGTTTTCCAACTGAAGAATAAACTTCCGGATACTGAGTGAGATCCGTGTAGTGAACTTATAGAAAGTTGGGAGGTTCTCAGGGGAGGTTTCAGTTAGTAAGAGATCTTGGGTAGGAAGGACTATGCTTGCCGAGTGAAAAACAAGTGAAATACCCGAGTGGCGAAAGAATGTGAAAGTTATTCCGAGTGAGGAGTTCTCATAGATTCCGAGTGAGTGGCTAAGGGAATTATTTCTCGAGTGGTCAATGTTTGTGAACCGAGCAAACGAAGTTATGGAGTGTGATATGTTCTCCGAGTGAAGCTGGTACGTATAGGGGCCAATCCAGGTGAGTTGAGAGTGGATCTTCCGAGTGAACCAGACGTTGAAATCCGAGTAAAGGAATATCGAGTGAAGTGAACGAATACCGAGTGAACTTCTCGCTCCAGCGAACAGGGTACTCGCTCCAGCGAGTGTAATTTGGGAAGGCTATTGTATGGGCATCGCTTAGGCGAATCACTCCTCGCCCGAGCGACTAGAGCTGTTTCGCCCAAGCGTGAAGGATCGCGCTGAGGCGAGCGGATGCTAGTGTTGGGCTTCGCTCGAATATCTCCCTCTTCCATTGTTGCATCGTCATGTCCCGCTCAGGCGGCGTTGGACCTCGCTTGGGCGAGTAGACGTTGTTGCGGGATTCGGCCAGGCGTTGATGTGCTTCGCTGAACTGAATGGATTAATTCAAGCCTTATTCCTTCCACAGGTTGCTATACATGTGAATATTCTTTTATTTTCCCCCTTGCCTTCTTCTTCCTTTATGTCGATTGTCCAGCAGTTGCTTTGTGGAAAAATTTTCCCTGTTTTTTTTGGGTTTATTTGTTTATTAAAATTAGGGTGTTACAACATGGCTCTCAGCCTTTTATTCAGCTCTCAGCTGATCCGGCCGTTTTACTGGTACCAAACCGTTTGCCCTCACATGTAACACAAACACTCTTAGCGTCAACGGCAGTGTTACGAGCAGCCCTGAGTCCCACTCAGTCGGCTTGCCCTGAGTCCCACTCAGTCGGCTTGCCTTGAGTCCCACTCAAGGTCTTTGGTAGCATCTCATGCATATAATTACCGATTCAAATACTAGCGTCACACGCTAAATGCTCTCAGCATTTTTACCGATGCATCTCATGCAAAATATTATCATTAAGTTATAAACGGAATCGGTATAATAATTTCAGTGTTAACACATGCATCCCATGCATCATAATATAAAACCACACACGGAAATCACCATGGTAGACACATATCATATACACTCAACCTTTTCCCTAACAGTACCTGCATCTCATGCAATTAGTATTAAACATCAACGGAACTCAACAAGATAGTCCCCCATCACATGCACTCGGTATTCAGATTTACAGTAACAAGCATCTGATGCTATCTCATATAAATCACACACGGGGATCGATAACAGTCCCTTAACACATACATCTCATGCAATCACTCAGCATTCTCATGATTATCAACATGCATTTCATGGACGGAAATCGACATGCATTACACAAATCATAGTCATCACACATCCGGGCATTACATAAACTATTACTCAATCGAAATACAACTATCAACGCTTTTCAAATCATAAGCATCCAACATGGCAATATCACCCAGAACCCGTCCATAAACCATGCATTTGAGATATAAAATACCCCCTACCTACTAAAGAGACTCAGAAGCTCCTCGAGCTATAATGCTGATCGATCACTCCTTTCGGTCACTCCTTTCCATTGGACAACCTTCGAACTCAGTCGTCAACTCTGCTCTCAGCTTTGGAAAGACCAAAAAGCTATCCTCTTCCTCGAGCAGTTTTGTCTCAACAACAAGAGACTACTTCCACAACTCTGAAGCACTTCACACTGCAGACTTCCCAACTGAGACTCTGATAGCTTCAAGTGGGAAAAAAAGAAGAAGGAGAGAAGACGACGAGGAGGAAGAAGAACTTGGGAGGAGAAATAGAACAATGTTTTTGTATCCTCGAAGGAAAAAGCTCTCAACTCTCTCAATCCTTTCTAACTTAACGCGAATGAATGAGTGAAAGAGAGAGACCGAACCCTTTTTGTACCATTAAGGGTACATACATCATTTTCCTTGGCCACTTTGTATTATTCAACCATTAGCCTAACCTGCAATTAACCTTAATCAGTGACTAATCTCAGCCGGTAATTAACTCTAAATCAGGATGTTATAGTTTTCTTCACTTGAGCTTGAAAACTTCAAAAACCCATCGAGATTACGAACCGACAAACCATGGTGATGCATCATGGGCACTCTAAGGCTAAGAACTAGATAAGTTGCTCCTTGGCTGACCCTAAGCATCTAGTTTCATGAAGATATCTTCAAGAATCATATCATGGCTAATGTGTCCTAGAAAACCCAATAACTTTTAATCTTCTCTCTCTTTTGGAATCACTAGCTAAGAAGGAGTAAAAAGGATGGTTGTTCACTCAACTTGTAGTTTGGAGAATACTCAGGCTCTTGTCATTGATAAGGATTGGGTCTTGTTCACTTTACTTTTTCTTCACTTGAGCTTGAAAACTTTGAAAACCCATCAGGATTACAAAATGACACACCATGGTGATGCATCATTGGAACTCTAAGGTTAAGAACTAGATGAATTGCTCCTTGGATGATCCTAAGCATCAAGTTTCGTGAAGATATCTTCAAGAATCAAATCATGGATCATGTTTCATAGAATACCCCATAAACTTTTTATCTTCTCTCTATTTTGGACTCACTAGCTAAGAAGGAGTCAAAGGGATGGTTGTTCATTCAATTCACTTGTAGTTTAGAGAATAGTTAGGCTCCTAATATTGTTTAGCATTGGGTCTTGTTCACTTTGTATTTTCTTCCCTTGAGCTTGAAAACTTCAACAATCCATCGAGATTACGAACCGACAAACCATGGTGATGCATCATGGGCACTCTAAGGCTAAGAACTAGATGAGTTGCTCCTTGGATGACCCTAAGCATCTAGTTTCATGAAGATATCTTCAAGAATCATATCATGGCTAATGTGTCCTAGAAAACCCAATAACTTATAATCTTCGCTCTCTTTTCGAATCACTAGCTAAGAAGGAGTAAAAAGGATGGTTGTTCACTCAATTCACTTGTAGTTTGGAGAATACTCAGGCTCTTGTCATTGATTAGGATTGGGTCTTGTTCACTTTACTTTTTTTTCACTTAAGCTTGAAAACTTTGAAAACCCATTGAGATTGCAAAACGACACACCATGGTGATGCATCATTGGAACTCTTAGGTTAAGAACTAGATGAGTTACTTTATGGATGATCCTAGGCATCAAGTTTCGTGAAGATACCTTCAAGAATCACATCATGGATGATGTGTCCTAGAAGGACCCACAAACTTTTAATCTTCTCTCTCTTTTGGATTCACTACCTAAGAAAAAGTCAAAAGGATAGTTGTTCACTCAATTCACTTGAAGTTTAGAGAATAGTTAGGCTCCTGGCATTGTATAGGATTAAGTCTTGTTCACTTGACATTTTCTTAAGTTGAGCTTTGACAACTTTAAAAAACCTATTAATATTACAAACCCTCTAACCATAATGATACGTTATTGGAAGTCTAAGGCTAAGAATTAGATGAATTGCTCATTGAATGACCCTAAGCATCAAGTTTCGTGAAGATATGTTCAAGAATCACATCATGGTTGATGTGTTTTAGAAAACTCAATAAACTTTTTATCTTTTGTCTTTTGGAATCACATGCTTAGAGCACTTAAAAGGATGGTTATTCAATCAATTCAGTTGAAGTTTAAAGAATAGTTAGGCTCCTAGCATTGTTTAGAATAGGGTCTTGTTCACTTTGCATTTTCTTCACTTGAGCTTTAAAATTTGTAAAACCCATCGAGATTACAAACCGGCACACCATAGTGATGTATCATTGGAATTCTAAGGTTATGAACTAGATGAATTGCTCCTGGATGACCCTAAGCATCACATTTCAGGAAAATATCTTCAAGAATCACATCATGGATGATGTGTCCTAGAAAATCCCATAAACATTTAATCTTTTCTCTCTTTTGGACTCACTAGCTAAGAAAAAGTCAAAAGGATGGTTGTTCTCTCAATTCACTTGAAGTCTAGAAATAGTTAGGCTCCTAGCATTGTTTAGGATTGGGTCGATTTCACTTTAGGTTTTCTTCAATTGAGCTTGAAAACTTTGAAAACCCATAAAGATTACAAACCCTTCAACCATTGTGATGCATCATTGGAAGTCTAAGGCTAAGAACTAGATAAATTGCCCCTTGGATGACTCTAAGCATCAAGTTTGGTGAAGATATCTTCAAGAATCACATCATGGTTGATGTGTCTTAGAAAACTCTACAAACTTTTAATATTCTCTTGCTTTTAGAATCAGTAGCTAAGAAGGACTCAAAAGGATGGTTATTCAATCATTTCTATTAAAGTTTAGAGAATAGTTAGACTCTTGGCATTGTTTAGGATTTGGTCTTGTTCACTTTGTGTTTTCTTCACTTGAGCTTAAAAACGTTAAAAACCCATCGAGATTACGAACCGACCACCCATGGTAATGCATCATTGGAACTCTAAGGTTAAGAACTAGATGAATTGCTCCTTGGATAACGCTAAGCATCAAGTTTCGTGAAGATTTCTTCCAGAATCACATAATGGTTGATGTGTCCTAGAAAACCCCATAAAACTTTTAATCTTCTCTTTCTTTTGGATTCACTAGCTAAGAAGAAGTCAAAAGAATGGTTGTTCACTCAATTCACTTATAGTTTAGAGAATAGTTAGGCTCCTGGCATTGTTTAGGATTAGGTCTTGTTCACTTTGCATTTTCTTCACTTGAGCTTGAAAACTTCAAAAACCCATTGAGATTATGAACCGCCACACCATGGTGATACATCATTGAACTCTTAGGTTAAGAACGAGATGAATTACTCCTTGGAGAAACCTAAGCATCAAGTTTCATGAAGTTATCTTCCAGAATCACAAAATGGTTGATGTGTCCTAGAAAACCTTAAAAACTTTTAATCTTCTCTCTCTTTTGGACTCACCAGATAAGAAGGAGTTAAACGGATGGCTGTTCACTCAATTCACTTGTAGTTTAGAGAATAGTTAGGCTCCTCACATTGTTTAGGATTGGGTCTTGTTCACTTTACGTTTTCTTCACTTGAGCTTGAAAACTTTAAAAACCCATCGAGATTACGAACCGACACACCATGGTGATGCATCATTGGAACTCTAAGGTTAAGAACTAGTTGAATTGCTCCTTGGATAACCCTAAGCATATAGCTTCGTGAAGATATCTTCATGAATCACATCATGGTTGATGTGTCCTAGAAAACCCCACAAACTTTTAATCTTCTCTCTGTTTTGCACTCACTAGCTAAGAATGACTCAAAAAGATGGTTCTTTAATCAATTCAGTTGAAGTTTATTGAATAGTTAGGATTGGGTCTTGTTCGCGTTACGTTTTCTTCACTTGAGATACTTCGAACACCCATTGAGATTACAAACTCACCAACCATGGTGATGTATCATTGGAACTCTAAGGTTAAGAACTAGATGAATTGCTCCTTGGATGACCTTAAGCAATAAGTTTCATGAAAATATCTTCTAGAATCACATCATGGTTGATGTGTCCTAGGAAACCTCATAAACTTTTAATCTTCTCTCTCTTTTGGACTCAATAGCTAAGAAGGAGTCAAAAAGATGGTTATTCGATCAATTTAGTTGAAGTTTAGAGAATAGTTAGGCTCCTAGAAATTTTTAGGATTAGTCTTGTTCACTATTTGATTTCTACACTTCAGCTTGAAAACTTCGAAAACCCATCGAAATTACAAACTGACACACGATGGTGATGCATCATTGGAACTCTTAGGTTAAGAACTAGATAAGTTACTCCTTGTATGATCCTAAGAGTCATCTCTCGTGAAGATATCTTCAAGAATAACATCATGGGTAATTTGTCCTAGAAAACAACACAAACTTATTATCTTCTCTCTCTTTTGGACTCGCTAGCTAAGGAGTCAAAGGAATGGTTGTTCACTTAATTTACATATAGATTAGAGAATACTTAGGCTCCTCACATTGTCTAGGTTTGGGTCTTGTTTACTTTGTGTTTTCTTCATTTGAGCTTGAAAACTTCGAAAACCCATGGAGATTACAAACTGATACACCACTGTGAAGCATTATTGGAACTCTTAGGTTAAGAACTAGATGAGTTACTTCTTCAATGATCCTTAGCATCAACTTTCGTGAAGATATCTTCAAGTATCACATCATGGATGATGTGTTCTAGAAAACCCCATAAAGTTTTTATCTTCTCTATCTTTTGGACTTATTAGCTAACAAAGTGTCAAAAGGATGGTTGTTCACTCAATTCACTTGTAGTTTAGAGAATAGTTAGGCTCTTGACATTGTGTAGGATTGGGTCTTCTTCACTTTGCATTTTCTTCACTTGAGCTTGAAAACTTAAAAAACCCATCGAGATTACGAACCAACCAACCATGGTGATGCATCATTGGAACTCTAAGGTTAAAAACTAGATGAATTACTCCTTGGAATACCCTAAGCATCAAGTTTCCTGAAGATATCTTCAAGAATCACATCATGGATCATGTCTCCTAGAAAACCCCATAAACTTTTTGTCTTCTCTCTCTTTTGGACTCACTTGCTAAGAATGAGTCAAAAGGATGGTTGTTCACTGAATTCACATGTATTTTAGAGTATAGTTAGGCTCCTAACATTGTTTAGGATTCAGTCTTGTTTACTTTGCATTTTCTTTACTTGAGCTTGAAAACTTCAAAAACCTATCGAGATTACGAATTGACCAACCATGGTGATGCTTCATTGGAACTCTAAGATTAAGAACTAGATGAATTGCTCCTTGGATGACCCTAAGCATCAAGTTTCGTGAAGATATCTTCAAGAATCACATCATGGATGATGTGTCCATAAAAACCCTAAACCTTTTAATCTATCTCTCTTTTGGACTCAATAGCTAAGAAGTTAAACGGATGGCTGTTCACTCAATTCACTTGTAGTTTAGAGAATAGTTAGGCTCCTCACATTGTTTAGGATTGGGTCTTGTTCACTTTATGTTTCTTCACTTGAGCCTGAAAACCCATCAAGATTACGAACCAACACACCATGGTGATGCATAATTGGAACTCTTAGGTTAAGAACTAGCTGAGTTACTCCTTGGATGATCCTAAGCATCAAGTTTCGTAAAGATATTTTCAAGAATCATATCATGGATGATGTGTCCTAGAAAACCCCATAAACTTATTATCTGATCTCTCTTTTGGACTCACTAATTAGGAAGAAGTCAAAAGGATGGTTGTTCACTCAATTCACTTATAGTTTAAAGAACAGGTAGGCTCTTGACATATTTTAGGGATGGGTCTTGTTCACTTTGCATTTTCTTCACTTGAGCTTGAAAACCTCAAAAACCCGTTGAGATTACGAACCATCCAACAATGGTGATGTATCATTGGAACCCTAAGCATCAAGTTTCATGAAGATATCTTCAAAAATCACATCATAGATGATGTGTCCTAGAAGACCCCATAAACATTTTATCTTCTCTCCCATCTGGACTCACTATCTAAGAAGTCAAAAGGATGGTTGTTCACTTAATTCCCTTGAAGTTTAGAGAATAATTATGCTCCTGGTATTGTTTAGGATTGGGTTTTGTTCACATTAAGTTTTCTTCACTTGAGCTTGAAAACTTCAAAAACTGATCGAGATTACTAACCCACCAACTATGGTGACGCATCATTGGAACTCTAAGGTTAGGAACTAGATGAATTGCTCCTTGGATGACCCTAAGCATCAAGTTTTATGAAGATATCTTGAAGAATCACATCAGGTCTAATGTGTCCTACTAAACCCTACAAACTTGTAATCTTCTCTCTTTTTTTTTGAATTACTAGCTAAAAAAGAGTCAAAAGGATGGTTGTTCACTCAATTCACATGTAGTTTAAAGAATAGTTAGGCTCCTAGCATTGTTTAGGTTTGGGTCATGTCCACTTTATGTTTTGTTCACTTAAGCTTGAAAAATTTGAAAACTCATCAAGATTATGAACCGACATACCATGGTGATGCATCATTGGAACTCTAAGGTTAAGAACTAGAAGAATTGCTCCTTGGATGATGCTAAGAATCATCTTTCGTGAAGATATCTTCAAGAATCACATCATGGATGACCTTTCCTAGAAAACCCCATAAACTTTTTATCTTCTCTCTGTTTTGGACTCACTAGCTAAGATGGAGTCAAAAGGATGGTTGTTCACTCAATTCGCTTGTAGTTTAAAGAATAGTTAAGCTCCTGACATTGTCTAGGTTTTGGTATTGTTCACTTTACGTTTTCTTCATTTGAGCTTGAAAATTTGAAAACCCATCGAGATTACGAACCGACACACCATGGTGAAGCATTATTGGAACTCTTAGGTTAAGAACTAGATGAGTTAATCCTTTTATAATCCTAAGCATTAACTTTCATGAAGATATCTTCAAGTATCACATCATGGATGATGTGTCCTAGAAAACCCCATAAACTTTTTATCTTCTCTCTCTTTTGGACTCATTAGCTAAGAAGTAGTCAAAAGGATGGTTGTTCACTCAATTCACTTGTAGTTTAGAAAATAGTTAGGCTCCTGACATTGTCTAGGATTGGGTCTTATTCACTTTACATTTTCTTCACTTGAGCTTGAAAACTTCAAAAACCTATCAAGATTTTAAACCTATCAACCATAGTGATGCATCATTGGAACTCTAAGGTTAAGAACTAGATGACTTGCTCCTTGGATGATCCTAAGCATCAAGTATCGTGAAGATATCTTCAAGAATCACATCATGGATGATGTGTCCAAGAAAACCCCATAAACTTTTTGTCTTCTCTCTCTTTTGGACTTACTAGCCAAGAAGGAGTCAAAAGATGGTTGTTCACTCAATTCACTTGTATTTTAGATTATAGTTAGGCTCCTGAAATTGTTTAGGATTGGGTCTTATTCAAATTGTGTTTTCTTCACTTGAACCTGAAAACTTCAAAAACCCATCGAGATTACGAATCGACCAACCATGGTGATGTTTCATTAGAACTCTAAGATTAAGAACTAGATGAATTGCTCCTTGGATAACCCTATGCATATAGTTTCATGAAGATATCTTCAATAATCACATCAAGGTTGGTGTGTCTTAGAAAGCTAGATTCAAAAGGATGGTTGTTCACTCAATTCACTTGAAGTACAGAGAATAGTTTAGCTGTTGTCATTGTTTAGGATTGGGTCTTGTTCACTTTACGTTTTCTTCACTTGAGCTTGAAAACTTCAAAAACCTGTCGAGATTATGAACCAACCAACCATGGTGATGCATCATTGGAACTCTAAGGTTAAGAACTAGAAGAGTTTCTCCTCGGATGACCCTAAACATCAAGTTTCGTGAATATATCTTTAAGAATCACATCATGGATCATGTCTCCTAGAAAGCCCTATAAATTTTTAGTCTTCTTTCTCTTTTGGACTCACTAGCTAAGAGGAAGTCAAAAGGATGGTTCTTCACTCAATTAATTTGTAGTTTAGAGAATAGTTAAGCTCCTGGCATTGTTTAGGATTGGGTCTTGTTCACTTTACGTTTTCATCACTTGAGCTTGAAAACTTCAAAAACCCATCGAGATTAAGAACTAACCAACCATAGTGATGCATCATTAGAACTTTAAGGTTAAAAATTGGATGAATTGGATGACCCTTAGCATCAAGTTTCATGAAGATATCTTCAAGAATCACATCATAGCTGATGTGTCTTAGAAAACCCCACAAACTTATAATCTACTTCTCTTTTAGAATCACTAGCTAAGAAGGAGTCAAAAGGATGGTTGTTCACTCAATTCACTTGTAGTTTAAAGAATAGTTAGGCTCCTGGCATTGTTTAGGATTGGGTCTTGTTCACTTTACGTTTTCTTCATTTGAGCTTGAAAACATCGAAAACCCATCGAGATTATGAACCAACCAACCATGGTGATGCATCATTGGAGCTCCGAGGTTAAAAAAAAGATAAATTACTCCATAGATGACCCTAAGCATCAAGTTTTATGAAGATATCTTCATGAATCACCTCTTGGATGGTGTGTTCAAGAAAACCCCATAAACTTTTTATCTTCTCTTTTTTGGACTCACTATCTAAGAAGTCAAAAGGATGGTTATTCACTCAATTTACTTGTAATTTAGAGAATAGTTAGGCTCATGACATTGTTTAGGATTGGGTCTTGTTCACTTTGCATTCTCTTTACTTGATCTTGAAAACTTCTAAAACCCATCGAGATTACGAACCGACCGATTATGATGATGCATCTTCGGAACTCCAAGGTTAAGAACTAGAAGAATTGCTCCTTGGATGACCCTAAGCATCAAGTTTCAAGAAGATATCTTTAAGAATCACATTATGGATGATGTGTAATAGAAAACCCCACAAACTTTTTATCTTCTCTCTTTTTTGGACTCACTAGCTAAGAAGAAGTCAAAAGTATAGTTGTTCATTCAATTCACTTGTAGTTTAGAGAATAGTCAGTCTCCTGACATTGTTTAGGATTGGGTCTTGTTCACTTTGTGTTTTCTTCACTTGAACTTGAAAACTTCAAAAACCCATCGAGATTACAAACTGACCATGCATGGTGATGCATCATTGGAACTGTAAGGTTAAGAATTAGAAGAATTGCTCCTTGGATGACCCTAAGCATCAAGTTTCGTAAAGATATCTTCAAGAATTACATCATGGATGATGTGTCCTAGAAAACCCAACAAACTTTTGATCTTCTCTGTCTTTTGGACTCACTAGCTAAGAAGAAGTCAAAAGTATGGTTGTTCACTCAATTCACTTAAAGTGTAGAGAATAGTTAGGCTCATGGCATTGTTTAGGATTGGGTCTTGCTCGCATTATGTTTTCTTCACTTGAAGCTGGATCGATAGATAAATTGCCCATAATGCTATACGAAAATAATAGAGTTTACAGCGGAAGAATATGTATACCGGGCACACACCTAGTCCCATATATGACGATATGAGAAAAGGTTCGGCAAAGCACGCAATGGCATATCATAAGCCTAATAGACAACCATCATCATTTTACATAATTATATAAGCATGCAATGCCTAAGATATAACTAATTTTATATACGTTCGGGAATGTACTCCCGACTATCTCAATCATCAATGAACATCATTCACTTTCAATCCTTCTAATACACATCAAATCATCTCTTATATTCTACATATATATTCATTACACAAGAATCCATAAATGATGTCGGCCAAGGCACTTCCTCTACCACTATATACCTTCATCCAAGCTTTAATTAAGATCCAAACTCATCCCATGGTAACCTGCATCACAATGCTAAAAAGGAGACCACATGGGAGAGTGGGTTATACATTCAAAATGATGGATAATATATATATTTTGTGATCATGTGTATATGCATACAACGTCATGTGTGCTTTGCTATCAAATCATCAAATTATCATTCATTCATTATCTCATTATCACAATAGGCATACAAGCCTCATGAATCGCAATTCATATCATAAATAAGCACAACATATACACAATCACAAACATCATCACTTTGCCACTTATCAACAAGGGCATTCACAATCATTACCATCATTAATTCATTAAGGTTTCACTCAAATACCTCCTCGCAAGGGGTTTCTCATCACTTGTGGTCATCCCATTTCAAATGCCATGGTCTTAAAGCTAATGCATATGTCAACTGTTTAATGCATATGCAACGGATCCGATTTCATATCACGGGTGATCACAACCACCATAATCAATCATTCATAATCATTGGTTTCCCGCCTCGCAAGGGGTACTCCCTATAGCAGCCTCGCAAGGTGCATCTCGTGATCGCAACCACGTTCAACAATTCTCAAAGGTTTCCCGCCTCGCAAGGGGTACTCCCACCTCATGATCGCAACCATGGGCATCATAGGTGCTCGCAAGCCCTTTATCATATCAATTACCAAGTGATCGCAACCACTGGCTCATCATTATACAATGGTCCCCGAAGGGCCTTTCACATTCCATAACCAGGTGATCGCAACCACCGGTACAATATCATATCACAACCCAGTTGGTTTCCCGTCTCGCAAGGGGTACTCCCTTCATAGAATCCTACAGGATCTTTCATCACTGTGATCGCAACCACAAAGTATCAATGCTATGCCATACCATGAATGCAATGCAATAATGCATATGCTCAACAACAACCTCACAAGGATATCTCACCCTCTCAATTAGGGGTATATTTCAATTTTGACATTTTCAATAATCATGTGATTAATTACAAGCCCCTCAAGGCATATCATTCATATAATTGTCACTTCAATGGCCACAACATCATTTCATATCCATCCACCAATGGAGATTGAAAGGCATAGATATATATATAACAATCATCATCACCTCACACACATGCAAGTCAATTACTCGCACCCATCACAAGAGTATCATAATAATTCTCAGTAACTATCAAATTGCCATTTCAATTAATTTAACATATATATATATATATGGCAAGGCAAGCATGAGTATCCATCACATACAACAATCACTATTAAATTTACTCATGCAATTTGAATGTTAACTCCTCTCCTACCTCAAGGGAAGAGCCGAACAGTTCCAATGCTCCGAATGCTCCTTCACATCATCCGGAATACGATCTACATACCATATGCAAGTATATTCACATGATTAATAACCATCATAATTCCAAGCACTTGTTAGCTTATTATAAAGCTCAACCTCAAGTCCTAGACTTGGTAAACATCAACTTATGAAATTGTGTTAGGCTTCGGGAATTCTTTTCCCAAAGCCAAGATCCTCTAGATCTTAAAGGCTAACTATATCCCACATCATTTACTTCTCATCAAGATTCATAATATATCAATAGAGGGGAAACATACATGATTTCGTAACATAGCATAGACATATACTTAGCTTGCCATGGCCTTAAGTCATTCCCCAATCACCTCTAAGACAAACCACACATATACCCTTAGTGAATTCTCTTGTTTTTCCATACTAAAAGGGATTTTGGGCAATAGTGAGCCCATAATAATTTCAACATTAAGACATGAGAAAAGCTTACTTTTATTCTTAAAAATAGTGGGACATGTCACAAATATCACCTATTAGTCCCAATTTGATAACCATAAAAAGTTGGGTTCAAAACCCTCTTAAATTTGAATTTTATGACGTAGTAGGTCCGGTGTTTTATGTCTAATGAGAGTTAGAAAACTCCAATTAATGTGAGACCAATTCTCGCACCTCCGTAACATAATTATCTACAACTTTCATGAAGAAGTCGGAGGCCAAAAATGTCATTAAGATGCCCAAACGGGCCAAAAAAGCAAAGAATCAATTCAGGCTCGTATGAATCGATTCAGGCATAACAGGGCTCTGAATCGATTCAGGCTCGTATGAATCGATTCAAGCATCCCAAAATCTCAAATTTTGACAAACAGAGGGCCTTGAATCGATTCAAACTCGTATGAATCGATTCAAACGCCCCTGGAGCCCAAAATAGTGAAAACAGCACCTCTTGAATCGATTCAAAGGGTCTTGAATCGATTCAAGACAGCCCTGCTGCTGTTTTTATGCAGAATAACACCAAAATTTCAACTTCCAATCACCCATTCTCATTCAATTCAAATCCAATGACCTTCAAAATTTGTCACAAGCTAAAATATATTATTTGTGATGTGTGGCCACCGGCCTCACTCAGAAATTCTCAAAATTGAGGGACTTATGCGCATAAATGTGTTTTACCCATTTAGAGGCACTTTTATGCAACTCAAGGGCCTATTCTCAATGGAATTGGCCCATTCCAATTCCTACAAGTCATAAACTACATATATGGGCTATTGGAACTATCGCATGCCATCAAGACCACATAAAACTCTATTTGGCTCTATGAGCTCCTCAATTATGCATAAACCTCAAACTTATCACCAATACCATCACAATGGCTATCATATTCAATGCCAATCATCCACATAAATTCTCAATTCACAAAACGCATACTTCATCCCCTCAAGGATGGTTCATTAACATGTACATATTTCAACCCCTCATGGGTTATTCATCATCATATATACACATACATTATCATCAATAGCCAACAATTTGCCATTCATATCATTTCACTATAAACATGGCATATATCAAGGTCTACTTACTCATCAACTCAAGCATCTATTTCCTTAATCCTTTATCAATAGCTTGCAACCATTTTTAACATCATCATAAACATCAACAATCCAATTTAATTCCTCCAACCTCATTAATTAACACCAATGCTTCAAACATTCATCTCCTCATATAAAATCATTCTTAAGACATCAATAATCATCAAAATCACCTATTTAGCTAAGACCCCCAATTTATCATACTTAGGGTTTCCTCAAAGCTCAATAATCATTTCCAATAACCATTAATCTCCATCATTAACAACACCCATACACATATTATCATGGGTTTTCACTAAAAACCATTTTTCATGGCATTATTAATCATTTCCCCCAAATCTTATAATTAGGGTTCCATTAATAATCCAACAATAATCATAAATAATCATCATCTTCCATCATTAAACACTAAATTTTCGTGTACCCCTCAACACCCACACAAAAACACATATTTCTCATACCCCACTTAGGGTTTTATATAAAAATAGCTTCTACCAATAACCCACATACATAAACCACTCTTCCAACATCTACAACTTATAACCAAAGGTTCAAGCTCTTGAGAAATGGTAAGAAGCTTACCTCATGAGAAGAAAATGGGTAGCTCCCAAGAAAAGGAGAGGGCCACACGAAAATGGAAGAGAAGAGAGAGAAGGGTTCCAGCTACAAGCTTCTCCTTCAAGCTCCCAAGAAGATGAAAATGGTGGAGGAGGAGGGGGCCACCATTAGCTTAGGGTTTTGAGGAGAAGAAGAAGAAGAAGAGGAGGAGAAGGAGAAGTGATGAAGAGAAGAGAATAAGGAGGAGGAGAAGAAGAAGTGGCGTGAAAATTAAGAGAAGGGGAGGGATTTTTATTTTAAAGTTTAGCCCTTATTAATAATTTCTCCGTTTTATAATACATAGGTTCTCTGTTCGGGCTCAATACTATTTCCAAAAATTATTCCGAATATAGATTCGGATTCTCATTAATATTCTTAACAGCCCTGACCAAAGGCATCTCAATCGGAGATACTTGGTCCAACACTCATATTCTAATCGGGTATAATTTCCTCTCCTTAAATCTTAATAAATCATAATTATCCATAATAAATCCTAATTTAATCATTCCAATATTTTTGGGACACAAATCCTTTCATTTACAATCATTTATTATTCATTCTCCTTAATTATTCATTTTTATAAAATTCGGGATGTTACAGAAAACCCCATAAACTTTTTATCTTCTCTCTCTTTTGGACTCACTAGCTAAGAAGTGTAGAGAATAGTTAGGCTCTGGCATTGTTTAGATTGAGTCATGTTCGCATTACATTTTCTTCACTTGAGCATCAAAACTTCAAAAACCCATCGAGATTACTAACCCACCAACGATAGAGATGCATCAATGGAACTCTAAGATTGAAAACTAGATGAATTACTCTTTTGATGACCCTAAGCATCAAGTTTCATGAACATATCTTCAAGAATCACATCATGGCTGATGTATCCTAGAAGACCCCACAATCTTTTTATCTTCTCTCTCTTTTGGAGTCACTAGCTAAGAAAGAGTCAAAAGGATGGTTGTTCACTCAATTCACTTATAGTTTAGAGAATAGTTATGCCCTTGGCATAGTTTAGGATTGTGTCTTGTTCACTTTACGTTTTCTACACTTGAGCTTGAAAACTTTAAAAACCCATCGAGTTTACGAACCAACCAACCATGGTGATGCATCATTGGAACTCTAACTCCTTGGATGACCCTAAGCATCAAGTTTCATGAAGATATCTTCAAGAATCACATCATGGATGATGTGTCCTAGAAAACCCCCTATGCTTTTTATCTTCTCTCTCTTTTGGACTCACTAGCTAAGAAGAAGTCAAAAGGAAGGTTGTTCACTCAATTCATTTGAAGTGTAGAGAATTGTTAGGCTCCTCACATTGTTTAGGATTGGGTCTTGTTCGCATTACGTTTTCTTCACATGAGCTTGAAAACTTCAAAAACCCATCGAGATTACTAACCCATCAACAATGGTGATGCATCATTAGAACTCTAAGGTTAATTGTAACATCCCAGATTTTTGAGAAAATAAATTTATTGGATGATGATAATTAATTATTCATGGTCAAATAATTATGGGAGATGTTGTTAGACATTAGAGGTGAATTATCGGTAAACTAAGATTTACCAGAAATGAATGAATTAACAGATGATGTGGGACCCACTTAATCGAATTGAGTGTTTGATGGGTCTAGAATGTTTGGAATATTATGGTGATTAAGATGGTGTAGTTAGAATAATTTTTAGTGCTAAGGAGATAATTAATTGGACTCGACGTATGATATGAAACGGGAAAATACGAGGGGATTGGAATTAAAATAAATTACAAAATCCACTTTCTTCTCTCCATTTCACCGTGGCTTCTCCTCCCTTTTTTTTTTTTAATTTCTATTGACCAATGGACAAAATGGCAAACACAAAAGTTAGGACATTAACCATTGTGCAAGAACCTAGATTTTTACATCTTCTCTCTCCCTTTTCCCTCATTTTTCGGCAGCTCCCTCTCCCTTTCTTTTCTCCTTTGTTTTCTTCTCCTTTTCTCCCTTTCTCCTCCAAAAACCGTGTTCCCCCATTTCTATCCTCTCCATTCACCATTTTCACTCAAAAAGCTTGGATATATGTGAGGCATCTATGGAGTATGGGAGCATGCATTGGTCTTCTTTCCTTCTTCTTCACCCTTATTTTCGTTTTGGTGGAGTTTGGATTTAAGGTAAAGATTTCTTACCTCTACATCATTCTATTATGGTTTTGTGTTATTGGGTTGAAGATGATAATGTTAGAAGCCTTGCATGTGGATGGGTGTTGATTATGTTGGTTAACCTAGAGTGAAACTTTAAGCATGAATATTGGAGGTGTGAAATTGAACATGGTTGATGTTGTGGGATGAAGAGAAAGTTATAGTAACCATAAAGATTTTAGGAGATTGATTGAAAATATTGTTAAATGATTTTAGATGGGAAACCCTAAGTGTGATAAATTGGGGATTTTTGCCAAATTGATGATCTTAGTGATTTTGATGCCTTGGGAGTGGATTTATATGAGGAAATGAACATTTAGAAGTATTGGGATTGAATATTGATGTTGATAAAATGGGGAGCTAAGTCATGAGTTGCAAATGAGGAAATATGCACGTATATAGGTACATTGATTTGAGGGAATTAGTCTTAAGTGTTGATGTTTATGATGTTGATAATGGTTGCAAATCATTAATAATAAACTAAGGAAATGGATAATTGAATTGATGAAGCCTTGGGTCTTGTTATAGGCCATGGTGTTGTTGATGTTGGGTTGTTTAGCCCTTTGAAATCCAGAAATCTTAGCTTTGGGGAAAGGAATTCCCGAAGCCTAATACAAGCATATGAATTTGGAGTATTAGACAAGTCTAGGACTTGATCATGGGTTAGGTGATGATGTCTAAGATGATGCTTTGTGATAGTATAATAATGGCAATTGTATGTATATTTGTTGTGATAGGATTGTATCCTTGACGATGATGCGGAGCGATCGAGGTATTTGGAGCTTTGGAATTGTGGATCTTCTCTCGAGGTAGGAGAGGAGTTTGCATTTCAAATCGCATGAGTGAATTCATTGTTAATTATGTATATGTTAAACTCATGCAATGCCTTGCCAAGAATGTTTTATATGATTAATTTGATGAAGTGATAATTAATGGCTTGGCTTATGTTGATTGTTATGCTAATATATGTATATGTATGATGTTAATGATAAATGCTTGGTAGTCCCTTGGTTGGACATGAACTGAATGATGGTGGAACCTTGTGAATGAATGAGTTAGACCAAGTGTAGAGGATTATTTTGAGATGAGAGGTGTATTAAAGCCTTCATTTTATAGTTGAGGAATTAGGATTTAAAAGAGTGATTGATGAGTTAAAATGAGAATTTATGAGTATGAATGGTTAGAGCTAGTTTTACATGCCTTATATGATGTGTAGGATGTGATGATGTTGACCAATTTGGATTGGTATGAGTTTTGGTGTGTCAGTTATGAGATCTTCACGTTACTGCACTTGAACTGGTAGTCTCGCTCAGGCGAGATGAGGTTTCGCTCAAGCGAGACACGTACCACATGGTTGAGGTAGCCACTGGACGAATCTCGCTCAAGCGGGCGTAGCCACGCTTGAGCGAGCGAGATGGAAAAATGGTACTGGAGAGATCTCGCTTAGGCGAGAGGCGTGGCATGTTGGGTCTCGCTCAAGCGAGCGAGCACGAGATTGGATACTGGAAGGATTCCGCTTGAGCGAGAGTGACTCGCTCAAGCGAGATAGTGACCTGATGCTCTAAACTTCTTCGCTCAAGGAGAATTTTTAGGCGCTCAAGCGACCCACTTCAATCTCGCTCAGGCGAGGGTGTGACTCGCTCAAGCGAGCGGGCGTGAAAAACGTTACTGGAGGTATTTCGCCTACACGAAAGGGCTCGCCCAAGCGAGCGACGTTGATCTCGCTCAAGCGATGGTGAATCTCGCTTGAGCGAATTGCCCTGCATTAAAATTCATTTCATTCCTTGTATTAGGCTTGTATTGGACCCCTTTCCTTGGTAATATGAGATGATTAAGGGGATATGTTAAGGACAATATAATGATGATAAAACATGGAAGTAATTGGGATTAATTGGCCCTTTGGGATCAATTGCTTGTGATGTATTTGCCACCAAAATAGAGTAGCCAAAGAATAATAATGAGGATATGATGGTGGGGTTATGAGAGATATTCCAGAATAATTATAAGACTGAGGGGTAAATGAATAAATGACATTGTATGAATTATAAATGGATGAATTAGAGGAAGTATGATATTAAATAATGCTAGATGACGATGTTGAACACTCTCTTGCACAAAGAGGTGTATATTTATCTTGATGAATGGTTGTGTACCATTGTGTATGATACAAGCATGGTCTTGTATGTGTGGTATGAAATATGAAATTGATAATGTTGTGAATGCCACACAATTTTATATATATACTTATATGAGTATACTTGAGCAATGGTAATGAATAATGAGATGAAAATCCACTAAATGAAGTGTGATAATATTGATGAATAATATGTGATGTTGAAATGCCATAATGGCTGTTTGCAAGTATTGACTTGCGTGTGTGATGTGAAATATATGTGAAAATATGTTGAAATGGAAATGCCACATTAAGGACTTGAAAATAATAATGATGAAACCAACAATGTTGAATCCACTAAGGTGTATGGTGGTGTTGGTGATCGTGATGATGATGATGATGTTTGATGAGTGGCATTTAGGATGCACAGAGTGAGGATGCATTTGAATTACATTTGCATTGCATCCATGGCATATCATTGCTGTCTATATGGAATAGTAGGGGGTTCCACTAGGCAGGCCCAGTGGGAGGGCGGCTCAGTGCACGAGCGTATTATGATTTTTCCCTGTGACTCGGTGTATGAGTCACGAAGCTGTCCATAGTTTGGTGATGAGGCACCCTATGTGGCAGGCCCAGTGGGCGGGCGGCTCTATGGTGAGCGAGTTTACCTCGGTGTCCAATGGGGCACGGCTCTCTCGATGTGTGTTCGGGAGGGGCCCGTAGCACTTGTGGTAGTTGAGGCCACGATGTTGATCCGCAAGTCACAGGGTGACTAGTGCTACAGATGGGCGACAGCGGTTTGGTACCAGTAAAATTATGAGAATATAAGCATGCTTAAATGGAGATATATGTGTACACAATTTTTCTACTGCAGTAGGGGCATAGTAGCACACCTATGCTCGTCCCACAATTGAATTAATGTTATATTCCCACAGTCGGATCCACATTTGTTGTCTATTCCATTGTGCATATGCATTAGCCATAAGAGCATTTGCATATAGCATGGAGATATACCAGAATATGATAATGATTGATGATGATTGAGATGTTAGTATTGGTGTCGATGAGATGCGAAGTTAATATGATGAAAGACCACATAAAAGTAAAAAATGATATGAACATATGAAATGATGTTGAATAAGACGATATGTATGATATGGCCCAATGTAATGAAGGGCATATTTAATTATGATTAGAAATGATGATGTTAGCCCCTAGTGGCTTGATGAAAGACCAAGATGGTCTATATTGATGAGTTGGCCTATTGGGGCGATATGATGGATATGTGTTGGCCCATTGTGGCGGTGTTATAAATGTGTATATGCTTGCTTTGCTATGATTTGATGAATAAGCATGAAATGAATATATATTGTTGAATTAATAATTTATGATGATTATTGATGTGTTTAGCAAAGCATACATGATGTTGATATGCATATGCACATAATTTCAATTGTATTCATATCGTCATTTGAAATGTAAACTCACTCTCCCATGTGGTCTACTTTTTAGTATTGATGCAGGAAAACCATGGGGTGAGGCGTTTATGAAGTGAAGTTTTGGGGAAAGTAAATAGTTGTAGAGGAATGCCTTGGCCGGCAGCTTTATAATGTAATGTGTTATGTATATGATGGATAATATGATGTTGTAATCATTGATATGGATGGACGAATTGTGAGTATAGTTATACATTTGGTTGATGTACTAATAGTGAATATATAGGAATTGAAGTTGGGCTGATTATGGGCTTTTATGAATAAGAAATTTTAATGATGTATGATGTATGACCATATAGATGATTACATGTTTATATCTTAGGTATTGCATGCTTATGAGATTGTGCAAAATGATGATGGTTGTCTACTAGGCCTATGTTATGCCATTGCGTGCTCTGCCGAGCCTTTCCTCATATCTTCATATATGGGACTAGGCGTGAGCCCGGTATACACATTTTTCTCCCGCTGTAAGCTCTGTTATTTTTGTATACCGCATGGGCAAACTATTTATCGATCCAGTTATAAGTTTTTAAATCACGCTCTTTGGTTTTCTGTGATTTGAGTCTTGATGTGGTCATGGTGATGTTTTGGAAATGTCTTCTAACGCGAAAAATTTACTCGCATTTTTATTAATTATGTCAATCACATCGGGATTCGAGTACAGAAAATCAGGGGTGTTATAATCTGGTATTAGAGCGTATTTTGCTCTGAATTAGAGATCTTGATCATTGTCATTGCATGATTGATTGGTATTAGAGTTGATTTTTATGGATGGTTGGAGCACGACTGCTCAATATTGGAACATTTTGGTGATTATTGGAATAAGGTTGTTGGTATAGATTTTAGAATGATAATTATCTAGAGAATGATGATATTATGTTTGATTGCCCTACATGGACATATGATGGACTAAGTGCCTAGGAATTATGGATTGATTATAAGGGCATTATTGTTTATTGAGGAATTATTATGAATCATTAGAGTTGAGTTGGGATTGATGCGCAATGAGGACTTTTTATGAGATTGTGATTCATAAGACGTGGTTGTTTATTGGGAGTATATTCCTTATCCTTAAGGTTGTATGATGTGCATGTGGAGCCTAGTTGCTCAAAATATAATCATGTATGAATCATGAGATTGAATATGTTTATGGATGAATTCCTCAATGTGATTGATGTGGTTATTCATGTAAGACCGGCCAAGTTCCTTACACTATTTCCTTTTAATGACGAATACATTGATATTATGCATTTGAATATAAATATTTGAGTATGACTTTAACTGATGATGAAATGGAACCATGTGTGATCATGGATATGATATATTGAGTATGAATTGATTTGAGGGTGAACCTATGCCGTATGTTGAACACGGATAGGAGATGTTAGATGTGAATGATTCACATGTTGAAATCTAATTGTATGAAAGATAGTGAATAAATTCCCTAATGTGGACGTTCATAAATTAAAATGATTGTTTATGCTAATTTGAATTACGGATTTTATATCCTGGAGCACAAAGGTATGGTATTGTGTAATACAAGTGATTTATTATATTCCTTTTTTGGATGAAGGACATGAGTAAGTAATAAGATGGTTGAATATTGAAATTGTGTATGTGTAGACTTGGGGTATGTCTCGGTTTTGTATTTGTGAACCGAGTGAATGATTGATTTAGTTGTGACCCACTAAGTGTGGTAACCCCGATTGACTCAAAATGATCTTGAACGATCGAACCTTATTGAATTTGACCCTATGGTGGTCTAGGCTCTATGATGTTTCTATGAGCCATGTTTATTGACTTTATGTGTTGTGGAAGTATTCCACGATGGGTACTAAATGACCCTTGAATTTTCTAAGACTAGTGATGAACTGAATCTCATGAAGGGTTGAGCCGTAGTGAAATAAAGTATGGAATGAGTTGATGAGACTAGAACCGATGTGCGATTGGATTGAAAATGAGAACATGAACCCATACGTAATGGGTAAATAAAGATGTTGAATTCGGGGTATACCTTGGTATTGACCAAGATATATAATTTTATGGTATGATTTTGAGCTAGATTGTATGCCCTTAACGTTATGAAGATTAGATTGATTATGAATTGCGGTATGATATAGAGGTAATGCATGTTAACATGAGTTGGTTATGGAATTTAATTCTATTGATACTCCTCTTTTTACTTTGGAAAGAAAATATATTGGTGATAGGATCGCATGCCGATGTGATACAATATGAATTGTATGTCCAATATATGGACTTTGACTGTGATAAAAGAGGCAAACCACTAGTGTGGAAGATTATTATATGAACATTGACCTTATTTTGACCTTGGGAGCATCTATTTGATATGAGTTTGGTGATTCCTATAGGCTTGAACCGAATTATCATTGACAATATCTGGATTAGACAAATGATTTCTAAGTTATTTGACTGTGATTTTGAGATGAACGAGGTCCAATGGTAGGGTGATTACCCTATGGTGATTGGAAATTTGTGGTTGTTATGTCAATATATGGTTATGGTGACTGAAGAATAATGAATGGTATGACATGAATTATGCCGGATCACGATTAAATAACAATATGATGTGAGTATATTGCTCGTGAGATTGTACGACTTCTTAGGAAGTCTCGTGCGTGAAGGAATAGTATTAGAATTGATAGGAATAATGTAAGCAACAGGACATGAAGGTACTTATCCTGATATGTCTTTACGTGCCATAGGCATTGTGGCAACGTGCACTCATACGCCGATCTTATGTGTTTGTAGTAACCACTACGGGATTGGGACGCCTTCCTGTATGTCGGATGCAGTAACACATAGGCCGGGCAAGTGTAGAGTTGTAACTGCTTACGGTGAATGTATTGGACCTATCCGGAGGTACTGGATAAGAATGCGAGAGTTGTGATCAATAAACCGAGAATAGATGAGTGGTGACTCATGAGGAGTATGTGAAGTTTCATACTTGGGTAAAGGGATGATAATAAATATATCCTGCTGGACTTTGGAAAGTCCGATGTTACATTATGATGATTTTGGACCTTAATGGTGTGTGGCCGAAGTGTGGCCTTATGATGTATGCCAATGTTAAACTTCGAGGATGAAGTTTCTTTTTGGTGGGGTGGATTGTAACATCCTAGATTTTTGAGAAAATAAATTTATTGGATGATGATAATTAATTATTCATGGTCAAATAATTATGGGAGATGTTGTTAGACATTAGAGGTGAATTATCGGTAAACTAAGATTTACCGGAAACGAATGAATTAACAGATGATGTGGGACCCACTTAATCGAATTGAGTGTTTGATGGGTCTAGAATGTTTGGAATATTATGGTGATTAAGATGGTGTAGTTAGAATAATTTTTAGTGCTAAGGAGATAATTAATTGGACTCGACGTATGATATGAAACGGGAAAATACGAGGGGATTGGAATTAAAATAAATTACAAAATCCACTTTCTTCTCTCCATTTCACCGTGGCTTCTCCTCCCTTTTTTTTTAATTTTTATTGACCAATGGACAAAATGGCAAACACAAAAGTTAGGACATTAACCATTGTGCAAGAACCTAGATTTTTACATCTCTCTCCCTTTTCCCTCATTTTTCGGCAGCTCCCTCTCCCTTTCTTTTCTCCTTCGTTTTCTTCTCCTTTTCTCCCTTTCTCCTCTAAAAACCATGTTCCCCCATTTCTATCCTCTCCATTCACCATTTTCACTCAAAAAGCTTGGATATATGTGAGGCATCTATGGAGCATGGGAGCATGCATTGGTCTTCTTTCCTTCTTCTTCACCCTTATTTTCGTTTTGGTGGAGTTTGGATTTAAGGTAAAGATTTCTTACCTCCACATCATTCTATTATGGTTTTGTGTTATTGGGTTGAAGATGATAATGTTAGAAGCCTTGCATGTGGATGGGTGTTGATTATGTTGGTTAACCTAGAGTGAAACTTTAAGCATGAATATTGGAGGTGTGAAATTGAACATGGTTGATGTTGTGGGATGAAGAGAAAGTTATAGTAACCATAAAGATTTTAGGAGATTGATTGAGAATATTGTTAAATGATTTTAGATGGGAAACCCTAAGTGTGATAAATTGGGGATTTTTGCCAAATTGATGATCTTAGTAATTTTGATGCCTTGGGAGTGGATTTATATGAGGAAATGAACATTTAGAAGTATTGGGATTAAATATTGATGTTGATAAAATGGGGAGCTAAGTCATGAGTTGCAAATGAGGAAATATGCACGTATATAGGTACATTGATTTGAGGGAATTAGTCTTAAGTGTTGATGTTTATGATGTTGATAATGGTTGCAAATCATTAATAATAAACTAAGGAAATGGATAATTGAATTGATGAAGCCTTGGGTCTTGTTATAGGCCATGGTGTTGTTGATGTTGGGTTGTTTAGCCCTTTGAAATCCAGAAATCTTAGCTTTGGGGAAAGGAATTCCCGAAGCCTAATACAAGCATATGAATTTGGAGTATTAGACAAGTCTAGGACTTGATCATGGGTTAGGTGATGATGTCTAAGATGATGCTTTGTGATAGTATAATAATGGCAATTGTATGTATATTTGTTGTGATAGGATTGTATCCTTGACGATGATGCGGAGCGATCGAGGTATTTGGAGCTTTGGAATTGTGGATCTTCTCTCGAGGTAGGAGAGGAGTTTGCATTTCAAATCGCATGAGTGAATTCATTGTTAATTATGTATATGTTAAACTCATGCAATGCCTTGCCAAGAATGTTTTATATGATTAATTTGATGAAGTGATAATTAATGGCTTGGCTTATGTTGATTGTTATGCTAATATATGTATATGTATGATGTTAATGATAAATGCTTGGTAGTCCCTTGGTTGGACATGAACTGAATGATGGTGGAACCTTGTGAATGAATGAGTTAGACCAAGTGTAGAGGATTATTTTGAGATGAGAGGTGTATTAAAGCCTTCATTTTATAGTTGAGGAATTAGGATTTAAAAGAGTGATTGATGAGTTAAAATGAGAATTTATGAGTATGAATGGTTAGAGCTAGTTTTACATGCCTTATATGATGTGTAGGATGTGATGATGTTGACCAATTTGGATTGGTATGAGTTTTGGTGTGTCAGTTATGAGATCTTCACGTTACTGCACTTGAACTGGTAGTCTCGCTCAGGCGAGATGAGGTTTCGCTCAAGCGAGACACGTACCACATGGTTGAGGTAGCCACTGGACGAATCTCGCTCAAGCGGGCGTAGCCACGCTTGAGCGAGCGAGATGGAAAAATGGTACTGGAGAGATCTCGCTTAGGCGAGAGGCGTGGCATGTTGGGTCTCGCTCAAGCGAGCGAGCACGAGATTGGATACTGGAAGGATTCCGCTTGAGCGAGAGTGACTCGCTCAAGCGAGATAGTGACCTGATGCTCTAAACTTCTTCGCTCAAGGAGAATTTTTAGGCGCTCAAGCGACCCACTTCAATCTCGCTCAGGCGAGGGTGTGACTCGCTCAAGCGAGCGGGCGTGAAAAACGTTACTGGAGGTATTTCGCCTACACGAAAGGGCTCGCCCAAGCGAGCGACGTTGATCTCGCTCAAGCGATGGTGAATCTCGCTTGAGCGAATTGCCCTGCATTAAAATTCATTTCATTCCTTGTATTAGGCTTGTATTGGACCCCTTTCCTTGGTAATATGAGATGATTAAGGGGATATGTTAAGGACAATATAATGATGATAAAACATGGAAGTAATTGGGATTAATTGGCCCTTTGGGATCAATTGCTTGTGATGTATTTGCCACCAAAATAGAGTAGCCAAAGAATAATAATGAGGATATGATGGTGGGGTTATGAGAGATATTCCAGAATAATTATAAGACTGAGGGGTAAATGAATAAATGACATTGTATGAATTATAAATGGATGAATTAGAGGAAGTATGATATTAAATAATGCTAGATGATGATGTTGAACACTCTCTTGCACAAAGAGGTGTATATTTATCTTGATGAATGGTTGTGTACCATTGTGTATGATAGAAGCATGGTCTTGTATGTGTGGTATGAAATATGAAATTGATAATGTTGTGAATGCCACACAATTTTATATATATACTTATATGAGTATACTTGAGCAATGGTAATGAATAATGAGATGAAAATCCACTAAATGAAGTGTGATAATATTGATGAATAATATGTGATGTTGAAATGCCATAATGGCTGTTTGCAAGTATTGACTTGCGTGTGTGATGTGAAATATATGTGAAAATATGTTGAAATGGAAATGCCACATTAAGGACTTGAAAATAATAATGATGAAACCAACAATGTTGAATCCACTAAGGTGTATGGTGGTGTTGGTGATCGTGATGATGATGATGATGTTTGATGAGTGGCATTTAGGATGCACAGAGTGAGGATGCATTTGAATTGCATTTGCATTGCATCCATGGCATATCATTGCTGTCTATGTGGAATAGTAGGGGGTTCCACTAGGCAGGCCCAGTGGGAGGGCGGCTCAGTGCACGAGCGTATTATGATTTTCCCCAGTGACTCGGTGTATGAGTCACGAAGCTGTCCATAGTTTGGTGACGAGGCACCCTATGTGGCAGGCCCAGTGGGCGGGCGGCTCTATGGTGAGCGAGTTTACCTCGGTGTCCAACGGGGCACGGCTCTCTCGATGTGTGTTCGGGAGGGGCCCGTAGCACTTGTGGTAGTTGAGGCCACGATGTTGATCCGCAAGTCACAGGGTGACTAGTGCTACAAATGGGCGACAGTGGTTTGGTACCAGTAAAATTATGAGAATATAAGCATGCTTAAATGGAGATATATATGTACACAATTTTTCTACTGCAGTAGGGGCATAGTAGCATACCTATGCTCGTCCCACAATTGAATTAATGTTATATTCCCACAGTCGGATCCGCATTTGTTGTCTATTCCATTGTGCATATGCATTAGCCATAAGAGCATTTGCATATAGCATGGAGATATGCCAGAATATGATAATGATTGATGATGATTGAGATGTTAGTATTGGTGTCGATGAGATGCGAAGTTAATATGATGAAAGACCACATAAAAGTAAAAAATGATATGAACATATGAAATGATGTTGAATATGACGATATGTATGATATGGCCCAATGTAATGAAGGGCGTATTTAATTATGATTGGAAATGATGATGTTAGCCCCTAGTGGCTTGATGAAAGACCAAGATGGTCTATATTGATGAGTTGGCCCATTGGGGCGATATGATGGATATGTGTTGGCCCATTGTGGCGGTGTTATAGATGTGTATATGCTTGCTTTGCTATGATTTGATGAATAAGCATGAAATGAATATATATTGTTGAATTAATAATTTATGATGATTATTGATGTGTTTAGCAAAGCATACATGATGTTGATATGCATATGCACATAATTTCAATTGTATTCATATCGTCATTTGAAATGTAAACTCACTCTCCCATGTGGTCTACTTTTTAGTATTGATGCAGGAAAACCATGGGGTGAGGCGTTTATGAAGTGAAGTTTTGGGGAAGGTAAATAGTTGTAGAGGAATGCCTTGGCCGGCAGCTTTATAACGTAATGTGTTATGTATATGATGGATAATATGATGTTGTAATCATTGATATGGATGGACGAATTGTGAGTATAGTTATACATTTGGTTGATGTACTAATAGTGGATATATAGGAATTGAAGTTGGGCTGATTATGGGCTTTTATGAATAAGAAATTTTAATGATGTATGATGTATGACCATATAGATGATTACATGTTTATATCTTAGGTATTGCATGCTTATGAGATTGTGCAAAATGATGATGGTTGTCTACTAGGCCTATGTTATGCCATTGCATGCTCTGCCGAGCCTTTCCTCATATCTTCATATATGGGACTAGGCGTGAGCCCGGTATACACATTTTTCTCCCGCTGTAAGCTCTGTTATTTTTGTATACCGCATGGGCAAACTATTTATCGATCCAGTTATAAGTTTTTAAATCACGCTCTTTGGTTTTCTATGATTTGAGTCTTGATGTGGTCATGCTGATGTTTTGGAAATGTCTTCTAACGTGAAAAATTTACTCGTATTTTTATTAATTATGTCAATCACATCGGGATTCGAGTACAGAAAATCAGGGGTGTTATATTAATAACTAGATGAATTGTTCCTTGGTTGACACTAAGCATCAAGTTTCGTGAAGATATCTTCAAGAATCACATCATGGATGATTTGTTCTGAAAACCCCACAAACTTTTAATCCTCTCTTTCTTTTGGATTCACTAGCTAAGAAGAAGTCAAAAGGATGGTTGTTTACTTAATTCACATGTAGTTTAGAGAATAGTTAGGTTCCTCACATTGTTTAGGATTGGGTCTTGTTCACTTTGCGATTTCTTCACTTGAGCTTGAAAACTTCAAAAACCCATCGAGATTACGAACCGGCACAACATGTTGATGTGTGACACCCTCAATTAACTAGGATAAATTCCCACACTGGGATGTCCTACTTAATTAGGAAGTCACTAAAAATAGGAGTATTTTTTTTATTGGTGATCATCAGTACACGATTTAAAATAAATATATTAAATAGATCGATTCCTTAAAACATAAATGTACTTAAAAGAGTACGAGGCTCACAGGCTCCCAACAACTACTATAAAATAAAAGCATAACAGAAATGTCGAGTCTATGACGATCTCGACGCAAACAGAGAATATACACACAGATGACAGAATATTCCAAGTCCTGCCCACGTTCGCCTTGTCTTTCAACTGATGATCACAGAAAGGAAAAATAACACACAACAACGAAAGGGGTGAGTACAAAGCTCTCAACCCACAACATATACTTACAAGGGTGGCTTAATTTATAGAAAAGATTACATACAACATACCTTAGAATAGAAATACAAAACTTCACATACATAATTGTCAACAACAATTAGAGAGTTAGTCACATAATGATGGCATGCTATGCATGTGTTAGGTTCAATTACTTTAAATTATAATTCGTTACCAATATGCAATGATGCCCAACTTCCACTCATCAATCTCATATACCAATAACCGTGTACACAACCCGCCATCATTATCTCTCCTACCCAACTAGAGCGACCGGAGCTCTCCTTATTCTGGTTTTCACAAAAGGGTAAAGACTCACGGTCCCAACATCAAAATGGCCAATAACCAACATCACACATCACCACAGAACGGGCACTCCACGGTCATAGAAACCCCACCTCTTGTCGAAGTACATCAGCGTTTGCCACGGGCTATCCAGCGTCAGGCGCGAATCCGAGCCATTAGAGGTCTGTCCCCGCTATACTCCCAAGATCACCCTCAAGGGATCGAGACGCCTGCTGTTTCTTCAGTGTACCCATCACTATAAGCTCTAGGGGAATATCCAACATCCCTCCTCAACTCCATATACAAAATGCCATGCACTTATCTCAATTACTAGGGTACCCGGAGTTTAGACGGAACCTAACTCATATAGCGCATTTGTCCTTAAAACTCATAAGTATTTAACTATAAAGCTTTTCATATTGTAGGGGCTAAGTCTCAAGATTCAATACTACTAAAAATTCACTTAATGAGAAATTCCCAAGTTATTTACTAATAATTCTTTTAAGAAAATTCTCTACTGTAAGATATACAATTTATTTATATAATAGATATCTAAGTAAAAATGAGTAACAAATTTTAATTATGTTTCTTATAACTTAGCAAAATCTAACGTTGCCTTAAGAGTAAGGTATAAAAGTTTCTCTTGATTTTTCGATTACTAAAGTCGTTTCGTCGTATTTTCTTATAATAAACTGAATAATTTGATTTTATCTTTCTAAATTTTTCATAAAATAATAGATGAGATAATTCCTTATTTATAAAATAATCCTCCTAGTTCTATATTGATAATAAAAGACTCCTCTTTTTCTAAGGAGATATACAAAGTAGTAAATTTTTCATTTCTTTTTTCAAAACTTTGTTTTCGTCATATTTCATCTAGAAAATTCCGATTTGAGTAATTCCAAAGCCAAAAGTGTTTAACTTTGAAAATACTAACTAAATAAAGTAAGATTAAAAATAAAATTTGTCCATAAAACATCCCCTACATGAAATTTCACCAAATGCCAAAGTTTGTCGTTCCAACGTTTGTAAGAATACGTTTTAAGGACAAATCGCGCGTCAAAATTTTATTCAACCAATTTTTATTCTTTGTGTATTTTTCTCATACTCAAAATTCATCTTTCATACCACAAAATAATCCTCCAAAACATTTTTGCCATTTTCTTTTGTTTGCCCACAAAAACACGTTTTATACCATTTTCGACGTTTCATTCGCGCCTAACTCGGGTTCCTTTTTAATTCTTTTATTATTTACCACATCCATAATATTTTCATAATCACAAATATTCCTCAAATATATGAATATACAGCAGCAACAAAATTTCTAAATGTTCACCAAGAATTAATTCCAAAACTCATGTAAATCACTTCCTTAATGTCATAAACTTATTGTTTTATTATTATAACTAAAAGTCTCTTGTTTTTATTTTTAATAAAAA
This sequence comes from Clitoria ternatea, assembly GCA_037962975.1. Lineage (NCBI taxonomy): Eukaryota > Viridiplantae > Streptophyta > Magnoliopsida > Fabales > Fabaceae > Clitoria > Clitoria ternatea. The sequence continues at coordinate 328,483 of JAYKXN010000010.1, forward strand.
TTTAAGAATTAACATTTTACATTAAAATTAATTTTTATCTCATGAAATTTTTAAGATCAAGGTAAGTTTCCAAATTTTAACCATAAAAATTAATTCTTTCAAGTTATACTTTTAGAATCAAAGATTTCCAAGTGGTTCACTAATTATTAAAATTTTTCAGTAGCAACATTAATTTAGTGTGAGTTATAAAACTGTTTTGAAAAGTTTTATATTGTCTAAAAATTATTATTAACACTCCAAGTCACCAATTAAGCCAAGAATACATAATTAAACAAGATCTTTACATGTAATATAATTTCAATCAAAAATCTGCAGCAATAAAATTTTAAGTGTGTTAGTAATCTTCATAAAATTGTAAAATTCAAAGGATCTAACAACAATCATGGTACAACCATAATATCTCTTAAAGATCCATTTTTTTCACAAAGATTTCTCAAGATTCAAACCATACAAACTTAAATCTTTAAAGAGATATTAAAGTATAAGTGTTAAGGACACTTATACTTCACCATGCATGCATAATTTTCTGGATCTAAAACAAACAAAGTACCCCCCTTACCAACAAGATTTTCGTCCTTCAAGAGAAAGGCCAAGGATTCTAAGGTTGGCTTCTAGATTATAACCATTGATTGCTTCATCAAAGAAGAAGAAGATGGATGTTAGAGGGGTGGTTGCTCACGTGAATTTAGTGGTGAATAAGAGAAGAAAAAGCTTGCTGTTTGGTGGAGGAAAAAAAGATTTTGGTCTTAGAAAGTGGTATCTTGAACTTTGTGATGTGGTATGGTGACTTAGAATGGATGATGATGGGTATGGGATGATGGTTTAGGTGAAGAAAGGATGAAAAAGTGAAGAGAATAGCTGCTGGAATTTCTCTAAGTTGGAAGGAGAAGGAAGAACTAAGCAAAACCAATGCAAGAGAAATGAAAAACAAAATTTTGCATGTGACTTCCTTGGTGTACAAGGAGTCACACGGTCATGGAAAGTAAATGGGAGAGGTGTCACTTGAGACTCATGCAAGGAAAATGTGTCACAAGGGCTGATAGTGAGGTGGTGGAGAGTTAGGCATGGCTGGGACAAGTGTCCAAGTGATGGAGCCATGTTATTGGTTACTTATGCATGCAAGCTTAGGTGTCACATGTAGGACAGCCACTTTCTCGAAGGTTTAGGGTGTCTTATAGGCTGAATTAGCAAATAGGATGAACATTAAAGTTGTAGAACGTTTTGTCTTCTTTAAATCCATACATAGTACAAAACAATCCATTGAGAATTGAGTGAGATATGTCCCAAATACTAAAAGGGTGCAGGGCTGTGACGGGATTTTTGTCCCTTGCACAAATAATTTTTCTGGACCAAATGGGCTGTGAATTGGACTTTGGTTTCTTCATAAAAGTTGTGGAGAAATGTGTTAGGAAGATTTTGGTGAAGGCTTCATTTAATTTCATGGCCATATGAGGACGTTATGAAGAAAATACTGCACCTAGTGCAAACTGATGCTGGAAAAACGTGAATTGGTGTAGTGTTTTAATTTCTGGGAATTATGGGATGAGAACTGGTCTTAGTGGTCAACATGAAAGTTGTAGAAAAATTTGATATGGAGATTTTGGGATACGAATGGCTCAAATCCAATATTGGGAGAGTAAATTACCCCCAAAATATGTACAGATGTGCATTTTGGCTTACCCGGGTAACTTAAATTCAACGTTTTTAAGCTTGGTTGTTTAAAATTGGGTGTTGGGCTCTTTATGAAAGTTGTTAGAAATAACATAAGGGACGTTTTGGGATAAAAATAATTTAATCAAGTTCCTCGGATAATTTCTGGGCTCAAACCGGGGAGTTACTCTGTTTTATTAACTTAAAACAATTACTTAAATATTTATATTTAAATCACTTAATGTTTTATTTTATAAATCTATGTTGCTAGGGTGTTATTAAACACATTATTATATTATCCTAATTATCTTAATTAATCACATAATTAAAGTTACAACCTCTATCTTACACTCACAAAATTTCTTTAAAACGAATACATAATCAAATCGGCCGTAGCCCATTCATCAGTACACACAAAATTTTCACAAAATAGAGACAACTGGTCTCAAGAACCTAACATAAAAAATAAGGGCTATTACATGATACATCATTGGAACTCTTAGGTTAAGCACTAGATGAATTGCTCCTTGGATGACCTTAAGCATCAAGTTTCATGAAGATAGCTTCAAGAATCATATCGTGGTTGATGTGTCCTAGAAAACCCTATAAATTTTTAATCTTCTCTCTCTTTTGGAGTCACTAGCTAAGAAGGAGTCAAAAGGATGGTTATTCACTCAATTCACAAGAAGTATAGAATATAGTTAGGCTCCTAACATTGTTTAGGATTGGGTCTTATTCACTTCGCATTTTCTTCTCTTGAGCTTGAAAACTTCAAAAACCCATTGAGATTATGAATCGACATACCATGGTGATGCATCATTGGAACTCTAAGATTAAGAACTAGATGAATTACTCCTTGGTTGACACTAAGCATCAAGTTTCATGAAGATATCTTCAAGAATCACATCATGGATGATGTGTTCTAGAAAACCCCTATACTTTTTATCTTCTCTCTCTTTTGGACTCACTAGCTAAGAAGAAGTCAAAAGGAAGGTTGTTCACTCAATTCACCTGAAGTGTAGAAAATGGTTAAGCTCCTCAAATTGTTTAGGATTGGGTCTTATTCACATTGTTTTCTTCACTTGAGCTTGAAAACTTCAAAAACCCATGGAGATTACTAACCTACCAACCATGGTTGACATTAAGCATCAAGTTTCGTGAAGATATCTTCAAGAATCACATCATGGATGATGTGTCCTAAAAAACCCCACAAAATTTTAATATTCTCTCTCTTTTGGACTCACTAGCTAAGAAGAAGTCAAAAGGATAATTGTTCACTCAATTCACTTAAAGTGTAGAGAATAGTTAGGTTCTTGGCATTATTTAGGATTAGGTCTTATTCGCGTTACGTTTTCTTTACTTGAGCTTGAAAACTTTGAAAACCCATCGAGATTAGTAACCCATGAACCATGGTGATGCATCATTGGAACTCGAAGGTTAATAACTAGATGAATTGCTCCTTGGATGACACTAAGCATCAAGTTTCTTGAAGATATTTTCAAGAATCACATCATGGTTTATGTGTCCTAGAAAACCCCAAAAACTTTTAATCTTCTCTCTCTTTTGAACTCACTAGCTAAGAAGAAGTCAAAATGATGGTTGTTCACTCAATTCACTTAAATCATAGAGAATAGTTAGGCTCGTCGTATTGTTTAGAATTGGGTCTTGTTCGCATTACGTTTTCTTCACTTGAGCTTGAAAATTTTGAAAACCTATCGAGATTACAAATCGACCGATCATGGTGATTCATCATTGGAACTATAAGGTTAAGAACTAGAAGAATTGCTCCTTGGGTGACCCTAAGAATCAAGTTTCATGAAGATATCTTCAAGAATTACATGATAGATGATGTGACCTAGAAAACCCCATATACTTTTAATCTTCTCTTTCTTTTGGACTCACTAGTTAAGAAGAAGTCAAAAGGATGTGTGTTTACTCAATTCACATGTAGTTTAGAGAATAGTTAGAATCCTTACATTGTTTAGGATTGGGTCTTGTTCACTTTACGATTTCTTCACTTGAGCTTGAAAAGTTTGAAAACCCATCAAGATTATGAATCGACACACCATGGTGATGTATTGTTGGAACTCTTAGGTTAAGCACTAGATGAATTGCTCCTTGGATGACCTTAAGCATCAAGTTTCATAAAGATATCTTCAAGAATCATATCGTGGTTGATGTGTCATAGAAAAGCCCATAAATTTTTAATCTTCTCTCTCTCTTTTGGAGTCACTAGCTAAGAAGGAGTCAAAAGGATGGTTATTCACTCCATTCACTCAAAGTATAGAGAATAGTTAGGCTTCTAGCATTGTTTAGGATTGAGTTTGATAACTTCGAAACCCATTGAGTATATGCCCTAGAAAATCCCACAAACAATTTTTCTTCTCTCTCTGTTGGACTCACTAGCTAAGAAGCAATCAAAAGAATGGTTGTTCAGTCAATTCACTTGTAGTTTAGAGAATAGTTAGGCTCCTCGCATTGTTGGGATAAGGTCTTCTTCACTTTACGATTTCTTCACTTAAGCTTGAAAACTTTGAAAGCCCATCAAGATTATCAACCGACATACCATGGTGATGCATCATTGGACTCTTAGGTTAAAAACTATATGAGTTACTCCTTGGATGATCCTAAGCATCAAGTTTCGTGAACATATCTTCAAGAATCATATCGTGGCTGATGTGTCCTAGAAAAACCCACAAACTTTCAATTCACTTGTAGTTTAGAGAATAGTTAGGCTCCTGACATTGTCTAGGATTGGGTTTTGTTTACCTTGTGTTTTCTTCACTTGAGCTTGAAAACTTCAAAAACCTATCGAGATTACGAACCGACCAACCATGGTGATGCATCACTAGAACTCTAAGGTTAAGAACTAGATGAATTGCTCCTTAGATGACCCTAAGCAGTAAGTTTCATGAAGATATCTTCAAGAATCACATCATGGTGGACGTGTCCTAGAAAACCCCCACAAACTTCTTATCTTGTCTCTCTTTTGGACTCACTAGCTAAGAAGCAGTCAAAAGGATGGTTGTTCACATAATTCACTTGTAGTTTAGAGAATAGTTAGGCTCCTCGCATTGTTTAGCATAAAGTCTTGTTCACCTTGTGTTTTCTTTACTTGAGCTTGAAAGCTTTGAAAACCCATCAAGATTATCAACCGACATACCATGGTGATGCATCATTGGAACTCTTAGGTTAAAAACTAGATGAGTTACTCCTTGGATGATCCTAAGCATCAAGTTTCATTAAGATATCTTAAAGAATCACATCATGGCTGATTTGTCCTAGAAAACCCCATAAACATTTTATCTTCTCTCTCTTTTAGACTCACTAGCTAAGAAGGAGTCAAAAGGATGGTTGTTCACTCAATTCACTTGTAGTTTATAGAATAGTTAGGCTCCTGACATTGTCTACGATTGGTATTGTTCACCTTGTGTTTTCTTCACTTAAGCTTGAACACTTCAAAAACCCATCGAGATTACGAACCGACCAACCATGGTGATGCATCATTGGAACTTTAAGGTTAAGAACTAGATGAACTGCTCCTTGGATGACCCTAAGCATCAAGTTTCATAAAGATATCTTCAAGAATCACATCATGGCTGATGTGTCCTAGAAAACCCCAAAAACTTTTTATCTTCTCTCTCTTTTGGACTCACTAGCTCAGAAGCAGTCAAAAGGATGGTTGTTCCCTCAATTCACATGTAGTTTAGAGAATACTTAGGCTCCTTGCATTGTTTAGGCTAACGTCTTATTCACTTTGCGATTTGTTCACTTGAGCCTAAAAACTTCAAAAACCCATCGAGATTACGAACCGACATACCATGGTGATGCATCATTGGAACTCTTAGGTTGAAAACTAGATGAGTTACTCCTTGGATGATAATAAGTATCAGGTTTTGTGAAGATAACTTCAAAAATCACATCATTGCTGATGTGTCCTAGAAAACCCCCATAAACATTTAATCTTCTTTCTCTTTTGGACTCATTAGCTAAAAAGGAGTCAAAAAGATGGTTGTTCAGTCAATTCACTTATAGTTTAGAGAATAGTTAGGCTCGTGGCATTGTTTAGGATTGGGTCTTATTCACTTTACATTTTCTTCACTTGAGCTTGAAAAGTTTGAAAACCCATCGAGTTTTTGAACCAACCAACCCTGGTGATGCATCATTGGAACTTTAAGTTTAAGAACTAGTTGAATTGCTCCTTGGATGACCCTAAGCAGCAGGTTTTGTAAAGATATCTTCAAGAATCATATGATGGATGATGTGTCCAAGAAAACCCCATAAAATTTTAATCTTCTCTCTCTTTTGGACTCACTAACTAAGAAGTTGATCCGGTCTGGATACCGGCCCCCATTCTTGTGACGTCAGAATGACCTTATATAAGGAAAACCGGTGTCCTGGTTCAACATTACCACACTGGATATCCGATGTCTGGCCGTCCGTCCTCACCACACGATTGCCCCACTTATATATTCCATAACGGTCCTTTGTTCATTTTCACAGGACATTTGTATAACTGTTGGCTTTTCAGTCACAGCAAGATAAGAGCCCCTAATAACTTATCAGCGAAGACACTGTTTGTAGCAAAATACGTCACATCAATGGCCTCAGAAAGCAAGTGGATGTGTCAGCAGATTATGCGGAAAAGGTGATTATCCTCTCCTCTTCCTAGAGGATCATACTTTGATAATTGACCTACCCTCCTGACACATTCTGAAAGTTGAGCCACCCTGATTGACATAATATACACGCTATCAGAGCTAAGGGACCCACCTGCATCCAACGACTCATTTTCTCACGTACAACTATAAGTAGCATATTTCAATACACATGCATGGTATCGTTATTTTATCTCACACTTTTACTGTTACTTCGCTTGAGCATTCACTGAGTTCTTACACTCTTCTAACTTGAGCGTCGGAGAATCTTCGCAGGTGGCACCACCTTTCGCCCCCCTGCAACGCGAAACGTTGGTGTGAAGGATCTCCAGGACAACAAGACCGGCCTCTCCCACTGAGAGACCGGATTACAACATTGGATATACACTGTTCCGGTGTGCAAACCCTAAAAACACCTGCATTCTTGTGGCTGGTCCCACACGGATCCTAGACCCCGGTCCAGACCAGTTCATTGGCACGCCCAGTGGGACTCGTTAGAGTTATTCCCATTTTCGCAGAAGTTTGGTTGTCACGATGGAAGTTGGGAGAGATTTCATGGATGGTCACGTGGATGATGTGACTCATCAGCAGACTGGCAGGAGACTCGTCTTTGAGTCCCCTATAACTCAAACCCGGAGGATGGTGCAAGTGCAAACGCCTGACCCTCGCGATGAGGTTATCAGGCAACTCAGGGAGGAGCTGATGGAGTTGAAGCGGGAGAGAGGAGGAGCTGGGGACAGAGTAGCGTCTCATGCAGAGGATGCTCATCATGCATCAACGAGGGATAGATCTACAACCCTCTAGTATTCGAAGATCCCCACGTTTGAAGAGAGGGAGCAGACGCAGGACTCTGGTGATAGAGTCAGTACCAGGAGAAGAGAGCAGGCGGTGGTGACTTCAGGGATGTACAAGCTCAGTGTCCCTTTCTCAAGAAGGCTGATGAGCATTATCATCCCAAAACATTTACAAACAACTCAGCCACTGTTGATCGGGAAGTATAATGGAGAAACTGATCCCACTAAGCATTTGGATGCTTACGTGTATGAAGCTATGTATTTGGGAGCGGATGAAGATGTTATGTGCAGGATGTTCCCAAGGATGTTGATGGAGGAAGCTCTCAGCTGGTTTAAAAGCTTACCCTCAGGATCTATAGACTCTTGGGAGGAAATGGCCGTGGCGTTCGAAAGCCATTTTGTCATCTCTAGGGATATCCCAAGAACTTCACACACCCTGGCCCAGATAAGGCAGGGAGAAACTAAAACTCTTAAGGAGTTCCTGAGAAGGTTTTATAAGGAGGCTGCTTTGGTCCCCAACCTCACGGAGGCCATACAACTCCATATTGTAGTGGAAGCTCTCCAGCCTGGTTTAGCCTTTGCCCTATCTTTGGCAAAGAGTCCCCCTACAACCTTCGAGGAGTTTCGAAGGAAAGCTTCCAAGTACGTGGGCATAGAGATGCATCTGGAGGCAACTGCGACAAGGATGAAGCCTTCAGGACCCACTCAGCAGCCACGGAGAGAAAAGGAGAGAGTGAGGCCTGAGAAGCATGCCTTTAGAGAAGACTTTGTGAACGCTCGTCCGCATCCATGAGATAGGCGTGTATCATCGTTCGACAACTATGCTCCGTTGAATACCAGGCATTCACAAATCATGAGGGAGGTTGGTTGGCCAACTCTGAACGTCTTTGGTATAAGGAAGCCAGCCCCAGTCAAGAGGGGTGGTAACCCACGTAAGTACTGCACTTTCCATGAACAAACAGGGCACAATACTGATGAGTGCAAAGCGTTAAAGAATACGGTGGAAACTCTTCTTAGGGAAGGAAAGCTGAAGCAGTATTTGTTTAAGGAGAAATCTATGGACGAGCCTCAGAGGATGGAGAAAAGGAATAGAGATCCAGATGACGAAGATGATAGTACGCGCAACCCAGCAAGGAAGTTCACTGCAGCTGAGAAGCAGAAGGGAGTAGTGATTGCTGAAGGTGCCCAACAAAATAACATGCCCCAGCAGCAGAGGCAGGGCAGACGAGAAGTGATTGAGATGATAGCAGGAGGATTTACGGGAGGAGGTGCATCAATCACAGCACGGAAGAATCACCACAGGATGATTCTGTCCGTCCAGGGCAAACCGAGGGATAACCGCCCTTTCAGGGACGGTATGACAGCCCCGACGGTGTCATTTACTGATGATGACTTCGGCCCAACAATTCCAGGGAGTGATGATGCGGTAGTTGTCGTGGCAGTCATAGCCAACAAGGATGTCAAGAGGATCCTCGTCAATCAGGGAAGTTCTTGTGACGTTATCTTTTATAATTGTTTCAAACGAATGGGTTTCAATGATGCAGATTTACAACCCTACACACAAGAACTCACAGCGTTTAATGGAGCCAAGCAACCCACCAAGGGGTACCTTGACACTTTGATTTCTTTTGAAGGGGAGCCTGGTGCGAGAACGGTCAAGTCAAGAATTCTGGTGATTGACGTGGAATCTCCTTACAACGGTATCATAGGCCATCCCACACTGAACGCGATGGAAGCAATTGTATCCACTCCTCATCTCTTGATCAAATTCATTGACAAGGACAACGGTGTGTCCTCTCTCCGCGGTGATCAGGAGATGGCTCGATATTGTTATAACCTGAGCCTCAACATGGTTAAGTTGGAAGCGTTTAATAAGAAGAGGAAGCTGAACGACGGAGGAACAGCGGCAGGGTCTGTCAGTCTCATTGACCTGGACCCCAGAGCGGAATTGAAGATTGATCCACTCAATCCCTCTAAGCCCACACCGGATGGTGGTTCCAGGGATGTTGTATTAGGAGATTCCCCAGAGAAGGTCACGCACATCAATGATAAGCTGGAGTTTGCTATGGAGCAGCGCTTATTAGCCCTTCTGCAGGAGTTCAAAGACCTTTTCGTATGGACAGCAGCAGACATGCCTGGAATGGACCCTGATTTCTGTTGCCACAAGCTTGCAGTGTACCCCGAAACAAGACCGGTGGCCCAGAAGAAGAGGAGGTTGGGACCGGAGAAGCAGAGGGCGGCTTGTGAGCAGACAGAGGAGTTGTTGAAAGCAGGTTTTATAAGGGAGATACGCTATTCATCTTGGCTTTCTAATATGGTCATGGTGTAGAAGGCTAATGGCAAATGGAGAATGTGTACAAATTATGTGGATCTTAACCGTTGCTGCCCTAAAGATCCATATCCCCTGCCTAACATCGATCGCATGGTGGATGATTCATCTGGTTACCAATACCTCAGTTTCATGGATGCCTATTCGGGGTATAACCAGATTCCGATGTGGGAGGGAGACCAGGAGAAAACTGCCTTCATCAATGACCACGGTGTTTTTTCTACACCGTCATGCCTTTTGGATTGAAGAACGCCGGCGCTACCTATCAGCGCATGATTAATAAAGTCTTTGAAGGGATGCATACAAGGCTGGTCGAAGTTTATATTGATGATATTATAGCCAAAACGCCCGCTGGAGGAGACCACATTGAAGATCTGCGCCAAGTCTTCACTAGACTTCGGCAGTACAACATGAGATTGAATCCTTTAAAATGCACCTTTGTCGTTCCAGCTGGGAAATTCTTGGGATTCATGTTGACCCAACGAGGCATCGAGGCTAATCCTTGGAAATGTCAAGCAATCCTGGACATGCAGAGCCCTAAGAGTCTAAGGGAGGTTCAATCGTTGAATGGGAAAGTGGCCGCTCTAGCTGGTTTCATGCCCAAGATGGCACGCAGGTCTCTCCCCTTGTATAAGGCGTTGAAGAAACACAAGAATTTTGAATGGGGAGAGGAGCAGGAACAAGCCTTCCAGCAGCTCAAGGCCGTTCTCTCGAGTCCACCAATTTTGGTTAAGCCCGATCCTGGTGAGACTTTGATATTATATTTAGCAATCTCTGATGAAGCCCTAGGCGTGGCCTTGGTTAAAGAAACCCCTGAAGGGCAGAGGCCGGTGTACTTTACTAGTAAGACGTTTCAGGGGGCGGAAGGAAGGTATCAGAAGATTGAGAAAGCTGCTCTAGCAGTAGTGTGGGCGTCACGACGGTTGAGGCCCTATTTCCACGCGCACCCAGTACTGGTGAGAACGGATTTGCCTCTCCGTTCAGTGCTTAGCAAGCCCGACCTAGCCAGGAGGATGATAAAATGGTCTATCGAGTTGTCTGAGTTTGAAATTTCATATGAGCCTCGAGGAGCCATCAAGGCACAAGTGTTGGTCGATTTTGTTGTGGAAATGACTGGGGCGGACCCGACCACCCCTCGAGCGCATTGGACCATTTACGTTGATGGATCGTCGAACAGCAAAGGTTGTGGAGCAGGTGTGGTGGTAGAAAGTGATGATGGTGTGCAACTAGAAATTTCCCTCCGATTCAATTTCAAAACCTCCAACAACCAAGCTGAATACGAAGCATGCTTGGCCGGTCTCCGTGCGGCGATTGACATCGGAGCATCAGCAGTTACACTCTGTAGTGATTCCCAACTGGTGATTTCGCAGTTCCAGGGGGAGTACCAGGCAAAGGAACCACAACTTCAATTGTACTTGAATTGTGTTAATGAGTTGAAGGGAAGATTCGAAGTTTTAGAATTCAAGCATGTGCCCAGAGAAGAAAACACCAGAGCGGACATCTTGTCTAGATTGGCAAGTACAAAGCAGCCCGGCAGCACAACAACGGTGGTTCAAAGCACTTTGACATCGCCCAGCATACCTCTGTATCCTTCTCTGAATGTTATCATGGTGAGCTATCCATATGAGGATTCTTGGGTCATTCCCTATATTCGCTATCTGGCTGATGGTCAACTTCCCACTGATGAGAAGGAAAGGAGATGAGTGAAGAGGGAGCTACCATATTTTACTATGGTCGATGGTATTCTCTACAAAAGGGGATTCTTTGTCCCATATCTTTCATGTTTAAGAGAAGACGAAGTTCAAGCGGTTTTGGAGGAGGTGCACGAGGGGCAATGTGGGCACCATGCTGGGGGCCGAAGCCTAATAAGAAAAGTCCTCAGGGCTGGATATTGGTGGCCCACTGTGAAGCAGGATTCCACAGATTTTGTGAGGAAGTGCGATGCTTGTCAAAAATTCTCCAACCTTCACCATACACCGGCCCAAGAGCTATCTTCATCTGCTGTGCCTTGGCCGTTCTACCAGTGGGGCCTTGATATTTTGGGCCCATTCCCCACTGCGCCAGGAGGTATCAAATATTTGATCGTGGGGGTAGACTACTTCACCAAGTGGATTGAGGCAGAACCAGTAGTGCATATCACTTCTGCACGAACAAGACGTTTCGTGTACGAAAATATCATAGCTCGGTTCGGGGTGCCAGGGCGGATTGTGACCGACAACGGCACCCAGTTTACAGACAAAAAGTTCACAGATTTGCTTGAAGGACTGGGGATAATCCAGATATTTTCATCTGTTGAACACCCCCAAACCAATGGGCAAGCAGAGGTAGCCAACTGAGAAGTGCTGAAGGGGTTGAAGAAGCGTTTGGGAGAAGCGAAGGGAGGATGGACTGACCAGCTATGTCATGTTTTATGGGCATACCGCACTACGCCTCATTCTTCAACTAACGAATCCTTATACCGGCTGACGTACGGGGTTGAGGCGATGATTCCAGTGGAGTTGCAAACAAGATCGGCTCGTGTGGAATATTTTTCAGCTGAAGATAACAACGCCAATTTGGCATCAGAACTGGACGTCCTCCAGGAGTTAAGGGAAAAGGCCTTCGTCAGAGATCAGGCAATAAAAGCAAAGGCAGCACTCCAGTATAATAAACGCGTCCAGTACAGAGCTTTCAACACCGGAGATCTTGTTTTGAGAAAGGCAAGTGTGGGGAATAAATTCGCCCACCAAGGGAAGTTAGCACCAACGTGGGAAGGTCCTTATAGAGTTTCTGAAGTGACTGGAAAAGGGTCATACCGGTTGGAAGAGCTTGATGGAACTCCAATCCGCAACAAATGGAACACTCAGAACTTACGTATCTATTACAGCTAGTTGGTAAGACGGCGTGTACTCTTTTTCCTTACTTGAGTTTTTTCCCATTGGGTTTTCTCAAGAAGGTTTTAACGAGGCATGACCCCAACTATGCTCTTCATGTAATGTACTTTCAATTTTAAAGAGAATACATCTTAACCGCCCTATTATTCTCACTTTTCTTATGTGTTGTGATTTATAGCCGTAGTTTAATACGCATACACCTCAGGACGGATGAACGCAACTACCAATTCTGTAGTTGATGAGATAATTCCTCGAGGAACGGATGAAAACCCCTCGGGACGGATGATCTCAATCACACATCGTGTGTTTTGACGATGTAACTCCTTGAGGTGGAATGGGTTGTAGGGCTGGTCCTTTTTCAAGGCCACAAACCGAACCCCATTCGAAGACTACATGGGTTGTAGGGCTGGTCCTTTTTCAAGGCCACAAACCGAACCCCATTCGAAGACTACATGGGTTGTAGGGCTGGTCCTTTTTCAAGGCCACAAACCGAACCCCATGCGAAGGCTTGGGCGCAGTAGGCCGGTTCACACAGAAAACCGCGCTGAACCCCGAGTAACGGGCGCAGTAGGTTCAGGATTAGCCCTGATCCGAACCCCATGGCTTGGATTGTAGGATTGCACCGAACTCCAAGTACGGTTAGTAGGATCGAACCGAACACCGTGTGAAGACTTGAGATGTAGGACCAAACCGAACCTCAAAAGAAAGGCGTAAAAGCTTACCCTTGTCAAAGCTATACTAAAATTCAAAGGCAATGTCCGTCCTCAGTTGTGGAACATCCACCCCGGAGCGGCTGAATGCTAACGTACCCACTCTACATCTTCGAGGACAGATAAGCATTTCTATCTTTTTAAGAAGTTAAAAAGTAATCCTTGAGATAAACTTTCCCTTCCCAATGTACTTACACTTGGGGACAGGGCATGCTTTAACTTAATTATCAATTATTCGTTACAATTTGTTATCTTAATCCGGTGTGATAAGTACGCTCTAAGCAGCTAGGTAAACACGCAGAACGGATTCGCAAAGCATTGAAAACAATAAAGTGTTTTGTATAACACTAAGTTATTCAACAATCACACATTCGACGCAAACAGTTGAAGAAAAGCAATAGTGAATTTTATTTTCAAAAATAAGAAAATATGCAGGTTACAAAGTGTTTTAAAGCTGGAGCCGATCCCAGAACACGGCTATGAATGAAAGCATAAAATCAAGAGGCTGGCGCTTGATCCTCCGCAGTGGGCACTCCTGCCTTCTCCGTTTTGTCCTCCACTCCAGTTTGGGCACCTTCTTGTGCTTCGGCTCCAGAGGCAGCGGTGGACGTTGTGGGTTCCATACTCTGACCTTCTGGAAGGGGAGGCAATTCATACAGAGATGCATGGGGTTCATGGTGCGAGTCGTCCTTATGAACTTCGACAAGTCTTCCCCCATGGAATTCGAAGAACGGATCCAATCCGTACAAATTCAGCTTCACTCTAGGGTTACGATAGTAGACTTGACGAAGGGCCAGGCCGAAGGATTCATACGCCACATTTTTGCATATCTCCAAGGCTTTGGCAGCCTTGGCCTTTGCAGCAGCTAATCTTCTTTGAACCTTGGCATAATCCTCTTCTGAAGGCCCAGCACTCGCACCACCCTTCTTGAGTTCATCAATTTGGGCTTGCATCTCCTTTCGAATGATCTCCCACTCCCCAAGGTCTTTGTTGCGACCGTCCTCCATAACTTTGAGATCGTCAGCAAGTTTAGCCGATCTTTTCTTCTCCAGTTGTAATTCTTCTTCAAGGAGGGGTATGGATTTATTCTTATTCTGGAGGTCGGCAACTTCCCACTCTAGGGCCTTGTTCGTAAAATGTACCTGGCTCGCCTCTTCAGTTTTCCTCTGGAGCGTTTCTTTAGTTTTCTTCAATTCTGATTCCACGCCCCTGTGAACTTCAGCTTGCTTGGTCGCCCATTTCTCCTTCACCGCGAGTTCGGTCTCAAGTTTTTCAACTTGATCAATATAATCAGCTTTCTCGCTCAGGGACTCAAGTAGGCTGGACAGTTCATCAAGCTGTCAACGCCCAGCCTTGCAAGCACCTCGGACCCCAACAACGTTGAGGGAAGGGCGGAGGCAATACCGTGCCTTTGGAAGAGTGGGAGGCATGGACCCCTGAAACTACAAGTAGGGGGAGAGGAAGGAGTCACGCGGAGGCTCAAACGCCGGAGGAGGACCATTCCCAGAGTCCGGCTCTGAAGCATTCTGTGAAGAAGGGGTGGAGGATTCAGGAACGGGTTTCTTTCCCTTATCCTTCTTCAATCCAGTTTCATCGGTCGTCCTCTGATGCTTCTTTGCAGGGTCACCAGAGGAGGGCTTTTCCTGATCTGCCTTCTTGACCAGGTGCCTCTTTTTCTTCTTCTCTAGGACGGCCTCCTCGTCGCCCGCCCTAGTGGCTTCAGGTTGTTATTCTGTTTCTTCCTCGTCAAACAGAGGAACTTCTTCACCTATAGCAGAGGTCAAGGGAATGAGTGGGGTCTTGGTGGCGTTTCTCTTAGCCTGAATTTCGTTCTCCTCAGAGGAGGAATCATCGTCAGCCATCATGGTCCTTAACGACAGCATCTCTGGGCAGGCTTTTTCGATTTGTTCTGCAAAACAGGAAAGGCCGAATAAGCATACAAGAAGAAAAAATAATCAGAGCGGAATAACTATACAACACAAAGAAATTAAGAGCGGATATTACGAAGGTAGGTGTTTCTGATATCATTCTCGGCCAAGAGGAGGCGGCTGGAAAACCCTTTGAGGGTCTTTGAGGCCGTCTGCATGGCGCTCAAGACCTCAACAGAGTGAGGGGAAAGTTCGCTCTCATCTGTATAATAAGCACGGCTCATAAGGAGAAAATGCTCGTGCGTCCAGCTAAGGGGAAACTTGGTGAACCCCTCCTTGTTTCGCCAGAAGACCGGCTTATTTGGTTGAATCCGGACTCGCGTATAGTAGTGTTTGAAGGAGCGTCCATCCACTTTCGCGGATTCTATATAAGACTTGAAATTTACAACCCTTGAGTCACTACGGAGAGTAATAAACCCAAGGCCGCCCTTCTTGTTAGCACGGCGGACCACTTGGTAGTAATAAAATAACTTGGCCACAGTGGCGGAGAAGTTGAAATGTTCCCCCCAAACTTCCAGAGCCCGGACAAGACCCCAACCGTTGGGATGCAGTTGGGTGGGGGCGCAGTCTAGGAAACGCAGGACGGCCATCTAGAACTCCGTCATGGGGAAGCGTACTCCCAGTTTCAAGAAGACGAAGTCGTACATGTAGACCGACCTCACATTAGGGACGCTGTGGCATATTCTTTCAGAGGGATGTGGTGCCATCACAGCGTATCGTGCCTTGTACTTTTTATCCGAATATATCTTGCAGCGGAAAGAAACCGTGCACTCCTCTTTACTTGCATGGTGCGAAGGGATCTCTAGGAATTCCTCCTCCACCCAGCAATAAGGTTTTTCCCTGTTGAGTTTCTCCCAGTCAAGCCGGTGTGCCACAACGTTGACACACCCTTCAGCAGAGTGGAGAACCGGTGTTTTTCCACGTCCTGGAAGGTCCATGGTTGTGCAGGCACGGTGGAATGCATATGTACTGTGGTAAAAAGCAACATCGTCAGAGAGGTAACCTTCAGCACTTGACCCCTCGTCAGAGCGGCTGGTAGCCCTCGATTCAAGGGGAGCCTCAGAGCGACGTTGGGAAGAAGACGCTCGTGAGGAAGAGGCTTCGGCTCTCTCTGAGCGACGGGGCCCAGCCACAGGAGGATTCGCTAGAATCCTCCCACCACGGTGGCTAAGGGGGGCGCGAGAGCCAAAACTCCCCCTGTTTGAAGGACCAGCGTGGCCTGCTCTAGATCGCATTGTGGAAATTGAATGACAAAAATTGCAAGGAGTTGAAGGAAAGGGAGGTTACCTAAAGGAAGAAGATCTTTGAGATGTTTGAAGACGATAGAGAAATTCCAGAGAAATTTAAGCAGAGGTTCACTAGGCTTGGAAACAAGAGTGGGCTCCAAAATCTGCTAAGAGTCCCTTTTATAGGTAACGAAGAGACACAGTGTTTCGTCGAAGGTCACAAGGCTTGCATCAAAACGCAACCACTTCAAATTGAAACGACTCCGCCGTTTCGTCACGTACGGGCGCGAAAATGATAACGTTTCAGTAAACATTTTGGCAAAATGGGCCCCCATTCAGTTTGAATCCAGGCCTAATAAGCCCAATCGACGGTTACACTCTTGGGCAATGATGGCTCGTGCGTAAAAAACGCATTTACTGTCTAATCATGCCATGCGCATTTAATGCATCTTAACCACTTTTTGAATACCAAGGGTTTCGATTCTCAAAGACTCTTGGGATTTCCACTACTTATTTATGCTATCTGAATCCGTTGTACACAATGCAAGAAGAGCGGTCACCTGTCTATTAGAGCGGATGCCACAGAGCTCCCAGAGACCTTCCAGAATGTACTACCGGCATCCAGACTTCTCTAGAGTTATGTAGCTCATATGAGCAACTGAACAGTCCCTCATACAAGTTAGGGGACAAATGATCCGGTCTGGATACTGGCCCCCATTCTTGTGACGTCAGAATGACCTTATATAAGGAAAACCGGTGTCCTGGTTCAACATTACCACACCGGATATCCGATGTCTGGCCGTCCGTCCTCACCACACGATTGCCCCACTTATATATTCCATAACGGTCCTTTGTTCATTTTCACAGGACATTTGTATAACTGTTGGCTTTTCAGTCACAGCAAGATAAGAGCCCCTAATAACTTATCAACGAAGACACTGTTTGTAGCAAAATACGTCACATCAATGGCCTCAGAAAGCAAGTGGATGTGTCAGCAGATTATGCGGAAAAGGTGATTATCCTCTCCTCTTCCTAGAGGATCGTACTCTGATAATTGACCTACCCTCCTGACACATTCTGAAAGTTGAGCCACCCTGATTGACATAATATACACGTTATCAGAGCTAAGGGACCCACCTGCATCCAACGACTCATTTTCTCACGTACAACTATAAGTAGCATATTTCAATACACATGTATGGTATCGTTTTTTTATCTCACACTTTTACTGTTACTTCGCTTGAGCATTCACTGAGTTCTTACACTCTTCTAACTTGAGCGTCGGAGAATCTTCGCAGGTGGCACCACCTTTCGCCCCCCTACAACGCGAAACGTTGGTGTGAAGGATCTCCAGGACAACAAGACCGGCCTCTCCCACTGAGAGACCGGATTACAACATCGGATATACACTGTTCCGGTGTGCAAACCCTAAAAACACCTGCATTCTTGTGGCTGGTCCCACACCGGATCCTAGACCCCGGTCCAGACCAGTTCAGAAGTCAAAAGGATGGTTGTTCACTCAATTCAAAAAGTTTAGAGAATTCTTGCATTATTTAAGATAAGGTCTTATTTACTTTGCGATTTCATTAATTGATCTTGAAAACTTTAAAAACCAATCGAGATTTCAAACTTACACACCATGGTGATGCATCATTGGAATTCTTAGGTTAAGAACTAGATGAATTGCTCTTTAGATGACCTAGGCATCAAGTTTCATAAAGATATCTTCATGAATCACGTCATGGTTGATGTGTCTTAGAAAACCCCATAAAGTTTTAATCTTCTCTCTCTTTTGGACTCACTAGCTAAGAAGCAGTCAAAAGGATGGTTGTTCACTCAATTCACTTATAGTCTAGAGAATTGTTAGGCTGCTCACATTGTTTAGGATAAGGTCTTGTTCACTTTGCGATTTGTTCACTTGAGCTTGAAAACTTCAAAAACCCATCAAGTTTCATAAAGATATCTGAAAGAATCACATCATGGCTGATTTGTCCTAGAAAACCCCATAAACTTTTTATCTTCTCTCTCTTTTGGACTCACTAGCTAAGAGGAAGTCAAAAGGATGGTTGTTCACTCAATTCACTTTTAGTTTAGAGAATAGTTAGGCTCCTGACATTGTCTAGGATTCGGTCATGTTCACCTTGTGTTTTCTTCACTGGAGCTTGAAAACGTCAAACACCCATCGAGATTACGAACCGACCAACCATGGTGATGCATCATTGGAACTCTAAGGTTAAGAACTACATGTACTGCTCCTTGGATGACCCTAAGCATCTAGCTTCATGAAGGTATCTTCAAGAATCACGTCATGGCTGATGTGTCGTAGAAAACCCGACAAACTTGTTATCTTCTTCCTCCTTTAGACTCACTAGCTAAGAAGCAGTCAAAAGGATGGTTATTCACTCAATTCACTTATAGTTTAGAGAATAGTTATGTTCCTCGCATTTTTTAGGATAAGGTCTTGTTCACTTTGCGATTTCTTCACTTGAGCTTGAAAACTTCAAAAACCCATCAAGATTATCAACTGACATGCCATGGTGATGCATCATTGGAACTCTTAGGTTTAAAACTAGATGAGTTATTCCTTGGATGATCCTAAGCATCAAGTTTCGTGAAGATATCTTCAAGAATCACATCATGGCTGACGTGTCCTAGAAAACCCCATAAACTTTTTATCTTCTCTCTCTTTTAGACTCACTAACTAAGAAGGAGTCAAAAAGATGGTTGTTCACTCAAATCAATTGTAGTTTAAAGAATACCTAGGCTCCTGAGATTGTCTAGGAGTGGGTCATGTTCACCTTGTGTTTTCTTCACTTGAGCTTGAAAACTTCAAAAACTTATTGAGATTACGAGCTGACCAACCATGGTGATGCATCATTGGAACTCTAAGGCTAAGAACTAAATGAACTGCTCCCTGGATGACCCTAAACATCAAGTTTCATAAAGATATCTTCAAGCATCACATCATGGCTGATGTGTCCTAGAAAACCCAACAAACTTTTTATCTTCTCTCTCTTTTGGACTCGCTAGCTAAGAAGTAGTCAAAAGGATGATTGTTCCCTCATTTCACATGTAGTTTAGAGAATACATAGGCTCCTTGCATTGTTTAGGCTAACATCTTGTTCAC
This sequence comes from Clitoria ternatea, assembly GCA_037962975.1. Classification (NCBI taxonomy): domain Eukaryota; kingdom Viridiplantae; phylum Streptophyta; class Magnoliopsida; order Fabales; family Fabaceae; genus Clitoria; species Clitoria ternatea. Next base: position 347,778 of record JAYKXN010000010.1, read on the forward strand.
TTTGCGATTTCTTCACTTGAGCTTGAAAACTTCGAAAACCCTTTGAGATTATGAACCGAATACCATGGTGATGCATCATTGGAACTCTTAGGTTACAAACTAGATGAGTTACTCCTTGGATGATCCTAAGCATCAAGTTTCATGAAGATATCTTCAAGAATCACATCATGGCTGACGTGTCCTAGAAATCCCCCATAAACATTTTATCTTCTCTTTCTTTTGGACTCACTAGCTAATAAGGAGTCAAAAAGATGGTTGTTCACTCAATTCACTTATAGTCTAGAGTATATTAGGCATCTAGAATTGTTTAGGATTAGGTCTTCTTCACTTTACGTTTTCTTCACTTGAGTTTGAAAACTTCTAAAACCCATCGAGATTACAACCCGACCAACCATGGTGATGCATCAACGAAACTCTCAGGTTAAGAACTAGATGAATTGCTCTTTGGATGACCCTAAGCATCAAGTTTTGTAAAGATATCTTCAAGAATCACATCATAGATGACGTGTCCAAGAAAACCCCACTAACTTTTAATCTTCTCTCTCTTTCGGAATTACTAGCTAACAATAAGTTAAAAGGATGGTTGTTCACTCAATTCACTTGATGTGTCTTGCTCACTTTATGTTTTTTCACTTGAACTTGAAAACTTTGAAAACCCATCGAGATTACGAACTGATAAACCATGGTGATGCATCATCGAAACTCTTAGGTTAAGAACTAGATGAATTGGTCCTTGGATGATCCTAAGCATCAGTTTTCTTGAATATATCTTTAAGAATCACTTCATGGATGACGTGTCCTAGAAAACTGCAAAAACTTTTAGTCTTCTCTCTCTTTTGGACTTATAGCTAAGAAGGAGTCAAAACGATGATTGTTCACTCAATTTAATTGTAGTTAAGATAATAGTTAGGCTCATGACATTGTTCAGGATTAGGTCTTGTTCACTTTACCTTTTATGCACTTGAGCTTGAAAACTTCAAAAACCCATAGAGATTACGAACTGACCAACCATGGTGATGCATCAACGAAACTTTCAGGTTAAGAACTAGATGAATTGCTCCTTGAATGATCCTAAGCATTAAGTTTAATGAAGATATCTTTAAGAATCACATCATGGATGATGTGTCCTAGAAAACCCCACAAACTTTTAATCTTCTCTCTTTTTTGGATTCATTAGCTAAGAAGGGGTCAAAAGGATGGTTGTTCACTCAATTCAGTTGTAGTTGAGAGAATAGTTAGGCTCCTAACATTGATTAGGATTGGGTCTTGTTCACTTTTCCTTTTATGCACTTGAGCTTAAAAACTTCAAAATCCCATCGAGATTACAAACCGACCAGCCATGGTGATGCACCTACGGAACTCTCTGGTTAAGAATTAGATGAATTGCTCCAGGGATGATCCTAAGCATCAGGTTTCGTGAAGATATCTTCAAGAATCACATCATGGATGATGTGTCCTAGAAAACCACCACAAACTTTTAGTCTCTTGTCTCTTTTCGACTTCCTAGCTAAGAAGGAGTCAAAAGGATGGTTGTTCACTCAATTCACTTGTACTTTAGAGAACAGTTAGGCTCCCAACATTTTTAGGATTGGGTCTTGCTCACTTTGTGTTTTTTCACTTGAGCTTGAAAACTTTGAAAACCCATTGAGATTACAAACAGACCAACATTGGTGATGCATCATCAGAACTCTTAGGTTAAGAACTAGATAAATTGCTCCTTATATCTTCAAGAATCACATCACAGATGATGTGTCCTAGAAAACCATTATAAACTTTTAATCTTCTCTCTCTTTTTGACTTACTAGCTAAGGAGTCAAAGGGATGGTTGTTCACTCAATTCACTTGTAGTTTAGAGAATAGATAGGCTCCTGGCATTCTTTAGGATTGGGTCTTGTTCACTTTAGGTTTTCTTCACTTAAGTTGAAAACTTTAAAAACCCATCAAGATTAAGAACCCACCAACCATGGTGGTGCATCACTGGAACTCTAAGTTTAAGATTTAGATTAATTGCTCCTTAGATGACCCTAAGCATAGAGTTTCATGAAGATATGTTCAAGAATCACATCATGGATAATTTGTCCTAGAAAATCCCATAAACTTTTAATCTTCTCACTCTTTTGGACTCACTAGCTAAGAAGGAGTCAAAAGGATGTTTGGTCACTCAATTCAGTTACAGTTGAGAGAATAGTTAGGCTCCTGACATAGATTAGGATTAGGTCTTGTTCACTTTACATTTTATGTACTTGAGTTTGAAACCTTCAAAACCTATCGAGATTACGAATCGACCAGCCAGGGTGATGCATCTACGGAACTCTCTGGTTAAGAATTAGATGAATTACTCCTTGGATGGTCCTAAGCATCAGATTTCATGAAGATATCTTCAAGAATCGCATCATGGATGATGTGTCCTAGAAAACCCCCGCTAACTTTTAATCTTCTGTCTCTTTTCGACTTCCTACCTAAGAAGGAGTCAAAAGTATGGTTGTTCACTCAATTCACTTGTACTTGAGAGAATAGTTAGGCTCCCAACATTGTTTAGGATTGGGTCTTGCTCACTTTGTCTTTTTTCACTCGAGCTTGAAAACTGAAAACCCATCGAGATTACAAATTGACAACCTTGGTGATGCATCATTAGAACTCTTAGCTTAAGAACTAGATGAATTGCCCCTTGGATGATCCTAAGCATCAGGTTTAGTGAAGATATCTTCAAGAATCACATCACGGATGATGTATCCTAGAAAACCCCGACAAATTTTTAATCTTCTCTCTCTTTTCGACTTACTAGCTAAGAAGGAGTCAAAAGGATGGTTGTTACTCAATTCACTTGTAGTTTAGAGAATAGATAGGCTCCTGGCATTCTTTAGGATTGGGTCTTGTTCACTTTATGTTTTCTTCACTTGAGCTTGAAAACTTCAAAAACCCATCGAGATTACAAACCGACCAGCCATGGTGATGCATATACGGAACTCTCTGGTTTAGAATTAGATGAATTGCTCCATGGATGATCCTAAGCATCATGTTTCACGAAGATATCTTCAAGAATCACATCATGGAAGATGTGTCTTAGAAAACCCCATAAACTTTTAATCTTCTGTCTCTTTTTGACTTCCTAGGTAAGAAGGAGTCAAAAGGATGGTTGTTCACTCAATTCAGTTGTACTCCAGAGAATAGTTAGGCTCCCAGCATTGTTTAGGATTGGGTCTTGCTCACTTTGTGTTTTTTCACTTAAGCTTGAAAACTTTGAAAACCCAATGAGATTACAAACAGACCAACCTTGATGATGCATCATCAGAACTCTTAGGTTAAGAATTAGATGAATTGCTCCTTTAATGATCCTAAGCATCAAGTTTCATGAAGATATCTTCAAGAATCACATCACAGATGATGTGTCCTAGAAAACCCCAACAAACGTTTAATCTTCTCTCTCTTTTCGACTTACTAGCTAAGAAGGAGTCAAAAGGATGGTTGTTCCCTCATTTCACATGTAGTTTAGAGAATAGTTAGGCTCCTTGTATTGTTTAGGCTAACGTCTTGTTCACTTTGCGATTTCTTCACTTGAGCCTAAAAACTTTGAAAACTCATCGAGATTACGAACCGATCAACCATGGTAATGCATCACTGGAACTCTAAGGTTAAGAACTACTAGATAAATTGCTCCTTAGATGACCTTAACCATTAGGTTTCATGAAGATATCTTCAAGAATCACATCATGGATGATGTGTCCAAGAAAACCCTACAAACTTTCAATCTTCTCTCTCTTTTGCACTCACTAGGTAAGAATCAGTCAAAAGGATTGTTATTCAATCAATTCAGTTGAAGTTTAGAGAATAGTCAGGGTCCTGGCATTGTTTAGGATTGGGTTTTGTTCAATTTGAGTTTTCATCACTGGAGCTTGAAAACTTCGAAAACCCATCAAGTTTACAAACTGACACACCATGGTGAAGCATCATTGGAACTCTTAGGTTAAGAACTAGATGAAATGCTCCTTGGATGTCCCTAAGCATAGAGTTTCGTGAAGATATCTTCAAGAATTACATCATGGATGATGTGCCTTAGAAAGCCCCATAAACTTTTAATCTTCTGTCTCTTTTTGACTTCCTAGCTAAGAAGGAGTCAAAAGGATGGTTGTTCACTCAATTCAGTTGTACTCGAGAGAATAGTTAGGCTCTCAGCATTGTTTAGGATTGGGTCTTGCTCACTTTGTGTTTTTTTATTGAAAACTTTGAAAACCCAACGAGATTACAAACAGACCAACCTTGGTGATGCATCATCAGAACTCTTAGGTTAAGAACTAGATGAATTGCTCCTTTGATGATCCTAAGCATCAAGTTTCATGAAGATATCTTCAAGAATCACATCACAGATGATGTGTCCTAGAAAACCCCAACAAACATTTAATCTTCTCTCTCTTTTCAACTTACTAGCTAAGAAAGAGTCAAAAGGATGGTTGTTCCCTCATTTCACATGTAGTTTAGAGAATAGTTAGGCTCCTTGCATTGTTTAGGCTAACGTCTTGTTCACTTTGTGATTTCTTCACTTGAGCCTAAAAACTTCGAAAACCCATTGAGATTATGAACCGATCAACCATGGTGATGCATCACAGGAACTCTAAGGTTAAGAACTAGATAAATTGCTCCTTAGATGACCTTAACCATTAGGTTTCATGAAGATATCTTCAAGAATCACATCATGGATGATGTGTCTAAGAAAACCCTACAAACTTTTAATCTTTTCTCTCTTTTAGACTCACTAGGTAAGAATCAGTCAAAAGGATTGTTATTCAATCAATTCAGTTGAAGTTTAGAGAATAGTCAGGGTCCTGGCATTGATTAGGATTGGGTTTTGTTCAATTTGCGTTTTCATCACTGGAGCTTGAAAACATCAAAAACCCATCAAGTTTACAAACTGACACACCATGGTGAAGCATCATTGGAACTATTAGGTTAAGAACTAGATGAAATGCTCCTTGGAAGACCCTAAGCATACAGTTTCATGATGATATCTTCAAGAATCACATCATGGATGATGTGTCCTAGAAAACCCCATAAACTTTTTCGGACTCACTAGCTAAGAAGGAGTCAAAAGGATGGTTGTTCACTCTATTCACTTCTAGTTTAGAGAATAGTTAGGATCCTTACATTGTCTAGGATTAGGTCTTGTTCACTCTGCGTTTTCTTCACTTGACCTTGAAAACTTCAAAAACCCATCGAGATTACGAACCGACCAGTCATGGTGATGCATCATTATAACTCTAAGGTTAAGAACTAGATGAAATGCTCCTTGGATGACCCTATGCATAGAGTTTCGTGAAGATATCTTCAAGAATCACATCATGCATAATGTGTCCTAGAAAACCCCATAAGCTTTTTATCTTCTCTCTCTTTTAGACTCACTAGCTAAGAAGGAGTCAAAAGGATAGTTGTTCACTCAATTCACTTGTAGTTTAGAGAATAGTTAGGCTCCTAAAATTGTTTAGGATTAGGTCTTGTTCACTTTGCGTTTTCTTCAATTGAGCTTGAAAACTTCAAAAACCCATCAAGATTATGAATTGATAAACCATGGTGATGCTTTATTGAAACTCTAAGGTTAAGAACTAGATGAATTGCTCCTTGGATGACCCTAGGCATCAAGTTTCATGAAAATATCTTCAAGAATCATATCATGGATGATGTTTCCTAGAAAACCCCAAAAACTTTTAATGTTCTCTGTCTATTGGACTCACTAGCTATGAAGGAGTCAAAAGCATGGCTGTTCACTCAATTTATTTGTAGTTTGGAGAATAGTTAAGCTCCTCGCATTGTTTAGGATTAGGTCTTGTTCACCTTACATTTCCTTCAGTTGAGCTTTAAAACTTTGGAAACCCATTGAGATTATGAACTGACACACCATGGTGATGCATCATTGGAAATCTTACGTTAAGAACTATATGAGTTACTCCTTGGATAATCCTAAGCAACATGTTTCATGAACATATCTTTAAGAATCACATCCTGAATGATGTCTCCTAGAAAACCCCATAAACTTTTTTCTTCTTTCTCTTTTGGACTCACTAGCTAAGAAGAAGTCAAAAAGATCGTTGTTCACTTAATTCACATGTAGTTTAGAGAATAGTTAGGCTTCTCGCATTAGTTAGGAGAAGATCTTGTTCACTTTGTGATTTCATCACTTGAACTTGAAAATATTGAAAACTAAATGAGATTACAAATTGACACACCATAGTGATGCATCATTGAAAATCTAAGGTTGAGAACTAGATGAATTGCTCCTTGGATGACCCTAAGCATCAAGTTTCGTGAAGATATGTTCAAGAATCACATCATGGATGATGTGTCCTAGAAAACCCTATAAACTTTTTATATGCTCTCTTTTATGGACTCACTAGCTAAGAAGGAATCAAAAGGATGGTTGTTCACTCAATTAACTTGTAGTTTAGAGAATAGTTAGGCTCCTGGCATTGTTTAGGATTAAGTTTTGTTTACTTTACGTTTCTTCACTTGAGCTTGAAAACTTCAAAAACCTATCGAGATTATGAATCGACCAACCATGGTGATGCATCATTGGAACTCCTAAGTTCAGAACTAGATGAATTGCTCCTTGGATGATCTTAAGTATTGAGTTTCATGAAGATAACTTCAAGAATCACATCATGGATGATGTGTCCTAGAAAAGCCCCACAAACTTTTGATCTTCTATCTCTTTTGGACTCACTAGCTAAAACAAAGTCAAAAGGATGGATGTTCACTCAATTCGCTTGTAGTTTAGAGAATAGTTAGGCTCTGGCATTGTTTAGGATTGGGTCTTTTTACTTTACGTTTCTTCACTTTAGCTTGAAAACTTTCAAAACCTATCGAGATTAAGAACTGACCAATTATGGTGATGCATTATTGGAACTCCTAAGTTCTGAACTAGATGAATTACTCCTTGAATGATCCTAAGCATTGAGTTTCATGAAGATATCTTCAAGAATCACATCATGGATGATGTGTCCTAGAAAACCCCATACACTTTTTAGCTTCTCTCTCTTTTGGACTCAGTAGCTCAGAAGGAGTCAAAAGGATGGTTGTTCACTTAATTCACTTATAATTTAGAGAATAGTTAGGCTCCTAGCATTGTTTAGGATTGGGTCTTGTTTACTTTATATTTTCTTCACTTGAGCTTGAAAACTTCTAAAACCCATCGAGATTACAAACCGACCAACCATGGTGATGCATCAACGAAACTCTCAGGTTATGATGAGGACACCCCCCACCAATCAGGGGCACTTCAAGGAATAGGAGGGCCAATGACAAGATCCAAGGCCAAGAAGACCAAAGCCACCTTACAAAGGCTAATTCTCACGCTCTTAGAAGACATAACCAAGGAGCCACAAAGGACATCCAAGCTTACTCATTTGATCATGTGGAAGGATGAACAGCAGAGGGCTTCGCACAAATAGCCTAGCCTCAAGAATAGGGTAGTGTAGGAGTTGAATGACCTGTGTTCAAATCCTACCTAGACCCATTTTTCTTTATTTCTTTTTCTTTTGTAATTTTCGGTTTTTGCAACTATATTTCAGCATTGTCCCACTTAGACTTAGTGGTGGGCGGTTACCCTTGCTTTTAGGTAGCGGAGTAGTGTGTCTTTTGTCTTGTTTAGCCAAGTTATACAAAATCGAATCAAGGGAGGAAAAAGGACAGAAGTTGATTAATGAATTTTTCTAAGTTTTGTAAACTTAGTGGTGAGTGTGATGCTCTTGGTCCTTGTGTGAAGCAAGGTTGATTAGCCATGCATTAGTGTGATACTTGTGTATGAATGCTAGTCCATTATGGAGGTGTGATGCTGTCCATCTTTTTATCTTTTATTTCTTGCGTTTTGTTTCTTCTACCTTGTCTTCCAAATTGAATCTAAAACAAAATTCTGAACTCAAAAAAAAATTAAACATCAAAAGAAAAATCAAGGAACCTTAGTTCAATTGCCAAGCTGCGTTAAGGTCATGTTATTGCGTTAACTTCCATTAAAGTGTGAACTGAAATTCACGTGAGAATAAAGCCAGTTCTGATCCTTGAATCTCTCATGGAATCTAAACAATCAAGGATAAGTTGAATTAGAATTTCTGACCCTTGCAAAACGTAACTTTCTCACTTCAATCTCCACTCTAGATTTCCCCATTTATCTATGTATCGTGTTATGTTTGTGTGTATTTCTTCCCTTTTTGTGCAGTCCTTCTTCATCTAGAAATCAGCCCTTGCCGGTCCTCAACAAGATCCACATCATTTGGTATCAAAGCTCTTGGAGTCAAGGGCTTGAAATTTCTTGGACAGCACCCAAAAAGGTATTTTGAATTCCATCATCTTCCATTGATCAATTCTGATTCTAAATGCCTAAAATTGACAATTAAGGTTGTGAAAAGAAAGGAAAATTGTCAAAAAAAAACCGTACCCTAAATGTTTGAATTTTGTATGTCTTTGTCTTTGTTTGTAGTCCAATTCTAGTACTGTTTGTGTGTCCTTTTTGGTGTCTTATTTTTGTTGGCCTCTAGTGATAGGATCATATCTCTATTTGCCATTATTAGCATTTTGCATTAGGTAGAGCATTTGTGTGTGGGCTGAACTGTACTTGTGACTCTCAAGGATTGAATAGCATCAAGAGTGGTAAAAGGCTAGAGTGAAAATTACATTACTAGAAAAAGCCAAAATTTGAGTGAAACACTTGAGAGAAATTATTTGTGAGGTCCAAACAGCAGTTGTTATAATTGTTTTTCACCTTGTATAAGTGATTTTAGTGATGGCATAACAGGGTGAACAAGGGGGACTTAATCCATTTCAAATGCAAGCTCTAACTCAATATCTTGAGAGGCTATTCCGACAAGACACTGACAAAATACATGAGAGAATTGACCAGTTAGAGAATGAAAGGAGAAGTCCAAGGAGGCATGGAGGAAGGATGCCAAGACATGAAGAAGATAGAAGGATTAGGGAGCAGTGGAGCAATCCCCTTCAAGGGATAAAACTAAATATTCCTTCTTTTGCAGGCAAAAATGATCCGGAGGCATATTTGAGTTAGGAGCTTAAGTTAGAAAATGTATATGCTTGTGGAGAGTTTGAGGAGGAGCAAAAGGTGAGATTGGCAGCCGCTGAGTTCTCACACTATGCCTTGGTATGGTGGCATAAACTTCAGAGGGAGAGGCAAAGAGATGGAGAGCCACCAGTGAGTACTTGGGCAGACTTGAGGAGACTGATGAGGAAGAGGTATGTGCCTGCCTCCTATGAGAGAGATTTGAAGTTTAAACTTCAAAGACTCACTCAAGGGAGTCGGAGTGTGGAGAAGTACCACAAGGAGATGGAGATGCTGATGCTCCAAGCCAATCTAGAAGAGGATCCTGAGGTAACTATGGCTAGATTTTTAGCTGGTTTGTCTATTGATATTCGTGATGTTATGGAGTTACAGGAATTCATTGAGATGGATGACCTTGTGCATAAGGCCCTTCAAGTAGAAAGGCAACTCAAAAGGAAGGGAGCTACAAGGAGAATTGCCCCTACTCCCATATCTGGGTGGAAGGACAAAGCCAAGAGGGAGGGCTTTGGGGTAGCACCCTATTCGGCCAAGGCAGCAGGTAGCTCGGCCTTGGATGTTAAGGCCACTAAGGAGGCTGATCATAATGCTTCTAAGGGTAAGGAACCAATCCCTAAGAGGACTAGGGACATTACATGCTTCAAGTGCCAAAGTAAGGGGCATTATGCCTATGAATGCCCTACAAAGAGGACAGTAGTGATAAGGGAGGATGGTGAATTGTCTAGTGAGTCTGATACACCTGAGGAGTATGAGAGTAAGGAGGGAGAGGGTGTAGAACCAGAAGTGAATGAGGGGGGATTGTTAATGGTTTGGAGGTTATTAGGATCCCATATAGAACCCTTAGACCAAAGCCAAAGGGACAACATTTTCCACACTAGGTGTGCTGTACATGGACAACTTTGCATGGTGATTGTGGATAGTGGGAGTTGTGCCAATGTGGCTAGTACTAGGATGGTATCCAAGTTGAATCTCCCTACCAAACCCCACCCTAGACCTTATAGGTTACAATGGCTAAGTGATGATAGAGAGATAAGGGTGAGGCAGCAGGTGGAGGTGCCTATAGTTATTGGAACCTATTCAGATGTGATCTTGTGTGATGTGGTGCCTATGGAGGCATGTCATTTGTTGTTGGGAAGGCCGTGGCAGCATGACCACAAGACTATCCATGATGGTTTCTCCAACAAAATATCATTCACCCATCAAGGAAAGAAGGTGGTACTTAAACCTTTAAGCCCACAGGAGGTGTGTCATGATCAGTTGAGATTGAGAGAGAAAATTATGAGAGAAAAAAAAGATCATGAGGGTGAGGGATTAAGTGTGACTGAGAGCTTGAAAGAGGAGAAAGAGAGAAAAGAGAGTGAAGAAAAAAGGGGAAAAATAAAAGGAAGAGAAAAGAGTGAAAAAGAGAGGAAAAAGAATGAAAGAGAGATAGCAAAAGAAAGAGAAGTGAGGAAAGTGTTGCTTGCAAGGTAGCCACTCTACGTGCTGGTTTGCAAGCCTATTCTAAATACTAATCCCATTTGTTTTTCTTCTTTGCCTTCTCCTATTTCTTCTCTTTTGTAGGAATTCAAGGATGTTTTCCCTTCAGATCTACCCAGTGGGGTTGCCACCATTGAGAGGGATAGAACATTAGGTGGATCTGATACCTGGAGCCACCATTCCAAACCGGCCAGCCTATAGGAGCAACCCTGAGGAGACCAAGGAAATACAAAGGCAAGTGGAAGCTCTCCTAGATAAAGGTTGGGTAAGAGACTCTATCTCTCCTTGTGTTGTTCCTGTGATCCTAGTACCTAAGAAAGATGGAACTTGGCGCATGTGTAGTGACTGTAGGAGTGTGAATAGCATTACCATTAAGTATAGGCATCCCATTCCTGGGCTTGATGATCTACTTGATGAATTGCATGGTGCAAAATTCTTTTCCAAAATTGATTTAAAAAGTGGATACAACCAAATTAGGATTAGAGAAGGTGATGAGTGGAAAACTGCTTTTAAAACCAAATTTGGCTTATATGAATGGCTGGTTATGCCTTTTGGGTTAACTAATGCACCTAGTACATTCATGAGGTTGATGAATCATGTTCTTAGAGAATTTATAGGACACTTTGTGGTAGTGTATTTTGATGACATACTGGTGTATAGTGCTGATTTAGATTTGCATGTTCATCATTTGTATTCTGTGTTGGCTACTTTGAGGCATGAGCAATTATATGCTAATATTGAAAATTGCACATTTTGTCAAGATCATGTGGTGTTTCTAGGCTTTGTGGTGAGTTCTAAAGGGGTAGAGGTAGACCAAGAAAAATTGAAGGCCATCCAAGAATGGCCAACACCAAAAACCGTGAGTGAAATTAGGAGCTTTCATGGTCCAGCTAGTTTTTATAGGCGTTTTGTGAGAGATTTTAGCACGTTGGCAGCCCTATTAAATGAGTTGGTGAAGAAGAATGTGAGCTTTAAGTGGGGGGAAAAATAAGAGAGAGCTTTCCAAACCCTTAAGCAAAGACTAGTTAGTGCACCCATTCTAGCATTGCCTAATTTTTCCAAGTCTTTTGAAATAGAATGTGATGCTTCTGGCATAGGTATAAGGGCTGTTTTGCTTCAAGAGGGCCACCCTATAGCTTATTTTTGTGAAAAACTAAGTGGGGCCGCCTTGAATTATTCCACCTATGACAAGGAACTCTATGCTTTAGTGAGAACCCTCAAAACATGGCAGCATTATCTTTTCCCTAAGGAGTTTGTTATCCATAGTGACCATGAGTCTCTTAAGTATCTTAGAGGTCAAGGTAAGCTTAATAAGAGACATGCCAAATGGGTTGAGTTCTTAGAACAATTCCCATATGTCATTAAGTATAAGAAAGGGAAGGGAAATGTAGTTGCTGATGCATTGTCTAGGAGATATACATTGATTTCTATGGTTGAGACCAAACTGCTTGGGTTGGAAATTTTAAAGGTGCTGTATGATGGTGATAATAAGTTCGGCCAGAAGTATAGGGAGTGTGAAAGGGTGCCTAAGGATGAGTATTATAGGTTTGAGGGGTTCTTATTCAGAGAGAATAGGTTATGTGTTCCCCAATCTTCCATTAGAGAGCTTTTAGTGAGGGAAGCACATAGAGGGGGTTTGATGAGTCATTTTGGGGTGCATAAGACTTATGAGATCTTGTATGAGCATTTTTATTGGGTTAACATGAAAAATGATGTAGCTAAACATTGTGAGGCATGCATTGAGTGTAAGCAAGCTAAGTCTAAAGTGCTCCCCCAAGGTTTGTACACTCCCCTCCCTGTTCCTGAACACCCTTGGGTAGATTTATCCATGGATTTTATGCTTGGATTACCCAAATCCAGTGCTAGCCGAGATGCTATATTGGTAGTGGTGGATAGGTTTTCTAAAATGGCTCACTTTATTCCATGCAAAAAAGTCAATGATGCTAGCCATGTAGCTGAATTAGTCTTTAGAGAAATCATTAGGATCCATGGCATGCCTAGAAGTATTGTGAGTCATAGGGGCTCTAAGTTTCTGAGTCACTTCTGGAGGAGTTTGTGTGGTAGATTAGGAACTAAGTTATTGTTTTCTACTACTTGTCACCCCCAAACTGATGGTCAAACTGAGGTGGTCAATAGGACACTAGGTGCTATGCTTAGAGCGGTATTGAAGCAAAATTTGAAACGTTAGGAGGCTTGCCTACCCCATATTGAGTTTGCTTATAACCGTGCTATCCATTCCATAACTAATTGCTCTCTATTTGAGGTTGTGTATGGGTTTAATCCTTTATCTCCGCTTAATTTGTTACCTGTACCTAACATTTTTGTGTTTAAGCATTATGAAGGACAGGCTAAAGCAGATTTTGTAAGGAAGCTGCATGAGCAGGTTAAAGCCCAAATCATCAAGAAGAATGAGAGCTATGCTAAGCAAGCCAACCTGGAGATTGGGTGTGGGTACATATGAGGAAGGAGAGGTTTCCTAAACAAAGGAAATCCAAGTTGCTTCCAAGAGGAGATGGTCCATTCCAAGTATTGGAGAGGATCAATGACAATGCCTATAAGATCCAAATGCCAGGTGAGTATAATGTGTCTTCTACTTTTAATGTGGCTGATTTGTCTTTGTTTGATACAGGTGAAGAAGACCCAAATTTGAGGACAAATCCTGTTCAAGAGGGAGGGAATGATGAGGACACCCCCCACCAATCAGGGGCACTTCAAGGAATAGGACGGCCAATGACAAGATCCAAGGCCAAGAAGACTAAAGCCACCTTACAAAGGCTCTAATTCTTACCCTCCTAGAAGACATAACCAAGGAGCCACAAAGGACATCCAAGCTTACTCATTTGATCATGTGGAAGGATGAACAGCAGAGGGCTTAGCACAAATGGCCTAGCCTCAAGAATAGGGTAGTGTAGGAGTTGAATGACCTGTGTTCAAATCCTACCTAGACCCATTTTTCTTTATTTCTTTTTCTTTTGTAATTTTCAGTTTTTGCAACTATATTTCAGCATTGTCCCACTAAGACTTAGTGGTGGGCGGTTACCCTTGTTTTTAGGTAGTGGAGTAGTGTGTCTTTTGTCTTGTTTAACCAAGTTATACAAAACCGAATCAAGGGAGGAAAAAGGACAGAAGTTGATTAATGAATTTTTCTAAGTTTTGTAAACTTAGTGGTGAGTGTGATGCTCTTGGTCCTTGTGTGAAGCAAGGTTGATTAGCCATGCATTAGTGTGATACTTGTGTATGAATGCTAGTCCATTATGGAGGTGTGATGCTGTCCATCTTTTTATCTTTTATTTCTTACGTTTTGTTTCTTCTACCTTGTCTTCCAAATTGAATCTAAAACAAAATTCTGAACTCAAAAAAAATTAAACATCAAAAGAAAAATCAAGGAACCTTAGTTCAATTGCCAAGCTGCATTAAGGTCATGTTCTTGCATTAACTTCCATTAAAGTGTGAACTGAAATTCACGTGAGAATGAAGCCAGTTCTGATCCTTGAATATCTCTCATGGAATCTAAACAATCAAGGATAAGTTGAATTAGAATTTCTGACCCTTGCAAAACGTAACTTTCTCACTTCAATCTCCACTCTAGATTTCCCCATTTATCTATGTATCGTGTTATGTTTGTGTGTATTTCTTCCCTTTTTGTGCAGTCCTTCTTCATCTAGAAATCAGCCCTTGCCGGTCCTCAACAAGATCCACATCAGGTTAAGAACTAGATGAATTGCTCTTTGGATGACCCTAAGCATCAAGTTTTGTAAAGATATCTTCAAGAATCACATCATAGATGACGTGTCCAAGAAAACCCCATTAACTTTAGTCTTCTCTCTCTTTTGGAATTACTAGCTAACAATAAGTTAAAAGGATGGTTGTTCACTCAATTCACTTGATGTGTCTTGCTCACTTTATGTTTTTTCACTTGAACTTGAAAACTTTGAAAACCCATCGAGATTACGAACCGATGAACCATGGTGATGCATCATCGAAACTCTTAGGTTAAGAACTAGATGAATTGGTCCTTGGATGACCCTAAGCATCAGTTTTCTTGAATATATCTTTAAGAATCACTTCATGGATGACGTGTCCTAGAAAACTGCACAAACTTTTAGTCTTCTCTCTCTTTTGGACTTATAGCTAAGGAGTCAAAACGATGATTGTTCACTCAATTTAATTGTAGTTAAGATAATAGTTAGGCTCATGACATTGTTCAGGATTAGGTCTTGTTCACTTTGCCTTTTATGCACTTAAGCTTGAAAACTTCAAAAACCCATAGAGATTACGAACCGACCAACCATGGTGATGCATCAACAAAACTTTCAGGTTAAGAACTAGATGAATTGCTCCTTGAATGATCCTAAGCATTAAGTTTAATGAAGATATCTTTAAGAATCACATCATGGATGATGTGTCCTAGAAAACCCCACAAACTTTTAATCTTCTCTCTTTTTTGGATTCATTAGCTAAGAAGGGGTCAAAAGGATGGTTGTTCACTCAATTGAGTTGCAGTTGAGAGAATAGTTAGGCTCCTAACATTGATTAGGATTGGGTCTTGTTCACTTTGCCTTTTATGCACTTGAGCTTGAAAACTTCAAAATCCCATCGAGAGTACAAACCGACCAGCCATGGTGATGCATCTACGGAACTCTCTGGTTAAGAATTAGATGAATTGCTCCAGGGATAATCCTAAGCATCAGGTTTCGTGAAGATATCTTCAAGAATCACATCATGGATGATGTGTCCTAGAAAACCACCACAAACTTTTAGTCTCCTATCTCTTTTTGACTTCCTAGCTAAGAAGGAGTCAAAAGGATGGTTGTTCACTCAATTCACTTGTACTTCAGAGAACAGTTAGGCTCCCAACATTTTTAGGATTGGGTCTTGTTCACTTTGTGTTTTTTCACTTGAGCTTAAAAACTTTGAAAACCCATTGAAACAGACCAACCTTGGTGATGCATCATCAGAACTCTTAGGTTAAGAACTAGATAAATTGCTCCTTATATCTTTAAGAATCACATCACAGATGATGTGTCCTAGAAAACCTTATAAACTTTTAATCTTCTCTCTCTTTTTGACTTACTAGCTAAGGAGTCAAAAGGATAGTTGTTCACTCAATTCACTTGTAGTTTAGAGAATAGATAGGCTCCTGGCATTCTTTAGGATTGGGTCTTGTTCACTTTACATTTTCTTCACTTAAGCTTGAAAACTTCAAAAACCCATCAAGATTAAGAACCCACTAACCATAGTGGTGCATCACTGGAACTCTAAGTTTAAGATTTAGATTAATTGCTCCTTAGATTACCCTAAGCATAGAGTTTCATGAAGATATGTTCAAGAATCACATCATGGATAATTTGTCCTAGAAAATCCCATAAACTTTTAATCTTCTCACTCTTTTGGACTCACTAACTAAGGAGTCAAAAGGATGGTTGTTCACTCAATTCAGTTGCAGTTGAGAGAATAGTTAGGCTCCTGACATAGATTAGGATTAGGTCTTGTTCACTTTACATTTTATGTACTTGAGTTTGAAACCTTCAAAACCCATCGAGATTACGAACCGACCAGCCAGGGTGATGCATCTACGGAACTCTCTGATTAAGAATTAGATGAATTACTCCTTGGATGATCCTAAGCATCAGATTTCATGAAGATATCTTCAAGAATCATATCATGGATGATGTGTCCTAGAAAACCCCCGCTAACTTTTAATCTTCTGTCTCTTTTCGACTTCCTAGCTAAGAAGGAGTCAAAAGTATGGTTGTTCACTCAATTCACTTGTACTTGAGAGAATAGTTAGGCTCCCAGCATTATTTAGGATCGGGTCTTGCTCACTTTGTCTTTTTTCACTCGAGCTTGAAAACTGAAAACCCATCGAGATTACAAATTGACAACCTTGGTGATGCATCATTAGAACTCTTAGCTTAAGAACTAGATGAATTGCCCCTTGGATGATCCTAAGCATCAGGTTTAGTGAAGATATCTTCAAGAATCACATCACGGATGATGTATCCTAGAAAACCCTGACAAACTTTTAATCTTCTTTCTCTTTTCGACTTACTAGCTAAGAAGGAGTCAAAAGGATGGTTGTTACTCAATTCACTTGTAGTTTAGAGAATAGATAGGCTCCTGGCATTCTTTAGGATTGGGTCTTGTTCACTTTATGTTTTCTTCACTTGAGCTTGAAAACTTCAAAAACCCATCGAGATTACGAACCGACCAGCCATGGTGATGCATATACGGAACTCTCTGGTTTAGAATTAGATGAATTGCTCCGTGGATGATCCTAAGCATCATGTTTCTTGAAGATATCTTCAAGAATCACATCATGGAAGATGTGTCTTAGAAAACCCTATAAACTTTTAATCTTCTGTCTCTTTTTGACTTCCTAGCTAAGAAGGAGTCAAAAGGATAGTTGTTCACTCAATTCACTTGTACTCGAGAGAATAGTTAGGCTCCCAGCATTATTTAGGATTGGGTCTTGCTCACTTTGTGTTTTTTCACTTAAGCTTGAAAACTTTGAAAACCCAACGAGATTACAAACAGACCAACCTTGATGATGCATCATCAGAACTCTTAGGTTAAGAATTAGATGAATTGCTCCTTTGATGATCCTAAGCATCAAGTTTCATGAAGATATCTTCAAGAATCACATCACATATGATGTGTCCTAGAAAACCCCAACAAACGTTTAATCTTCTCTCTCTTTTCGACTTACTAGCTAAGAAGGAGTCAAAAGAATGGTTGTTCCCTCATTTCACATGTAGTTTAGAGAAAAGTTAGGCTCCTTGCATTGTTTAGGCTAACGTCTTGTTCACTTTGCGATTTCTTCACTTGAGCCTAAAAACTTCGAAAACCCATCGAGATTACGAACCGATCAACCATGGTGATGCATCACTAGAACTCTAAGGTTAAGAACTAGATAAATTGCTCCTTAGATGACCTTAACCATTAAGTTTCATGAAGATATCTTCAAGAATCAAATCATGGGTGATGTGTCTAAGAAAACCCTACAAACTTTTAATCTTTTCTCTCTTTTAGACTCACTAGGTAAGAATCAGTCAAAAGGATTGTTATTCAATCAATTCAGTTGAAGTTTAGAGAATAGTCAGGGTCCTGGCATTGTTTAGGATTGGGTTTTGTTCAATTTGCGTTTTCATCACTGGAGCTTGAAAACTTCGAAAACCCATCAAGATTACGAACTAACACACCATGGTGAAGCATCATTGGAACTCTTAGGTTAAGAACTAGATGAAATGCTCCTTGGATTACCCTAAGCATAGAGTTTTGTGAAGATATCTTCAAGAATCACATCATGGATGATGTGCCTTAGAAAACCCCATAAACTTTTAATCTTCTGTCTCTTTTTGACTTCCTAGCTAAGAATGAGTCAAAAGGATGGTTGTTCACTCAATTCACTTGTACTCGAGAGAATAGTTAGGCTCCCAGCATTGTTTAGGATTGGGTCTTGCTCACTTTGTGTTTTTTAACTTAAGCTTGAAAACTTTAAAAACCCAACGAGATTACAAACAGACCAACCTTGGTGATGCATCATCAGAACTCTTAGGTTAAGAACTAGATGAATTGCTCCTTTGATGATCCTAAGCATCAAGTTTCATGAAGATATCTTCAAGAATCACATCACATATGATGTGTCCTAGAAAACCCCAACAAACGTTTAATCTTCTCTCTTTTTTCGACTTACTAGCTAAGAAGGAGTCAAAAGAATGGTTGTTCCCTCATTTCACATGTAGTTTAGAGAATAGTTAGGCTCCTTGCATTGTTTAGGCTAACGTCTTGTTCACTTTGCGATTTCTTCACTTGAGCCTAAAAACTTCGAAAACCCATCGAGATTACAAACTGATCAACCATGGTGATGCATCACTGAAACTCTAAGGTTAAGAACTAGATAAATTGCTCCCTAGATGACCTTAACCATTAGGTTTCATGAAGATATCTTCAAGAATCACATCATGGATGATGTGTCCAAGAAAACCCTACAAACTTTTAATCTTTTCTCTCTTTTAGACTCACTAGGTAAGAATCAGTCAAAAGGATTGTTATTCAATCAATTCAGTTGAAGTTTAGAGAATAGTCAGGGTCCTAGCATTGATTAGGATTGGGTTTTGTTCAATTTGCGTTTTCATCACGGGAGCTTGAAAACTTCGTAAACCCATCAAGATTACAAACTGACACACCATGGTGAAGCGTCATTGGAACTCTTAGGTTAAGAACTAGATGAAATGCTCCTTGGATGACCCTAAGCATTCAGTTTCGTGAGGATATCTTCAAGAATCACATCATGGATGATGTGTCCTAGATGATGTGTCCTAGAAAACCCCATAAACTTTTTCAGACTCACTAGCTAAGAAGGAGTGAAAAGGATAGTTGTTCACTCTATTCACTTCTAGTTTAGAGAATAGGTAGGATCCTTACATTGTCTAGGATTAGGTCTTGTTCACTCTGCGTTTTCTTCACTTGAGCTTGAAAACTTCAAAAACCCATCGAGATTACGAACTGACCAGTCATGGTGATGCATCATTGTAACTCTAAGGTTAAGAACTAGATGAAATGCTCCTTGGATGACCCTAAGCATAGAGTTTCGTGAAGATATCTTCAAGAATCACATCATGCATAATGTGTCTTAGAAAACCCCATAAACTTTTTATCTTCTCTCTCTTTTAGACTCACTAGCTAAGAAGGAGTCAAAAGGATAGTTGTTCACTCAATTCACTTGTAGTTTAGAGAATAGTTAGGCTCCTAAAATTGTTTAGGATTAGGTCTTATTCACTTTGCGTTTTCTTCAATTGAGCTTGAAAACTTCAAAAACCCATTGAGATTATGAATCGACAAACCATGGTGATGCTTTATTGAAACTCTAAGGTTAAGAACTAGATGAATTGCTCCTTGGATGACCCTAAGCATCAAGTTTCATGAAGATATCTTCAAGAATCATATCATGGATGATGTTTCCTAGAAAACCCTAAAAACTTTTAATGTTCTTTGTCTATTGGACTCACTAGCTTTGAAGGAGTCAAAAGCATGGCTGTTCACTCAATTCACTTGTAGTTTGGAGAATAGTTAAGCTCCTCGCATTGTTTAGGATTAGGTCTTGTTCACCTTACGTTTTCTTCAGTTGAGCTTTAAAACTTTGGAAACCCATTGAGATTATGAACCGACACACCATGGTGATGCATCATTGGAAATCTTATGTTAAGAACTATATGAGTTGCTCCTTGGATAATCCTAAGCATCATGTTTCATGAACATATCTTTAAGAATCACATCCTGGATGATGTCTCCTAGAAAACCCCATAAACTTTTTTCTTCTCTCTCTTTTGGACTCACTAGCTAAGAAGAAGTCAAAAGGATGGTTGTTCACTTAATTCACATGTAGTTTAGAGAATAGTTAGGCTTCTCGCATTAGTTAGGATAAGATCTTGTTCACTTTGTGATTTCATCACTTGAACTTGAAAATATTGAAAACCAATCGAGATTACAAACCGACACACCATGGTGATGCATCATTGAAAATCTAAGGTTGAGAACTAGATGAATTGCTCCTTGGATGACCCTAAGCATCAAGTTTCATGAAGATATGTTCAAGAATCACATCATGGATGATGTGTCCTAGAAAACCCTATAAACTTTTTATCTGCTCTCTTTTATGGACTCACTAGCTAAGAAGGAATCAAAAGGATGGTTGTTCACTCAATTAACTTGTAGTTTAGAGAATAGTTAGGCTCCTGGTATTGTTTAGGATTAAGTCTTGTTTACTTTACGTTTCTTCACTTGAGCTTGTAAACTTTGAAAACCTATCGAGATTATGAATCGACCAACCATGGTGATGCATCATTGGAACTCTTAAGTTCAGAACTAGATGAATTGCTCCTTGGAAGATCCTAAGCATTGAGTTTCATGAAGATAACTTCAAGAATCACATCATGGATGATGTGTCCTAGAAAAGCCCCACAAACTTTTGATCTTCTATCTCTTTTGGACTCACTAGCTAAAACGAAGTCAAAAGGATGGATGTTCACTCAATTCACTTGTAGTTTAGAGAATAGTTAGGCTCTGGCATTGTTTAGGATTGGGTCTTTTTACTTTACGTTTCTTCACTTTAGCTTGAAAACTTCAAAAACCTATCGAGATTAAGAACTGACCAATTATGGTGATGCATTATTGGAACTCCTAAGTTCTGAACTAGATGAATTACTCCTTGGATGATCCTAAGCATTGAGTTTCGTGAAGATATCTTCAAGAATCACATCATGGATGATGTGTCCTAGAAAACCCCCACAAACTTTTAATCTTCTCTCTCTTTTAGACTAACTAGCTAAAAAGATATAAAAAAGATGGATATTCACTTAATTCACTTGTAGTTTAGAGAATAGTTAGGCTCTTGCATCATTCAGGATTGGGTCTTGTTCACTTTATGTTTTCTTCACTTAAGCTTGAAAACTTCTAAAATACATCGAGATTACGAACCGACTAACCATGCTAATATGAGATTAGAACTCTTAGGTTAAGAACTAGATGAATTGCTCCTTGGATGATCGTAAGCATCTTGTTTCATGAAGATATCTTCAAGAATCACATCATGGATAATGTGTCCTAGAAAACCCCATACACTTTTTAGCTTCTCTCTCTTTTGCACTCACTAGCTGAGAAGGAGTCAAAAGGATGGTTGTTCACTTAATTCACTTATAATTTAGAGAATAGTTAGGCTCCTAGCATTGTTTAGGATTGGGTCTTATTTACTTTACATTTTCTTCACTTGAGCTTGAAAACTTCAAAAACCTATCAACATTACAAACCCACCAACCATGATGAGGCATCATTGGAACTCTGATCCCACCAGTCAGGGGCACTACAAGGAATAGGAGGGCCGATGACAAGATCCAAGGCCAAGAAGACCAAAGCCACCTTACAAACGCTAATTCTCACCCTCCTGGAAGACATAACCAAGGAGCCATAAAGGACACCCAAGCTTACTCATTTGATCATGTGGAAGGATGAACAGCAGAGGGCCTAGCATAAATGGCCTAGCTTCAAGAATAGGGTAGTGTAGGACTTGAATGACTGTGTTCAAATCCTACCTAGACCCATTTTCTTTATTTCTTTTGTAATTTTTGGTCATGCTACTAAAATTTTCAGCATTGTCCCACTAAGACTTAGTGGTGGGCGGTTACCCTTGTTTCTAGGTAGTGGAGTAATTTGTTTTTTTTTGTCTAGCCAAGTTATACAAAATTGAATTGACGTGAGGAAAGGGGGACAGAAGTTGATTAATGAAATTTTCTAAGTTTTGTAAACTTAGTGGTGAGTGTGATGCTCTTGATCCTTGTGTGAAGCAAGGTTGATTAGCCATGCATTAGTGTGATGCTTGTGTGTGAATGCTAGTCAATTATGGAGGTGTGATGCTATCCATCTTTTGTCATTTTTTATTAATTCATGCGCTTTTACCATTGTTTTTCAAATTGCATCTAAAATTCTGAACTCTAAAGAATTAACAAGAAAATCAAGGAATCCTAGTTCAATTGCCAAGTTGCGTTAGTTGTCTTGTTATTGCGTCCATTTTCCATTGTAGTGTGCAACTGAATTCATGTGAGAATGAGACTAGTTTGATCCTTAAATCTCTCATAGAATCTAAATCCCAACAATCAAGGATAAGTTGAAATTGAATTTTCGATCCTTACAGCAAACCATAACTTTCTAAATTCAATCTCCACTCTAGATTTCCTAATTTTCCTTGAATTATGTATGTCTGTTTGTGTCTTCTTCCTTTTTTTTTTGTGGCAACCATTCATCAACAAGAAGTTAACCCTTGCCGGTCCTCAACAAGATCCACATCATTTGGTATCAAAGCTCTTGGAGTCAAGGGCTTGAAATTTCTTGGACAGCAACCAAAAAGGTATTTTGAATTCTATAATCTTCCATTGATCAATTCTGATTCTAAATGCCTAAAGATAATTAAGGTTGTGAAAAGAAAGGAAAATTGTCCAAAAAAAAATAGTACCCTAAATGTTTGAGTCTTGTATGTCTTTGTGACTCTCAAGGATTGAATAGCATCAAGAGTGGGAAAAGGCTAGAGTGAAAATTACATTACTAGAAAAAGCCAAAATTTGAGTGAAACACTTGAGAGAAATTATTTGTGAGGTCCAATCAGCAGCTGTCTATAATTGTTTTTCACCTTGTATAAGTGTTTTTAGTGATGGCAAAACAGGGTGAACAAGGAGGCCTTAATTCGTTTCAAATGCAAGCTCTAACTCAACATCTTGAGAGGCTATTCTGACAAGCCACTAACGAAATACATAAGAGAATTGACCAGTTAGAGAATGATAGGGAAGCAAGAAGAAGTCCAAGGAGGCATGGAGGAAGGATGCCAAGACATGAAGAAGATAGGAGAACTAGGGAGCAGTGGAGCAATCCCCTTCAAGGGATAAAACTAAACATTCCTTCTTTTGCAGGCAAAAATGATCCGGAGGCCTACTTGAATCGGGAGCTTAAGTTAGAAAACGTATATACTTGTGGAGAGTTTGAGGAGTGTAACATCCCGAATCTTTTTAAAATAGAGAATTAATTACCGGAATAAATATTAGAAATTGGTATATGGAGTATTTTATGTCCCAAACTATTGAGAATAATTAAATTGATAATTTTGAGAACTGTTAGAAAATTATGGAGACCGGTTAAGCTGAAATTAAGCCCAGTTGAGATATGAGTGTCGGACCAAGTATCTCAGAATGAGATGATATTGGTCAGGGCTATTAAAAATATTATCGGGAATCCGAATATGTATTTGGAATAATTTTCAGACGATGTATTGAGCCTGAACTGAGAACCTGTTAGTTATAAAACGATGAAGTTTTAATGAATTGGATTAAAAGAAAAATTGAAAATCCTATTTTTCCTTTTCTATTCACGTTGGCGTGCTGAAGGAGTTGAACATTTACACTTTCATTTCTTCTTCTCTTCATCATCTTCTCCATTCTCTCTATTCCTCCTTTCAAAAACCCTAGCAAATTGGTGTCATCTTTATCCTTCACCATTTTCGTTTGGAGGAGCTTGAAGGAAGCTTGGGGCTTTGATTTCCTCTCCTCTTTCCTCCTTATTTTCGCAGCTCTCTCTCTCACTCTCTCTATTTTCGTGTTCCTTCTCACCCGTTCTAGAAACCCATTTCTCTTGGCTTGAGGTAAGGGTTTCTCTTCATTTTCATGAGCTTTAAGATCTAACTTTTGAGTATTGGTTGTTGGGAGAGAGTTAATGCATATGGGTTAAGTTAGGAGAGACATTTATGATGAAAACCCTAAGGTGGGGTGTATTTAAATTGAGTTTTATGAGCACCTTGGGTGGTACACGAAAATGACATGAGAATGTTGGAAAATGATGAACATAAATGGTGGTTATTAGGTTTTTGGTGAAACCCTAACTTTATAAATTGGGGGAAATGTGAGATGTAGGTAGATGAGCATTTATTATTGATGGTAGATGCTATTTATGATGTGTAGTGACTATTAATGGTGGTAAATGGTTGGTGGAGTTCATTAATGTGGAAGCCCATGAATGGGTTTAGCCTTAAATGCATAATAGTGAGATTGGGCACCTAACCCATGGTGGTTATGGTGGATTAAATGAATAAGTAAAGATCGAGAGTTAAAAAGGCATAAAACACCAAGTGGTTAATTAAGAGCACTTGAATCTTGGAGGTTTAATAGAGAATAATTGTGTGGTATGTTGTATAATGTAGGAAACGACCCCATCGACAAGGCGGGACCATCAAACCGCGTTGATCACTACTTCACTTGAGGTAGGAGGGGGTAACTTTTCTAAATGCATGATTTCATCCATTGGTGATGTGAGAATATGTATATATGATTTAATTTGATGATGGTTGAATGGATGATGTGAAAATGTTATGATTTGAATGCATTTAGAATGATAATTATTGTGTGGCATGTATTTGGGATAATATTGTAATGTTATGATGATACTATGTGGATGAAGTATGATGATGGTTTGAAACCATGTGTGAATTGGAAGTGTGTTGTGAGTATCCCAAAGACGTGTGTATGATTTATTGAATGTATATGCCACTAACTATTGATGTGAATGAGTTTAAAAGAGAATTGGGATTGAATGAGAATGATGAGAATATTGAAATCCACTAAGTGGTGATGAATGATTAATTGTAGAGTGGCATCTAGGATGCATAGTGTGAGGATGCACTTGATTTACATTTGCATTGCATCTATGGCATATCATAGCTGTCTGTGTGGAATATTAGGGGGTTCCACTAGCCAGGCCCAGTGGGAGGGCGGCTCAGTGCACGAGCGTATTGTGATTTTCCCCTGTGACTCGGTGTATGAGTCACGAAGCTGTCCATAGTTTGGTGACGAGACACCCTATGTGGCAGGCCCAGTGGGCGGGCGGCTCTATGGTGAGCGAGTTTCCCTCAGTGTCCGACGGGGCACGGCTCTCTTGATGTGTGTTCGGGAGGGGCCCGTAGCACTCATGGTAGTTGAGGCCACGATGTTGATCCACAAGTCACAGGGTGACTAGTGCTACAGATGGGCGATAGCGGTTTGGTACCAGTAAAATTATGAAAATGTGAGCATGCATAAGTTGAGATATATGTGTACATAATTTTTCTACTGCAGTAGGGGCATAGAAGCACACCTATGCTTATCCCACAATTGATTTAGTGATATATTTTCCCACAGTCGGATCTACATTGTTTGATGAGAAATTCTTATGCATATGTATTAGCTTTAAGGGCATTTGCATATAGCTGGAGATATGCCTAGTTGAAAGCCCATGGTGGCAACGGATGAATGATAATTAAAAAGGGGAAGAGTTGAATACTAACCCTATGTGTGTGTTTGGCAATCCAAATGATTGAAATTGTAAATGTATACTTGAGGTTATGAGATGTATTGTGTATGATGTATGATATGATGTAACGATTGATATGTGAGCAAGTATACATGTATTTCATCATAATGTATGACTTTAATTCATTTGGATTATATTACTCACCTCCCCGTTGCCATTTTTAAAGTTGATGTAGGTATCACTTATATCCTACAGCTTTTGGAGGCTGAGTTTGGAAGGAGGTAAATATGGATAGGAATGTGTAAGCCTTGGCCGGCATGAAAACTGTTTTGTGGAGTATATGGTGCATACATATACTCAAATTTTGTAATGTAGATAATTTTGGAGGTCATGGGAGAAAATTGGGCATGTTTGTGTAAGGCCAATTTTCCTACATGACCCAAGTGATGTAAAGAATAGATTATGATATTTAACTGTGATGAATGAATGTCGAGAATCATGAATTATAGCCTTCGGGGATGTGTGTTGGAAACTTTGTATAGTTATTTTAATGCATGAGCTAGGAACTAGTATGGTCAAATGATGATTTATAAGGTCTTGATGCGATGGATGGAATGCAACAGCTTATGTACGTCAATTTTGGTTTGTGGGAAATGGAATGGATCCATTTTGCCAAAAGTAGACCCATTGGTTACCTCAAAATGCCTTAAAATGGGATAATCATGCTTATACGCATAAATTATTCATTTTTAGGAATTTTCGAGTGCGGCCAGTTGCCACACATCACAAATAATATGTTTTAGCTTGTGTTAAAATTTGGTGGCATTCCGACAACGTTTGCATGGGTTTTGGTGGTTGAGAAGTTCATCCTTGGTGCAAAATCTGCATAATTCTACAGGATGACAGAGAGTAATCGATTAGCTCCCAGTGTGTAATCGATTACGAGGCTTCTGTCCTTAATCTAATTGATTCTGCTTCAGATTGTAATCGATTATGGGTCATCCAGAGCCAATGTAATCGATTATGCTCTGAGGTATAATCGATTAGAAGAAATACCTGATGCATTGCATAAATCCCAGTAGCTTTCTAATTGATTATGGGCAGTGTGGTAATCGATTATGTTTCCAATAGGAACCAGGTAATCGATTAGATAAGGATCTATAATCGATTAGGTGATGCCTCTGATTCAAGATACCTTTCCAGGAAGTCAGTAATCGATTACCATCTGCTTGGTAATCGATTAGGTAATTGAAATTGATTATTTCTAGTCTTGTAAAGCCTTGACTAAGTAAGGTGATATGGATCTTGTTGAGGACCGGCAAGGGCTGATTTCTAGATGATTTGAACGGCTGCCACAAAAAGGGAGAAGACACACCAAACATACACAATACAAGGTAAATGGTGAAATCTAGAGTGAAGATTGAATTGAGAAAGTTAGGGTTGCTATAAGGACCAGAAATTCATTTGCAACTTGACCAAAATTGTTAGGATTTAGGTTCCATGAAAGATTGAAGGTTCAAGCTAACTCATTCACACGTGATTTTCAATTGCTCACTTTAATGGAAGATAATGCAATAACATGTCAACTAACGCAACTTGGCAATTGAACTAAGGTTCCTTGATTTTTTTTGTTTTAATTCTTTTAGAGTTCAGAATTCTGTTTTAGATTTAATTTGGAAGACAAGGTAGAAGAAACAAAACGCAAGAAATAAAAGATAAAAAGATGGACAGCATCACACCTCCATAATGGACTAGCATTCATACACAAGTATCACACTAATGCATGGCTAATCAACCTTGCTTCACACAAGGACCAAGAGCATCACACTCACCACTAAGTTTACAAAACTTAGAAAAAAAATTCATTAATCAACTTCTGTCCTTTTTTCTCACCTCCATTCAGTTTTGTATAACTTGGCTAAACAAGACAAAAGACACACTACTCCACTACCTAAAAACAAGGGTAACCGCCCACCACTAAGTCTTAGTGGGACAATGCTGAAATATAGTTGCAAAAACCGAAACTTACAAAGGAAAAAGAAATAAAGAAAAATGGGTCTAGGTAGGATTTGAACACAGGTCATTCAAGTCCTACACTACCCTATTCTTAAGGTTAGGCCATTTGTGCTAGGCCCTCTGTTGTTCATCCTTCCACATGATCAAATGAGTAAGCTTGGATGTCCTTTGTGGCTCCTTGGTTATGTCTTCTAGGAGGGTGAGAATTAGCCTTTGTAAGGTGGCTTTGGTCTTCTTGGCCTTGGATCTTGTCATTGGCCCTCCTATTCCTTGAAGTGCCCCTGATTGGTAAGGGGTGTCCTCATCATAAGGGATAGCCGATTATACTATTTGGTGATCGAAATGGTATTGTTTGGATATGTGTTGCATACTCTGATACCTTCTCATATCTTCATATATGAGATAAGTTGTATAGATCAGGGTATTGGATGATAACTTCGTCACTCATATTTTTCATAAATTAATAACATTACATTCGCGAAAAATTTACCCCTACTATTGAGGGTGTCTCAACCTGGTATTAGAGCATTCATTGCTCTTGATACGATTATGATTGATGTTGCCTATGTGTTTATTGCTTGTGGCTGGCTGATTTGTGAATTATATGGGTGAATTCTGAAGGTAGTTATTGAAATGAGATTATTACCTGATTATTGTTAAGCCCGGCCAGGCAATTCCTTTCTTATATTTACCTTCTAATTATGAAATGCTTTATAATGGTACTTGTGTTAAGGAAGTTAATGATGAATGATAATATGTATGCACACTGGGTGAAGAAACTTTAAGTTTCTAATTATGTTTATGTTGTTGTGTATAGATTGAGTGATGGCGTATAGGCGCAATGCTGATACAGCCGCCATGGCTAAAGCCTTTAATCACTTTGCCGACATACTTGAACGGCAACAACAACCTATTGGTCAGCCGAATCAAGGTCTTGACCAATTTCTTAAGCGGAAGCCTTCTGAATTTCATGGAGGCTATAAGCCAGAAGATGCTCATGTCTGGATCCGTGACTTGGAATGGATATTCGCTAGTATGGAATGTACTAAACCCAGAAGGTGGAATATGCAGTGTTCATGGTTCGGAATGAGCCCGAATCTTGGTGGATCCTTACCCGTGGGCGTATGATGGCTACCCACACTCCTCTAAATTGGGAGAATTTTAAGGCGGAGTTTCTTAAGAAATACTTTCCTGCGAGTTATAAGAACAAGAAAGAGCTTGAATTCATGGAACTCAAGCAAGGTGGTATGACAGTTGAGGAGTATGCTTTGAAATTTGAAGAGCTATGTGTGTTTTATCCTCCCTTTCAGCAAGAGGGCACTGAAACTTTGAAGTGTGTTAAATTTGAGAATGGACTACGCCAAGAGATCAAGAAGGCGATTTGTCACCAAGAGATTAGGAGTTTTCCTACTCTTGTGGATAAGTGTAGAATCTTTGAAGAGAATGATATTGCTCCAAGGAATTACTCAGGGCATGATTACAAGTTGAAGGGCCAATCTTCTAGCTTCAAGAAGAAAGGCAACTTTAAGAACAACAGACGATTTGTTCGTGGGTCCTCTTCTTTTAGAGGTGGACGAGGTGGTGGAGGACATGGTGCCGTAGGAGGCCGAGGTGATGGCCAAGGGCTTTGTTGTTTCAGATGTGGTGGAAATCATTTGGCTAGAGATTGCAATCAAGAAGAAACAGTGGTGTGCTATAGGTGCAACCAACCGGGGCATATCCGCCCTGATTGTCCTTTGAATGCTGCAGATGTTGTGCCACGTGATAATGCAAACCGTGGAGGCTATGGTGCTTTTAGAGGCTGTGGTCGTGGAAACGGTAATGGTGGAAGACATGGAAACCGAAATGGTGGTAACGGTCGTGGTAATGGAAACAGCTGAGGTAATGCTAATGGTGGTCGAAATGGCCTGAACCGTGGTGCTAATCAACAAATGGCTGGAAGAGTCTTTGCCGTGACCGGTGAGGAAGCAGCACAAGCTGAAGACCTTGTCCAAAGTGAGTGCCAGATATATGGTAATGTTGTTAATGTGATATTTGATTCGGGTGCTACGCACTCTTTTATTTCTGAAGAATGTGTGAGGCGCCTGCGAGTGCCTGTAAGTATGATGAAAGGTTCAATATTGGTGACTACACCGACTAGTGCTTGTTTGAGATCGGTGACGTAATGTGAAAATGTCGAGGTGGACTTGGAGGGTAGAAAATTTATTGTATCCCTCGTGTGTTTACCTATGAAAGATCTGGATGTTATTCTAGGCATGGATTGGTTGTCCGCCAACAAGGTTTTGGTGGATTGTCATAGCAAGACGGTGATTTTCCCAACCTCTAATACTGAAGGCTTTGACGTGTGAGGTATCTCTCAACTTCTTATGATGTTTTGTTTGGTGGATGGGAATGGTGTATCCCAATCTGGTGGAATTCCTATTGTTTCGGAATTTCCTAATGTATTTTCAGAAGAGATTCCTGGATTACCTCCTCCACGAGAAGTGGAATTTGCTATCGATCTTATTCCAGGTGCAGAACCTGTTTCCCGAGCTCCTTATAGGATGTCTCCTATGGAGTTGGTCGAATTAAAGAAACAAGTGGAAGAATTACTTGAACGGGAGTTCATCCACCCAAGTGTGTCCCTTTGGGGTGCTCCTGTGTTGTTAGTAAAGAAGAAAGATGGGAGTATGAGGTTGTGCGTTGATTATCGCCAACTCAATAAACTAACCATTAAGAATAAATACCATCTTCTGTGTATTGATGATCTTTTGGATCAATTGAAGGGTGCCGTTGTGTTTTCGAAGATTGATTTGCGTTCTGGATATCACCAAATTCGGGTGAAGGCCGAAGATATTCCGAAGACTGCTTTCCGAACGCGATATGGACACTATGAGTACGTAGTGATGCCATTTGGGGTGACGAATGCCCCTGCGATTTTCATGAGCTACATGAATCGCATCTTTCATGAATATTTGGATCAATTCGTCGTGGTGTTTATTGATGATATTTTGGTGTACTCGAAGAGTCATGAAGAGCATGAAAGACACCTTCGTCTTGTGTTGACTATTCTACGAGAAAAGGAGTTGTATGCGAAGCTCTCTAAGTATGAGTTTTGGCTGTCTGAGGTCCAATTTCTTGGACATGTTATTTCGAATGATGGAGTTGTTGTGGATAAATCTAAAGTTGAAGCTGTGATGGCTTGGGAAAGACCAACATCGGTGACGGAGATAAGGAGTTTTCTTGGTCTTACCGGTTATTACCGGAGATTTATTGAAGGGTTTTCCCGCTTGGTTTTACCACTAACAAAGTTGACTCGGAAGAACCAATCATTTGTGTGGACTCGTGAATGTGAGGAAAGTTTCCAGGAGTTGAAGCTAAGACTTACTACCGCACCGGTGTTAACATTGCCCGATTTGACGGGTGAATTTGTGGTATATTGTGATGCATCTAAGCTTGGTCTTGGATGTGTGTTAATGCAAAAGGAACGTGTGATAGCCTATGCGTCGAGGCAGTTGCGACCGCATAAGGTTAATTACCCCATACATGATCTAGAACTGGCGGCGGTGGTGTTTGCACTGAAGTTATGGCGACACTACTTGTATGGCTCCAAGTTTGTGGTCTTTAGTGATCATAAGAGCCTTAAGTACTTGTTTGACCAGAAGGAATTGAATATGCGCCAAAGACGGTGGATGGAGTTCCTAAAAGACTATGAATTTGAATTGAAGTATCACCCCGGTAAGGCGAATGTAGTTGCCGATGCTTTAAGCCGGAAATCATTGCATGTCTCCATGATGATGGCAAAAGAAATGGAGTTGATAGAACAATTTCGAAATTTGAATGTGGGCATGGAGACTTACACTCCTAAGAAAATGGTGTTGGAAGTGTTGAAGGTTACTGATGAATTTCTTGAATACGTGAAGGCGCAACAACCCAATGATGAGTATCTAATTGAGATGAAGAAAACCCAAGAAAAAGGGAAGAATCTGTTCTTAGCAGAAGATCAAGATGGTATTTGGCGTGTGAAGGGCCGAATTTATGTTCCCTCAAGTGGTGATGTGAGAAAGTGTATACTTGAGGAAGCCCACAAAAGCATATTGAGTATTCATCCTGGTTCCATTAAGATGTATCAAGATTTGAAGAAGAATTTTTGGTGGCCCGGTATAAAACGTGATGTGGCGAATTTTGTAGCATCTTGCCTTGTGTGTCAAAAGGCTAAGGTCGAGCATCAGAGACCATCTGGTTATTTGAGACCATTGGAGATCCCTGTTTGGAAATGGGATAGCATAGCTATGGATTTTGTTTCTGGACTACCCAGAACTCGTGCTGGAAACGATGCTATATGTGTGATTGTTGATCGATTGACAAAATGTGCTCACTTTTTACCCATAAATATGAAGAGTTCTTTGGAGAAATTGGCACAAATATACATCAAGGAGATTGTTAGACTGCATGGTGTTCCGTCCAGCATTATATCTGACCGTGATCCTCGTTTTACTTCTCGATTTTGGGGACGTTTGCATGATGAGTTGGGTTCTAAGTTAAAGCTTAGTTCTGCTTATCACCCTCAAACCGACGGGCAATCAGAGAGAACTATACAAATCTTAGAGGATTTGTTGAGGGCTTGTGTTCTTGGGCACGGTGGATGTTGGGAGAGATTCCTCCCATTGATCGAATTTACATACAATAATAGCTTCCATTCCAGTATTGGTATGGCACCTTATGAGGCGTTGTATGGAAGGAAGTGTAGAACTCCCTTATGTTGGCTTGAAGTTAGTGAAAACTTGGCCTTAGGGCCGGAGATTATCCAAGAGACTACCGAGCAAATTAAAAAGATACAAGAGAATATGAAGGTTGCCCAGGATAGGCAGAAGAGTTATTATGACAAGAGGCATAAACCCCTTGAGTTTCAAGTGGGTGACCATGTGTTTTTGAAGGTCTCGCGCGACAAAGGCATTGGAAGGGCGTTGAAGAGTGGGAAGTTGAGCCCTCGATTTATCGGACCTTACGAGGTATTGGAGCGGATTGGTGAGGTTGCTTATCGGATAGCACTCCCTCCGCACCTTGCTAATCTACACAACGTGTTTCACGTATCGCAGTTGAGAAGATATGTTTATGATCCTCTACATGTGATCCCTATGGACGAGATTGAGGTGCGAGATGACCTATCTATTTCTCTTGTTTCTGTTCGCATTGTCGGACATTCCGTGAAGAAATTGCGGAACAAGTTGGTACCTTTGGTGGAGGTCGCTTGGAAACACGGAAATACTGAAACGTTCACATGGGAATGCGAAGACGATATCAGAGAACGGTATCCCGACGCATTTGAATCCGGTATGTGAAATTTTGGGGACGAAATTTTCTTCTTGGTGGGGTGGATTGTAACATCCCGAATCTTTTTAAAATAGAGAATTAATTACCGGAATAAATATTAGAAATTGGTATATGGAGTATTTTATGTCCCAAACTATTGAGAATAATTAAATTGATAATTTTGAGAACTGTTAGAAAATTATGGAGACCGGTTAAGCTGAAATTAAGCCCAGTTGAGATATGAGTGTCGGACCAAGTATCTCAGAATGAGATGATATTGGTCAGGGCTATTGAAAATATTATCGGGAATCCGAATATGTATGATGAGGACACCCCTTACCAATCAGGGGCACTTCAAGGAATAGGAGGGCCAATGACAAGATCCAAGGCCAAGAAGACCAAAGCCACCTTACAAAGGCTAATTCTCACCCTCCTAGAAGACATAACCAAGGAGCCACAAAGGACATCCAAACTTACTCATTTGATCATGTGGAAGGATGAACAACAGAGGGCCTAGCACAAATGGCCTAGCCTCAAGAATAGGGTAGTGTAGGACTTGAATGACCTGTGTTCAAATCCTACCTAGACCCATTTTTCTATATTTCTTTTTCCTTTGTAAGTTTCAGTTTTTGCAACTATATTTCAGCATTGTCCCACTAAGACTTAGTGGTGGGCTGTTACCCTTGTTTTTAGGTAGTGGAGTAGTGTGTCTTTTGTCTTGTTTAGCCAAGTTATACAAAACTGAATGGAGGTGAGAAAAACGGACAGAAAGTTGATTAATGAATTTTTCTAAGTTTTGTAAACTTAGTGGTGAGTGTGATGCTCTTGGTCCTTGTGTGAAGCAAGGTTGATTAGCCATGCATTAGTGTGATACTTGTGTATGAATGCTAGTCCATTATGGAGGTGTGATGCTGTCCATCTTTATCATTTTATTTCATGCGTTTTTGTTTTTATTCTACCCTTGTCTTTCCATTGAATTTTAAAAAGAATTCTGAACTCTAAAAGAATTAAAACAAAAAAAATCAAGGAACCTTAGTTCAATTGCCAAGTTGCATTAGTTGTCATGATATTGCGTTATCTTCCATTAAAGTGAGCAACTGAAAATCACGTGTGAATGAGTTAGCTTGAACCTTAAATCTTTCATGGAATCTAAATCCTAACAATCTTGGTCAAGTTGCTAATGAATTTCTGGTCCTTATAGAAACCATAACTTACTCAATTCAATCTTCACTCTACATTTCACCATTTCCCTTGTATTGTGTACGTTTGGTGTGTCTTCTCCCTTTTTGTGGCAGCCGTTCAAATCATCTAGAAATCAGCCCTTGCCGGTCCTCAACAAGATCCACATCATTTGGTATCAAAGCTCTTGGAGTCAAGGGCTTAAAATTTCTTGGACAGCACCCAAAAAGGTATTTCGAATTCCATCATCTTCAATTAATCCATTCTGATTCTAAATGCCTAAAGTTGATAATTAGGGCTGTGAAAAGAAAAGGAAAATTGTCAAAAAAAACGAAAAAAAATAAAAAAATGTATCCTAAATGTTTGAATCTTGCATGTCTTTGCCTTTGATTCTAGTCTAACTCTAGTATTGTTTGTGCGTCTTTTGTATGTCTTTGCCTTTGATTCTTGTCCAACTCTAGTATTGTTTGTGAGTCTTTTGTATGTTTTTGTCTTTGTTTGTAGTCCAATTCTAGTAATTGTTTGTGTGTCCTTTTTGGTGTCTTGTTTTGTTGGCTTCTAGTGATAGGATCATATCTCTATTTGCCATCATTAGCATATTGCATTAGGTGGAGCATTTGTGTGTGGGCTGAACTATACTTGTGACTCTCAAGGATTAAATAGCATCAAGAGTGGTAAAAGGCTAGAGTGAAAATTACATTACTAGAAAAAGCCAAAATTTGAGTGAAACACTTGAGAGAAATTATTTGTGAGGTCCAAACAGCAGTTGTTATAATTGTTTTTTCACCTTGTATAAGTGTTTTTAGTGATGGCAGAACAGGGTGAACAAGGAGGCCTTAATCCATTTCAAATGCAAGCTCTAACTCAACATCTTGAGAGGCTATTCCGACAAGCCACTTATGAAATACATGAGAGAATTGACCAGTTAGAGAATGAAAGGAGAAGTCCAAGGAGGCATGGAGGAAGGATGCCAAGACATGAAGAAGATAGGAGGACTAGGGAACAGTGGAGCAATCCCCTTCAAGGGATAAAACTAAACATTCCTTCTTTTGCAGGCAAAAATGATCCGGAGGCATACTTGAATTGGGAGCTTAAGATCGAAAACGTATATGCTTGTGGAGAGTTTGAGGAGGAGCAAAAGGTGAGATTGGCAGCCCCTGAGTTCTCACACTATGCCTTGGTATGGTGGCATAAACTTCAGAGGGAGAGGCAAAGAGATGGAGAGCCACCAGTGAGTACTTGGGCAGACTTGAGGAGATTGATGAGGAAGAGGTATGTGCCTGCCTCCTATGAGAGAGATTTGAAGTTTAAACTTCAAAGACTCACTCAAGGGAGTCGGAGTGTGGAGGAGTACCACAAGGAGATGGAGATGCTAATGCTCCAAGCCAATTTAGAAGAGGATCCTGAGGTAACTATGGCTAGATTCTTAGCTGGTTTATCTACTGATATTCGTGATGTTGTAGAGTTGTAGGAATTCATTGAGATGGATGACCTTGTGCATAAGGCCCTTCAAGTAGAAAGGCAACTCAAAAGGAAGGGAGCTACAAGGAGAATTGCCCCTACCCCCACATCTGGGTGGAAGGACAAAGCCAAGAGGGAGGGCTTTGGGGCAGTACCCTATTCAGCCAAAGCAGCAGGTAGCTCGGCCTTGGATGTTAAGGCCACTAAGGAGGCTGATCATAATGCTTCTAAGGGGAAGGAACCAATCCCTAAGAGGACTAGGGACATTACATGCTTCAAGTGACAAGGTAAGGGACATTATGCTTATGAATGCCCTACAAAGAGGATAGTAGTGATAAGGGAGGATGGTGAATTGTCTAGTGAGTCTGATACACCTGAGGAGTATGAGAGTGAGGAGGGAGAGGGTGTAGAACCAGAAGTGAATGAGGGGGGATTGTTAATGGTTAGGAGGTTGTTAGGATCCCATATAGAACCCTTAGACCAAAGCCAAAGGGACAACATTTTCCACACTAGGTGTGCTGTACATGGACAACTTTGCATGGTGATTGTGGATAGTGGGAGTTGTGCTAATGTGGCAAGTACTAGGATGGTATCCAAGTTGAATCTCCCTACCAAACCCCACCCTAGACCTTATAGGTTACAATGGCTAAGTGATGATGGAGAAATAAGGGTGAGGCAGCAGGTGGAGGTGCCTATAGTCATTGGAACCTATTCGGATGTGATCTTGTGTGATGTGGTGCCTATGGAGGCATGTCATTTGTTGTTGGGGAGGCCGTGGCAGCATGACCACAAGACTATCCATGATGGTTTCTCCAACAAAATATCATTCACCCATTAAGGAAAGAAGGTGGTACTTAAACCTTTAAGCCCACAGGAGGTGTGTCATGATCAGTTGAGATTGAGAGAGAAAATTATGAGAGAAAAAAAAGATCATGAGAGTGATGGATTGAGTGTGACCGAGAGCTTGAAAGAGGAGAAAGAGAGAAAGGAGAGTGAAGAAAAGAGGGGAAAAATAAAAGGAAGAGAAAAGAGTGAAAAAGAGAGGAAAAAGAATGAGAGAGAGATAGCAAAAGAAAGAGAAGTGAGGAAAATGTTGCTTGCAAGGCAGCCACTCTACGTGCTAGTTTGCAAGCCTATTCTTAATGCTAATCCCATTTGTTTTTCTTCTTTGCCTTCTCCTATTTCTTCTCTTTTGCAGGAATTCAAGGATGTTTTTCCTTCAGACCTACCCAGTGGATTGCCACCTTTGAGAGAGATAGAACATCAGGTGGATTTGATACCTGGAGCCACCATTCCAAACCGGCCAGCCTATAGGAGCAACCCTGAGGAGACCAAGGAAATACAAAGGCAAGTGGAAGCTCTCTTAGATAAAGGTTGGGTAAGAGATTCTATCTCTCCTTGTGCTGTGCTTGTAATTTTAGTGCCTAAGAAAGATGGATCGTGGCGCATGTGTAGTGACTGTAGGAGTGTGAATAGCATTACTATTAAGTATAGGCATCCCATTCCTAGGCTTGATGATTTACTTGATGAATTGCATGGTGCAAAGTTCTTTTCCAAAATTGATTTAAAAAGTGGATACAACCAAATTAGGATTAGAGAAGGGGATGAATGGAAAACTGCTTTTAAAACCAAATTTGGCTTGTATGAGTGGCTGGTTATGCCTTTTGGATTAACTAATGCACCAAGTACATTCATGAGGTTGATGAATCATGTTCTTAAAGAATTTATAGGACACTTTGTGGTAGTGTATTTTGATGACATACTTGTGTATAGTGCTGATTTAGACTTGCATGTTCATCATTTGCATTCTGTGTTATCTACTTTGAGGCGAGAGCAATTGTATGCCAATCTTGAAAAATGCACGTTTTGCCAAGATCATGTGGTGTTTTTAGGCTTTGTAGTGAGTTCTAAAGGGGTAGAGGTAGACCAAGAAAAAGTGAAGGCCATCCAAGAATGGCCAACACCAAAGACTGTGAGTGAGATTAGGAGCTTTCATGGCCTAGCTTGTTTTTATAGGCGTTTTGTGAGGGATTTTAGCACCTTGGCAGCCCCACTAAATGAGTTAGTGAAGAAGAATGTGAGCTTTAAGTGGGGGGAAAAACAAGAGAAAGCTTTCCAAACCCTTAAGCAAAGACTAGTTAGTGCACCCATTCTAACATTGCCCAATTTTTCCAAGTCTTTTGAGATAGAGTGTGATGCTTCTGGCATAGGTATAGGGGCTGTTTTGCTCCAAGAAGGCCATCCCATAGCTTACTTTAGTGAAAAACTAAGTGGGGCAGCCTTGAATTACTCTACCTATGACAAAGAACTCTATGCCTTAGTGAGGACCCTCAAAACTTGGCAGCACTACCTTTTCCCCAAGGAGTTTGTTATCCATAGTGACCATGAGTCTCTCAAGTATCTTAAGGGTCAAGGCAAACTTAATAAGAGACATGCCAAGTGGGTTGAGTTCCTAGAACAATTCCCATATGTCATTAAGTACAAGAAAGGGAAGGGGAATGTAGTTGTCGATGCCTTGTCTAGGAGGTATGCCCTTATTTCTATGGTAGAGACCAAATTGCTTGGGTTAGAAGTTCTAAAGGGGCTGTATGAAGAGGATAGTGAGTTCGGCCAGAAGTATAAGGAATGTGAAAAGGTGCCTAAGGATGAGTATTATAGGTTTGATGGGTTCTTGTTTAGAGAGAATAGGTTATGTATTCCCCAATCTTCCATTAGAGAGCTTTTAGTGAGGGAAGCACATAGGGGGGGTTTAATGGGTCATTTTGGAGTGCATAAGACTTATGATATCTTGCATGAACATTTCTATTGGGTTAACATGAAAAAGGATGTAGCTAAGCATTGTGAGTCATGCATTGTGTGTAAACAAGCTAAGTCTAAAGTACTCCCCTAAGGTTTATACACTCCCCTACCTGTTCCTGAACACCCTTGGGTAGATTTGTCCATGGATTTTGTGCTTGCTTTGCCCAAGTCAAGTGCTGGCCGAGATGCTATACTAGTTGTGGTGGATAGGTTTTCTAAGATGGCAAATTTTATTCCATGCAAAAAGGTCAATGATGCAAGCCATGTAGCTGAACTAGTCTTTAGAGAGATCATTAGGATACATGGCATGCCTAGGAGTATTGTAAGTGATAGGGACTCTAAGTTTTTGAGTCACTTTTGGAGGAGTTTGTGGGGAAGATTAGGAACTAAGTTATTATTTTCTACTACTTGTCACCCCCAAACTGATGGTCAAACTGAGGTGGTCAATAGGACATTAGGTGCTATGCTTAGAGCAGTACTGAAGCAAAATTTGAAACGTTGGGAGGCTTGCCTACCCCATATTGAGTTTGCTTATAACCGTGCTGTCCATTCCACAACTAATTGCTCTCCATTTGAGGTTGTGTATGGGTTTAATCCTTTATCTCCACTTGATTTATTACCTGTACCTAACATTTCTGTGTTTAAGCATTATGAAGGACAGGCTAAAGCAGATTTTGTGAGGAAGCTGCATGAGCAGGTTAAAGCCCAGATCATCAAGAAGAATGAGAGCTATGCTAAGCAAGCCAACAAAGGTAGGAGGAAGGTGATCTTCCAACCTGGAGATTGGGTGTGGGTACACATGAGAAAGGAGAGGTTTCCTGAACAAAGGAAATCCAAGTTGCTTCCAAGAGGAGATGGTCTATTCCAAGTATTGGAGAGGATCAATGACAATGCCTATAAGATCCAAATGCCAGGTGAGTATAATGTGTCTTCTACTTTTAATGTGGCTGATTTGTCCTTGTTTGATACAGGTGAAGAAGACCCAGATTTGAGGACAAATCCTGTTCAAGAGGGAGGGAATGATGAGGACACCCCTTACCAATCAGGGGCACTTCAAGGAATAGGAGGGCCAATGACAAGATCCAAGGCCAAGAAGACCAAAGCCACCTTACAAAGGCTAATTCTCACCCTCCTAGAAGACATAACCAAGGAGCCACAAAGGACATCCAAACTTACTCATTTGATCATGTGGAAGGATGAACAACAGAGGGCCTAGCACAAATGGCCTAGCCTCAAGAATAGGGTAGTGTAGGACTTGAATGACCTGTGTTCAAATCCTACCTAGACCCATTTTTCTATATTTCTTTTTCCTTTGTAAGTTTCAGTTTTTGCAACTATATTTCAGCATTGTCCCACTAAGACTTAGTGGTGGGCTGTTACCCTTGTTTTTAGGTAGTGGAGTAGTGTGTCTTTTGTCTTGTTTAGCCAAGTTATACAAAACTGAATGCAGGTGAGGAAAGGAGGACAGAAAGTTGATTAATGAATTTTTCTAAGTTTTGTAAACTTAGTGGTGAGTGTGATGCTCTTGGTCCTTGTGTGAAGCAAGGTTGATTAGGCATGCACTAGTGTGACACTTGTGTATGAATGCTAGTCCATTATGGAGGTGTGATGCTGTCCATCTTTATCATTTTATTTCATGCGTTTTTGTTTTTATTCTACCCTTGTCTTTCCATTGAATTTTAAAAAGAATTCTGAACTCTAAAAGAATTAAAACAAAAAAAAAATCAAGGAACCTTACTTCAATTGCCAAGTTGCGTTAGTTGACATGTTATTGCGTTATCTTCCATTAAACACGTGTGAATGAGTTAGCTTGAACCTTCAATCTTTCATGGAACCTAAATCCTAACAATCTTGGTCAAGTTGCAAATGAATTTCTGGTCCTTATAGCAACCATAACTTTCTCAATTCAATCTTCACTCTAGATTTCACCATTTACCTTGTATTGTGTACGTTTGGTGTGTCTTCTCCCTTTTTGTGGCAGCCGTTCAAATCATCTAGAAATCAGCCCTTGCCGGTCCTCAACAAGATCCACATCACCCATTAAATGAGTTGGTGAAGAAGAATGTGAGCTTTAAGTAGGGGAAAAACAAGAGAGAGCTTTCCAAACCCTTAAGCAAAGACTAGTTAGTGCACCCATTCTAGCATTGCCTAATTTTTCCAAGTCTTTTGAAATAGAATGTGATGCTTCTGGCATAGGTATAGGGGCTGTTTTACTTCAAGAGGGCCACCCTATAGCTTATTTTAGTGAAAAACTAAGTGGGGCCGCCTTGAATTATTCCACCTATGACAAGGAACTCTATGCCTTAGTGAGAACCCTCAAAACATGGCAGCACTATCTTTTCCCTAAGGAGTTTGTTATCCATAGTGACCATGAGTCTCTTAAGTATCTTAGAGGTCAAGGTAAGCTTAATAAGAGACATGCCAAATGGGTTGAGTTCTTAGAACAATTCCCATATGTCATTAAGTATAAGAAAGGGAAGGGAAATGTAGTTGCTGATGCATTGTCTAGGAGATATGCATTGATTTCTATGGTTGAGACCAAACTGCTTGGGTTGGAAATTTTAAAGGGACTGTATGATGGTGATAATGAGTTCAGCCAGAAGTATAGGGAGTGTGAAAGGGTGCCTAAGGATGAGTATTATAGGTTTGAGGGGTTCTTATTCAGAGAGAATAGGTTATGTGTTCCCTAATCTTCCATTAGAGAGTTTTTAGTGAGGGAAGCACATAGAGGGGGTTTGATGGGTCATTTTGGGGTGCATAAGACTTATGAGATCTTGCATGAGCATTTTTATTGGGTTAACATGAAAAAGGATGTAGCCAAACATTATGAGGCATGCATTGAGTGTAAACAAGCTAAGTCTAAAGTTCTCCCACAAGGTTTGTACACTTCCCTCCCTGTTCCTGAACACCCTTGGGTAGATTTATCCATGGATTTTATGCTTGGATTACCCAAGTCTAGTGCTGGCCGAGATGCTATATTGGTAGTGGTGGATAGGTTTTCTAAAATAGCTCACTTTATTCCATGCAAAAAAGTCAATGATGCTAGCCATGTAGCTGAATTAGTCTTTAGAGAAATCATTAGGATCCATGGCATGCCTAGAAGTATTATGAGTGATAGGGACTCTAAGTTTCTGAGTCACTTCTGGAGGAGTTTGTGGGGTAGATTAGGAACTAAGTTATTGTTTTCTACTACTTGTCACCCCCAAACTGATGGTCAAACTGAGGTGGTCAATAAGACATTAGGTGCTATGCTTAGAGCAGTATTGAAGTAAAATTTGAAACGTTGGGAGGCTTGCCTACCCCATATTGAGTTTGCTTATAACCGTGCTGTCCATTCCACAACTAATTGCTCTCCATTTGAGGTTGTGTATGGGTTTAATCCTTTATCTCCACTTGATTTATTACTTGTACCTAACATTTCTGTGTTTAAGCATTATGAAGGACAGGCTAAAGCAGATTTTGTGAGGAAGCTACATGAGCAGGTTAAAGCATAGATCATTAAGAAGAATGAGAGCTATGCTAAGCAAGCCAACAAAGGTAGGAGGAAGGTGATCTTCCAACCTGGAGATTAGGTGTGGGTACATATGAGAAAGGAGAGGTTTCCTGAACAAAGGAAATCCAAGTTGCTTCTAAGAGGAGATGGTCCATTCCAAGTATTGGAGAGGATCAATGACAATGCCTACAAGATCCAA
The DNA here is from genome assembly GCA_037962975.1 of Clitoria ternatea. Taxonomy (NCBI): domain Eukaryota; kingdom Viridiplantae; phylum Streptophyta; class Magnoliopsida; order Fabales; family Fabaceae; genus Clitoria; species Clitoria ternatea. The sequence goes on from JAYKXN010000010.1 coordinate 389,571, forward strand.
ATGTGTCTTCTACTTTTAATGTGGCTGATTTGTCCTTGTTTGATACAGGTGAAGAAGACCCAGATTTGAGGACAAATCCTGTTCAAGAGGGAGGGAATGATGAGGACACCCCTCACCAATCAGGGGTACTTCAAGGAATAGGAGGGCCAATGACAAGATCCAAGGCCAAGAAGACCAAAGCCACCTTACAAAGGCTAATTGTAACATCCCAGTTTTGAAGCTAAATGCCGAATGAAAAATAAACCATCAAGACTCGATTTCAAATAGAAAACAACCGTTAATTGTATATAACTATCAAGTGGATTTAAGCCATTAAAATGATTAAAATGATTTAAGGAATTTAGCAGCCCAACTACCCTGAGAATTAGAAAACAATAAACTAATTAAATATAAAGGATGGTGATGGCCAGGTGATGGGGCGGAGTATGCATGGCTGCTGGGCTCACGCTCTCCCACCCCACTCTTCTCTTCCTCGTGCGAATATATATATGAACGTAAGCCTATGGTCACAAACACTCACTGTTCTTTCAGATTCTTTTTCCTCCATCACTTCATTCTCTCTTTTTCCCTCTTCGTCTCCATCTTCTTTTCTCCCTGTCTTGCTCTTTGGTCCTGGAGATCGTGACGACAGTACTGGAGGAAGGACCACGCTCCATCCCAGAACCAAGCGCAGGATACGATGGAGCCAAGGGAGACTGAACGAACCAGGAGAAGGGCATCAGACCCAACGACGAGAGCAGAAAAGTTTCTTGAGGATCTTCTGTAGGTAGGGGGCGCTTGCATGTCGAATGCATGGTCCACGAACGGTACCGGAGGAATGTACTGCATGAGTGTGTGTGCATGTGTGTATGACGACTAGATCTTATGCATGATTCTGGATTCTGTGTGTGTTTTACAGTGGGTATGCAGTGATCGCATGTAATCTAAATGGTGGTGACATAGTCTGTTAGTAATTGATAATGACGAATGAAATGCATGGTTCTACCCCTCTTATCTCTGTGAGACTATGAGTGTGTGCTTGTTAGTTGAACTGCCCGATGATATTATTTTGATTGCCGATTGTTGTATGCATTGGTATGACTGATAAAACAACTATAAAGGCTGTGTTGAATCTGTTCTTACTTAATGGTTGCGAGGGAGGTATTGGTGGTGCGATGATACGTACTAGTAAATGCATTAGCTGCATGTGCAAGAGTGGGGTGATCCATGGAGGGTCATGAACCCCGAGGGAATGACTTCCAGCTACAGACCTTGGCTAGATCCTGATAGTGCTCGTGGTAGCCGTAGGAGCTAGAGAAGAGTCTCGAGACGCCCATGGGAGGCCGGTACCGCCTGGTAAGAGCTGAAGGACGAGGGGCCAGACGAAGGGAAACCGTAACTAAAAGTCATTATCTGAGTCGGATCCGCAGGCATGCATATAGATATGAGGTTGATTGTGGTAGTGCACATAGCATGTGTGGGGTGTGTGTATGATTCCCGAGTGCATGGATGCATGTGTGTGTGTGTGGAGATGAACTATATGTAGCATGTATGTTATAGACGTTATCTTACATTGCATGAACTTAGTTAACCTAAGAAAGATTGAATGAAAGTAAGTGCGTGTACTGACGCTGATACCGAGTCTTTGATTATCATTTTACATGTAAAAGCTCACCCCTGCAGTGGCTATATTTTCCGTGAATATCTCTCGAAATGAAGAATGAAGGAGGAGCCGAGTGTAGAGCAGAGCAGTCGAGTACCATGGAATATGTGTGTATATGTATATACAAACTGTGTATAAGGTCTCGTTAAGCCTTGGCCGGCTTATGTTTTAGTCTTGGTCTTTACGTTAGAACTTGAACAGCTTCGGGTAACATAAGTCATGATGAAACTCTTGTAATTATTTGAATGCTTTCATTTATATATATGTTGTGTTCTCTATACTGTAAGTGATGTCCGAACGGTGAATATGAATGCATGAGTATGTCTTATAAGCGTAGGGTAATTATAATCCGAGTGATCAAACCGTAGTGTGCCGAGTGAGTTAGTTGCTATTCTCGAACGAATATAGCCTGAGGATTTCCGAGTAAATGTATGTATGAAATTCGAGTGAGATTCATTCATATGAGTTCCCGAGAGAGAAACACTTAGACGGATTCTTAGGGAAGTTTCCTCCAATGACATCCTGGTGAGTAACTTAGTGGAAAGAATCTCAAGCGTATAGGCTTAACTGATTCCGAGTGAAAACGCGTATAAACTCCGAATGGGAAATATTCCGAGTGAGAGTTTATAGAGTCCGAGTGGAAAGTCCCCTACTTACCGGGCGAATCTAGTATGTACCTTGGTGGTTAAATATAAGAGACTATGTTATAGAAGGTAGGCATGGGAGTCGATTCCCGAGTGCTGGAACCCCTCATACCGAGTTGCCTTAGGAGTAAATCCCGAGTAAGGGAGAGTTGGTCCTTCCCGAGTGATAACCCGAATGATTCCCTTCTGAGAGAGGAGTTTGAATGGTGGTTTAGAGTGAATTGGACCTTAAGTGTAAGGCATCGGTAACCCGAGTAGAGTATAAGTGTGGCCTTATGGATAAAATTGGACAGCTAAGTTATGGAGTTCCGAATGGACTTAGGATTGAACTTTCGAGTGAAATCAGTCGGTTACCGAGTGTATAGATGCCCCAATACCGAGTGATGAATTTGCCGTGTGAGGCTTCTCGCTTCAGCGAACGAAGGATCCGCTCCAGCGAATGCGTGGTTGGGAAGGCTTTTGTGTTGGCATCGCTTAAGCGGATCGTGCCTCGCCTGAGCGACTAGAGCTGTTTCGCCCAAGCGTGTGGGTTCGCGCTGAAGCGAGTATGATGAGGACAACACCAACTCACTGCAAGGGCTAGGAGGACCTATGACGAGATCCAAAGCAAAGAAGACCAAAGCCACATTACAAAGGTTGATTCTCACACTCCAAGAAGAAATAACCAAGGAGCCAACGCAAGCCAAGCTTACCCATTTGATCATGTGGAAGGATGAATAGCGGAGGGCCTAGCATGAATGGTCTAGCTTTCAAGACTTGGGTAGTGTAGGGGTTGAATGACCTGTGTTCAAACCTTACCAAGACCCCTTTTTCTTTTAATTTTTATGTTATCCTTGATGTAATTTAAATTTTTCAGCATTTTCCCTTTTGCTTAGTGGACATAGGCGGTTTGCTTTATGGTGGGTAGTGGGGCGGTTATGGTTTGGAACATGTTCAGCCAAGTTACATAAAACATCTCACATAACATGGATTTGGCAGATTTGGAATTTTTATGAATTTTTTTTTCTAGGTTTGAAAACTTAGGTTGTGAGTGTGATGCTCATAGTCCTTGTGTGAATCAAGGAAGATTGGCCATGCATAGGTGTGAAGCTTTTGTATGAATGCTAATCAATTTATGGAGGTGTGATTCTTCCTTTGTGTTTTTCATTTTTCTTCTTGCATTTTTAGTTTTGTTTCAGCCTTAGTTTTCACGTGAGGGGATTGTTCAGAATCCTAAAAAAAAATTAACCCAATTTAATTCATCTTCCATGGTTGATCAAGTGTAAGTGCAGCCAATCTTTTCTTAAATTAACTCCATCTTAATCTGAACCTTGGGATCAAAATAACCAACTTCAGAATTTGAAATCATCAAGGAACAAGAACCCTAGATAAAAGGAGGAAGTTAAGCTAACCTAGATTTTCTAGGGATTGCATTTTCAAAATTAATTCTGCACCCTTGTTCTCTTTCCTAACGTGAAAAGCTCTCCCCTCCTAGTCCTGGACCGAGTTATTTTTTTCTCCATTTGGCAGCCACCAATCAGTTTTTGTTCATCAAGAATTCAGCCCTTGCCGGTCCCTTCAAGATCCACATCATTTGGTATCAAAGCTCTTGGAGTCAAGGGCTTGAAATTTCTTGGACAGCACCCAAAAAGGTAATTCGAAATTCCTTTGCCTCTAGGTTATTTTTCAATTTCTGAACATCTAAATTAAGGGTTGGGGTTGTGAAAGAAAAGAAGCCAAGCATTAATTTCATGTTATGGTGGCTAGAAAAATTTTCCCCAAATTGCACACCCTAATTTTCCAAAAAAATTCCAGAATTGAAATCTGAATATGTAGGACCTAAATTGATGTTGTTTGCTGTCCAATCTTGCAAAATTTGAATTTGATTGCTGCCATGTTGAGTCTCAAAACCGTGACCTTCTTGTTAGTGTCTAGGTGAGTTCTTGTTTTGTTTTTCTTTCTTGTTTCTTGTCAAATTCTTGTCTAGTTTGTGTGTTTTTAGCCTTTTAATTTGATTTCTGAATTTGAGTATCTCAATTTATAATTGTTTGTCTGTCCATGCTTGCTGCAATTCGTGTTCTTGCTTGCTGCCATAGTGTCCCAAAAATGTATCCTAAGTGCTTGAGTCTTGTATGTTTTGTCTTTGTTTGTAGTTTAATTCTAGTACTGTTTGTGTGTCCTTTTTGGTGTCTTGTTTTTTGTTGGCCTCTAGTGATAGGATCAAATCTCTATTTCCCATTATTAGCATTTTGCATTAGGTAGAACATTTGTGTGTGGCTGAACTATACTTGTGACTCTCAAGGATTAAATAGCATCAAGAGTGGTAAAAGGCTAGAGTGAAAATTACATTATTAGAAAAAGCCAAAATTTGAGTGGAACACTTGAGAGAAATTATTTGTGAGGTCCAAACAGCAACTGTTATAATTGTTTTTCACCTTGTATAAGTGTTTTAGTGATGGCAGAACAGGGTGAACAAGGGGGACTTAATCCATTTCAAATGCAAGCTCTAACTCAACATCTTGAGAGGCTATTCCGACAAGCCACTGACGAAATACATGAGAGAATTGACCAGTTAGAGAATGAAAGGAGAAGTCCAAGGAGGCATGGAGGAAGGATGCCAAGACATGAAGAAGATAGAAGGACTAGGGAGCAGTGGAGCAATCCCCTTCAAGGGATAAAACTAAACATTCCTTCTTTTGCAGGCAAAAATGACCCGGAGGCATACTTGAGTTGGGAGCTTAAGATCGAAAATGTATATGCTTGTGGAGAGTTTGAGGAGGAGCAAAAGGTGAGATTGGCAGCCGCTGAGTTCTCACACTATGCCTTGGTATGGTGGCATAAACTGCAGAGGGAGAGGCAAAGAGATGGAGAGCCACCAGTGAGTACTTGGGTAGATTTGAGGAGATTGATGAGGAAGAGGTATGTGCCTGCCTCCTATGAGAGAGATTTGAAGTTTAAACTTCAAAGACTCACTCAAGGGAGTCGAAGTGTGGAGGAGTACCACAAGGAGATGGAGATGCTGATGCTCCAAGCCAATCTAGAAGAAGATCCTGAGGTAACTATGGCTAGATTTTTAGCTGGTTTATCTACTGATATTCGTGATGTTGTTGAGTTGCAGGAATTCATTGAGATAGATGACCTTGTGCATAAGGCCCTTCAAGTAGAAAGGCAACTAAAAAGGAAGGGAGCTACAAGGAGAATTGCCCCTACTCCCACATCTGGGTGGAAGGATAAAGCCAAGAGGGAGGGCTTTGGGGCAGTACCCTATTCAGCCAAAGCAGCAGGTAGCTCGGCCTTGGATGTTAAGGCCACTAAGGAGGCTGATCATAATGCTTCTAAGGGGAAGGAATCAATCCCTAAGAGGACTAGGGACATTACATGCTTCAAGTGCCAAGGTAAGGGGCATTATGCTTATGAATGCCCTACAAAGAGGACAGTAGTGATAAGGGAGGATGGTGAATTGTCTAGTGAGTCTGATACACCTGAGGAGTATGAGAGTGAGGAGGGAGAGGGTGTAGAACCAGAAGTGAATGAGGGGGGATTGTTAATGGTTAGGAGGTTGTTAGGATCCCATATAGAACCCTTAGACCAAAGCCAAAGGGACAACATTTTCCACACTAGGTGTGCTGTACATGGACAACTTTGCATGGTGATTGTGGATAGTGGGAGTTGTGCTAATGTAGCAAGTACTAGGATGGTATCCAAGTTGAATCTCCCTACCAAACCCCACCCTAGACCTTATAGGTTACAATGGCTAAGTGATGATGGAGAAATAAGGGTGAGGCAGTAGGTGGAGGTGCCTATAGTCATTGGAACCTATTCGGATGTGATCTTGTGTGATGTGGTGCCTATGGAGGCATGTCATTTGTTGTTGGGGAGGCCGTGGCAGCATGACCACAAGACTATCCATGATGGTTTCTCCAACAAAATATCATTCACCCATCAAGGAAAGAAGGTGGTACTTAAACCTTTAAGCTCACAGGAGGTGTGTCATGATCAGTTGAGATTGAGAGAGAAAATTATGAGAGAAAAAAAAGATCATGAGAGTGAGGGATTGAGTGTGACCGAGAGCTTGAAAGAGGAGAAAGAGAGAAAGGAGAGTGAAGAAAAGAGGGGAAAAATAAAAGGAAGAGAAAAGAGTGAAAAAGAGAGGAAAAAGAATGAGAGAGAGATAGCAAAAGAAAGAGAAGTGAGGAAAGTGTTGCTTGCAAGGCAGCCACTCTACGTGCTGGTTTGCAAGCCTATTCTTCATACTAATCCTATTTGTTTTTCTTCTTTGCCTTCTCCTATTTCTTCTCTTTTGCAGGAATTCAAGGATGTTTTTCCTTCAAACCTACCCAGTGGATTGCCACCTTTGAGAGGGATAGAACATCAGGTGGATCTGATACCTGGAGCCACCATTCCAAACCGGCCAGCCTATAGGAGCAACCCTGAGGAGACCAAGGAAATACAAAGGCAAGTGGAAGCTCTCTTAGATAAAGGTTGGGTAAGAGATTCTATCTCTCCTTGTGCTGTGCCTGTAATTTTAGTGCCTAAGAAAGATGGATCGTGGCGCATGTGTAGTGACTGTAGGAGTGTGAATAGCATTACTATTAAGTATAGGCATCCCATTCCTAGGCTTGATGATTTACTTGATGAATTGCATGGTGCAAAGTTCTTTTCCAAAATTGATTTAAAAAGTGGATACAACCAAATTAGGATTAGAGAAGGGGATGAATGGAAAACTGCTTTTAAAACCAAATTTGGCTTGTATGAGTGGCTGGTTATGCCTTTTGGATTAACTAATGCACCAAGTACATTCATGAGGTTGATGAATCATGTTCTTAAAGAATTTATAGGACACTTTGTGGCAGTGTATTTTGATGACATACTTGTGTATAGTGCTGATTTAGACTTGCATGTTCATCATTTGCATTCTGTGTTATCTACTTTGAGGCGAGAGCAATTGTATGCCAATCTTGAAAAATGCACGTTTTGCCAAGATCATGTGGTGTTTTTAGGCTTTGTAGTGAGTTCTAAAGGGGTAGAGGTAGACCAAGAAAAAGTGAAGGCCATCCAAGAATGGCTAACACCAAGGACTGTGAGTGAGATTAGGAGCTTTCATGGCCTAGCTAGTTTTTATAGACGTTTTGTGAGGGATTTTAGCACCTTGGCAGCCCCACTAAATGAGTTAGTGAAGAAGAATGTGAGCTTTAAGTGGGGGGAAAAACAAGAGAAAGCTTTCCAAACCCTTAAGCAAAGACTAGTTAGTGCACCCATTCTAGCATTGCCCAATTTTTCCAAGTCTTTTGAGATAGAGTGTGATGCTTCGGGCATAGGTATAGGGGCTGTTTTGCTCCAAGAAGGCCATCCCATAGCTTACTTTAGTGAAAAACTAAGTGGGGCAGCCTTGAATTACTCTACCTATGACAAAGAACTCTTTGCCTTAGTGAGGACCCTCAAAACTTGGCAGCACTACCTTTTCCCCAAGGAGTTTGTTATCCATAGTGACCATGAGTCTCTCAAGTATCTTAAGGGTCAAGGCAAACTTAATAAGAGACATGCCAAGTGGGTTGAGTTCCTAGAACAATTCCCATATGTCATTAAGTACCATAAAGGGAAGGGGAATGTAGTTGCCGATGCCTTGTCTAGGAGGTATGCCCTTATTTCTATGGTAGAGACCAAATTGCTTGGGTTAGAAGTTCTAAAGGGGCTGTATGAAGAGGATAGTGAGTTCGGCCAGAAGTATAAGGAATGTGAAAAGGTGCCTAAGGATGAGTATTATAGGTTTGATGGGTTCTTGTTTAGAGAGAATAGGTTATGTATTCCCCAATCTTCCATTAGAGAGCTTTTAGTGAGGGAAGCACATAGGGGGGGATTAATGGGTCATTTTGGAGTGCATAAGACTTATGATATCTTGCATGAACATTTCTATTGGGTTAACATGAAAAAGGATGTAGCCAAGCATTGTGAGTCATGCATTGAGTGTAAACAAGCTAAGTCTAAAGTACTCCCCCAAGGTTTATACACTCCCCTACCTGTTCCTAAACACCCTTGGGTAGATTTGTCCATGGATTTTGTGCTTGGTTTGCCCAAGTCAAGTGCTGGCCGAGATGCTATACTAGTTGTGGTGGATAGGTTTTCTAAGATGGCTTATTTTATTCCATGCAAAAAGGTCAGTGATGTAAGCCATGTAGCTGAACTAGTCTTTAGGGAGATCATTAGGATACATGGCATGCCTAGGAGTATTGTAAGTGATAGGGACTCTAAGTTTTTGAGTCACTTTTGGAGGAGTTTGTGGGGAAGATTAGGAACTAAGTTGTTGTTTTCTACCACTTGTCACCCCCAAACTGATGGTCAAACTGAAGTGGTCAATAGGACACTAGGTGCTATGCTTAGAGCAGTTTTAAAGCAAAATCTGAAACGGTGGGAGGCTTGCTTACCCCATATTGGGTTTGCTTATAATCGCGTTGTCCATTCCACCACTAATTATTCTCCATTTGAGGTTGTCTATGGGTTTAATCTTTTATGTCCACTTGATTTATTACATGTGCCTAACATTTCTGTGTTTAAGCATACTGAAGGACAGGCTAAAGCAGATTTTGTGAGGGAGCTGCATGAGAGGGTCAAAGCTCAAATCATCAAGAAGAATGAGAGCTATGCTAAGCAAGCCAACAAAGGTAGGAGAAAGGTGGTCTTCTAACCTGGAGATTGGGTGTGGGTACACATGAGGAAGGAGAGGTTTCCTGAACAAAGGAAATCCAAGCTGCTTCCAAGAGGAGATGGTCCTTTCCAAGTATTGGAGAGAATCAATGATAATGCCTATAGAATCCAAATGCCAGGTGAGTATAATGTGTCTTCTACTTTTAATGTGGCTGATTTGTCTTTATTTGATACAGGTGACAAAGACTTAGATTTGAGGACAAATCCTGCTCAAGAGGGAGGGAATGATGAGGACAACACCAACTCACTGCAAGGGCTAGGAGGACCTATAACGAGATCCAAAGCAAAGAAGACCAAAGCCACATTACAAAGGTTGATTCTCACACTCCAAGAAGAAATAACCAAGGAGCCAACGCAAGCCAAGCTTACCCATTTGATCATGTGGAAGGATGAATAGCGGAGGGCCTAGCATGAATGGTCTAGCTTTCAAGACTTGGGTAGTGTAGGGGTTGAATGACCTGTGTTCAAACCTTACCAAGACCCCTTTTTCTTTTAATTTTTATGTTATCCTTGATGTAATTTAAATTTTTCAGCATTTTCCCTTTTGCTTAGTGGACATAGGCGGTTTGCTTTATGGTGGGTAGTGGGGCAGTTATGGTTTGGAACATGTTCAGCCAAGTTACATAAAACATCTCACATAACATGGATTTGGCAGATTTGGAATTTTTATGAATTTTTTTTTCTAGGTTTGAAAACTTAGGTTGTGAGTGTGATGCTCATAGTCCTTGTGTGAATCAAGGAAGATTGGCCATGCATAGGTATGAAGCTTTTGTATGAATGCTAATCAATTTATGGAGGTGTGATTCTTCCTTTGTGTTTTTCATTTTTCTTCTTGCATTTTCAGTTTTGTTTCAGCCTTAGTTTTCACGTGAGGGGATTGTTCAGAATCCTAAAAAAAAATTAACCCAATTTAATTCATCTTCCATGGTTGATCAAGTGTAAGTGTAGCCAATCTTTTCTTAAATTAACTCCATCTTAATCTGAACCTTGGGATCAAAATAACCAACTTCAGAATTTGAAATCATCAAGGAACAAGAACCCTAGATAAAAGGAGGAAGTTAAGCTAACCTAGATTTTCTAGGGATTGCATTTTCAAAATTAATTCTGCACCCTTGTTCTCTTTCCTAACGTGAAAAGCTCTCCCCTCCTAGTCCTGGACCGAGTTATTTTTTTCTCCATTTGGCAGCCACCAATCAGTTTTTGTTCATCAAGAATTCAGCCCTTGCCGGTCCCTTCAAGATCCACATCAGAGTAGACGTTGGTGTTGGACCTCGCTTGAGCGAATGGCTTGATGGTGGATTCCGCCCAGGCGCTAATGTGTTTCACTGAACCTAATGGGTCGGTTCCAGCTTATTCCTTCCACTGATTGCTATATGTGTGAATGCTCTTTTATTTCCTTGCCTTCTTCCTTTTTATACCGATTGGACAGTGATCAATTTTGTGAAAATTTTTCCTGTTTTCAGGATTATCACGTATTTAGAAATGTAGGGTGTTACATTTTGGTATCAGAGTAGACCGAAAGGTCCAAGGCCAAGGTAAGCTTACTGAGTGTAAGCGGTTGTGTGATTCCTGACTGAGTGGTCATAATTGTTGTGATGTGAATTGAACCTGATTGATACTCTGACGTTGAATTATGGGTAGGAAGTTACTCCTCCTGATCCGACTGATTGTGTAACATACGAGAATACATAATGTGCTAAGCTAATGAATATTAGACTGAAAACCGATCGGTAGTAAGTGGCTGGGTATACTTATCCTTGAATGTTGATTTCAGGATAAGGGATGACGCATCGCCAAAGCATGGAAGCTATAGCCATAGCATTCCAACGCTTTGCAGACGTGTTTGAGAGACAGGGCCAGCCTCGAGCTGAGGAGGGCCAAGTGCTGGACCGCTTCTTGAAGAGGAAGCCGAGTGAATTTCTAGGAGGGCGGAACCCTGAGGCAGCGTTCAAATGGACTCGGGAGTTGGAGAGGATTTTTGGGGGTCTTCGTTGTACCGAGGCCCAAAAGGTGGAATGTGCAGTGTATATGCTGCGAGATGAGGCGGAGCACTGGTGGAAGATAGCCAGAAGCCGATTCCCTGAGGATGATACTCAGTTGACGTGGAACGATTTTAAGACATACTTCTTAGAAAAGTACTTCCCCGACACAGTGAGGAGTCGGAAGGAGCTGGAGTTCATGGAGTTAAAGCAGGGCTCCATGACTATGGAAGAATACGCGATAAGATTTGAGGAATTGTGCCTATTCTCTACCCACCCTTCCAACAGCCTGGGACGGAGAGCTCCAAGTGTCTTAAGTTTGAGAACGGATTAAGATCAGATATCAAGAGAGCCTGTAGATACCAAGAGATACGGAGTTTCCCTGCATTGGTAAATAAATGTAGAATATTTGAAGAAGATGACAAGGCCCACTCGGACCAGAACAACAGAACCAACCAGTATCTGAGGCCTCAACAGTCACGCTTCAAGAGGCCAGGTAATAAGGGGAGAACAGGACCCTTTACTAAATACCAGGATCGCAGTGGCCAAGAGGGACAGATGAGTGGACGACCAAGACATGGCAGATGCTTTAAATGCGATGGCGACCACTTTGCTAAGGATTGCAATGGTGCAAATGTTAAATGTTATCACTGCGGGGAGAAGGGGCACATTCGCCCTGACTGCCCCCAACTCCGCCAATCGAACACAAGTGTACGTCAAGGAGGATTCCAAGAGAGAGACCGAGTGAATGATAACCAACGACCTGGTGGTAGGGGCAACGGAGCCAAAGGAAACGTGATGCGTGCCCCAAACAACCGAGAGAGGAATACCGACCAACCAGCAGCAGGAAGGATCTACACCATCAACGCAGAGGATGTTGCACCAGCAAACGACCTAGTACAATGTAAGTGCTCACTCGGTATGAATACGCTTAATGTTGTTTTCGATTCGGGAGCCACCCATTCTTTTATAGCTGATGAGTGTGTAAAACGTTTGAAGTTATCGACTGTGTCTATGAATCGGACTTTGGAAGTGGCCAGCCCGACTGGCACTAATGTGTTAACATCGTCAATGTGCAAGGATGTAATGTTTGTATTGTATGATCGGAGTTTCACCTTTGATCTGGTTTGCATGCCTCTAAAGGGTCTTGACATCGTGCTCGGAATAGATTGGCTTTCAGCCAATAAAGTGTTAGTAGATTGCAGAAACCGAAGGATAATCTTTCTGAGACAGCACAATGAGGACGACACGGCACCAGGTATAACCCAACTGCTTATGATGCTTTGTCTAACCGAGGGTGAGAGTAAAACCCGAGTGAACGAAATTTCGATTGTCTGTGAATTCCCAGAAGTGTTCCCTGAAGACGTACCGAGTGTCCCTCCCAATAGAGAAGTCAAATTCTCTATAGACTTGATCCCTGGAGCCGAACCAGTCTCCAGTGCACCCTATAGAATGTCCTCAACTGAATTAGCCGAGTTGAAGAAGCAAGTGGATGAGTTACTCAGAAAACAGTTCATTAGACCGAGTGTATCACCATGGGGCGCACCTGTACTGCTTGTTAAGAAGAAGGACGGCAGCATGAGACTTTGCATAGATTACCGACAGCTTAACAAACTCACAATTAAGAATCGATACCCATTGCCCAGAATTGATGATTTAATTGACCAACTACGTGGAGCCTCAGTCTTCTCGAAAATCGACCTACGATCGGGATATCACCAAATCCGAGTGAAGGACTCGGACATTCCTAAAACTGCCTTTAGGACTCGGTATGGCCACTACGAGTATGTGGTGATGCCGTTCGGCGTAACAAACGCCCCTGCTGTCTTCATGAATTACATGAACAGCATATTCCACTCCTATTTAGACCGATTCGTAGTTGCTTTCATCGATGACATCTTAGTCTATTCTAAGACTTCCGAGGAGCATGAAGGACATCTCTGAGCGGTACTTCAAGTGTTGAAGGAGAAATAGTTGTTTGCGAAGCTTTTAAAGTGCGAATTCTGGATGGATGAGATTCACTTCCTCGGACATGTGATTTCCGAGCGAGGTGTCTCGGTGGACCCTTCGAAGGTAACAGCTGTAATGGCATGGGAGAAGCCCAGGTCGGTCTCGGAGATAAGGAGTTTTATGGGCTTGGCAGGTTATTATAGAAGGTTCATCGAAGGTTTTTCTAAACTGGCGTTACCACTAACTAAATTGACTCGGAAAAACATTCCCTTCGTGTGGAGTCCCGAGTGCGAGAGCAGCTTCCGAGAGCTAAAGAACAAGTTGACGACTGCTCCAGTGCTGGCATTACCCGATTTACAAGAGAGCTTCGTGGTTTACTGTGACGTGTCAGGACTCGGATTAGGATGTGTACTCATGCAGAGAGACCGAGTGATAGCATATGCCTCTCGGCAACTGAGACCTCACGAACAGCATTACCCGACCCATGACTTGGAGCTGGCAGCAGTGGTTTTCACATTGAAAATTTGGAGGCATTACTTGTACGGGTCCAGATTCGAAGTATACAGTGATTACAAAAGCCTCAAATACCTATTCGACCAAAAAGAGCTGAACATGAGGCAGAGAAGATGGACAGAGTTTTTAAAAGATTATGATTTCGAGCTAAAATACCATCCGGGTAAGGCAAATGTCGTGGCCGACGCGTTGAGTCGGAAATCCCTCCACATGGCAGCAATGATGGTGAGAGAAGTGGAGTTGTTGGAACGATTCCGAGACCTGAACTTACATGTTGACACCCCCTCCTCTCGGAAAATGACAATTGGTACGCTGAGAATCGCCAATGATTTCTTGAAATCCGTGTACGAACAACAGCAGACTAATTCCTACTTGGCTGAATGAAGGAGACGCAGGCCAAAGGAAAGGATTTGTCCTTGACCGAAAGATCAGACGGGATTTTTCGAGTGAAAAACAGAATATACATACCAAGTGGAGGAGAGTTAAGGAGAATGGTGCTTAATGAAGCCCACAAAAGCCCACTCAGTATTCACCCGGGTACCACGAAGATGTACCATGACCTGAAGAAACAGTTCTGGTGGCCCGGACTAAAGAAGGATGTAGCAAAATACGTGGCTCGGTGTATTACTTGTCAAAAATCAAAAGTGGAACACCAGAAACCGTACGGTGCAATGCAGCCCCTGGAGATTCCCGTATGGAAATAGGACTCAATTGCTATGGATTTTATCATGGGATTACCCAAAAACCGAGCGGGCCATGATGCGATTTGGGTCATTGTTGACCGACTGACGAAGAGTGCACACTTCCTACCTGTAAATATGAAGTACCCGTTGCATAAATTGGCTCGGATTTACATTCATGAGATTGTCCGACTGCATGGTATACCCACTTCTATCGTATCAGATAGGGATCCTAGGTTCACGTCCCGGTTTTGGACCAGCATGCACCAGGAATTGGGGACGAAACTTTGGCTAAGTTCTGCCTACCACCCCCAATCGGATGGACAATCCGAGCGGACGATTCAAAGTTTAGAAGACTTATTAAGGGCGTGTGTGTTAGAACACGGTGGGGATTGGGAACAGTACCTTCCCTTGATCGAGTTTACATACAATAACAGCCATCATCACAGCATTGGCATGGCACCCTACGAGGCACTATATGGACGAAGATGCCGAACCCCACTCTGCTGGTCGGAAACAGGTGAGAGTCTGCTATTGGGACCAGACATTGTAAGGCAGACATCAGAGCAGATCCGAGTGATAAGGAATAGGATGAAGGCGTCTCAGGATCGACAAAAGAGCTACCATGACAAACGCACCAAACCATTGGAGTTTTCAGTCGGAGACAGAGTGTTTTTGAAGACTTCTCAGAGTAAAGGAGTCGGACGAGCTTTAAAAAGTGGAAAGTTAAGCCCTCGATACATTGGACCTTATGAGGTGTTAGAACGAGTCGGCATCGTGGCATACCGAATAGCATTACCGACCCACTTGTCCCGATTGCACAACGTATTTCATGTGTCTCAATTAAGGAAGTATCTACATGATCTGATATGGATCTTGTTGAGGACCGGCAAGGGCTGATTTCTAGATGATTTGAACGGCTGCCACAAAAAGGGAGAAGACACACCAAACGTACACAATACAAGGTAAATGGTGAAATCTAGAGTGAAGATTGAATTGAGAAAGTTATGGTTGCTATAAGGACCAGAAATTCATTTGCAACTTGACCAAGATTGTTAGGATTTAGATTCCATGAAAGATTGAAGGTTCAAGCTAACTCATTCACACGTGATTTTCAATTGCTCACTTTAATGGAAGACAACGCAATAACATGTCAACTAACGCAACTTGGCAATTGAACTAAGGTTCCTTGATTTTTTTTGTTTTAATTCTTTTAGAGTTCAGAATTCTTTTTAAAATTCAATGGAAAGACAAGGGTAGAATAAAAACAAAAACGCATGAAATAAAATGATAAAGATGGACAGCATCACACCTCCATAATGGACTAGCATTCATACACAAGTGTCACACTAGTGCATGGCTAATCAACCTTGCTTCACACAAGGACCAAGAGCATCACACTCACCACTAAGTTTACAAAACTTAGAAAAATTCATTAATCAACTTTCTGTCCGTTTTTCTCACCTCCATTCAGTTTTGTATAACTTGGCTAAACAAGACAAAAGACACACTACTCCACTACCTAAAAACAAAGGTAACCGCCCACCACTAAGTCTTAGTGGGACAATGCTGAAATATAGTTGCAAAAACTGAAACTTACAAAGGAAAAAGAAATAAAGAAAAATGGGTCTAGGTAGGATTTGAACGCAGGTCATTCAAGTCCTACACTACCCTATTCTTGAGGCTAGGCCATTTGTGCTAGGCCCTCTGTTGTTCATCCTTCCACATGATCAAATGAGTAAGTTTGGATGTCCTTTGTGGCTCCTTGGTTATGTCTTCTAGGAGGGTGAGAATTAGCCTTTGTAAGGTGGCTTTGGTCTTCTTGGCCTTGGATCTTGTCATTGGCCCTCCTATTCCTTGAAGTGCCCCTAATTGGTAAGGGGTGTCCTCATCATTCCCTCCCTCTTGAACAGGATTTGTCCTCAAATCTGGGTCTCCTTCACCTGTATCAAACAAGGACAAATCAGCCACATTAAAAGTAGAAGACACATTATACTCACCTGGCATTTGGATCTTATAGGCATTGTCATTGATCCTCTCCAATACTTGGAATGGACCATCTCCTCTTGGAAGCAACTTGGATTTCCTTTGTTCAGGAAACCTCTCCTTTCTCATGTGTACCCACACCCAATATCCAGGTTGGAAGATCACCTTCCTCCTACCTTTGTTGGCTTGCTTAGCATAGCTCTCAATCTTCTTGATAATCTGGGCTTTAACCTGCTCATGCAGCTTCCTCACAAAATCTGCTTTAGCCTGTCCTTCATAATGCTTAAACACAAAAATGTTAGGTACAGGTAATAAATCAAGTGGAGATAAAGGATTAAACCCATACACAACCTCAAATGGAGAGCAATTAGTTGTGGAATGGACAACATGGTTATAAGCAAACTCAATATGGGGTAGGCAAGCCTCCCAACGTTTCAAATTTTGCTTCAGTACTGCTCTAAGCATAGCACCTAATGTCCTATTGACCACCTCAGTTTGACCATCAGTTTGGGGGTGACAAGTAGTAGAAAACAATAACTTAGTTCCTAATCTTCCCCACAAACTCCTCCAAAAGTGACTCAAAAACTTAGAGTCCCTATCACTTACAATACTCCTAGGCATGCCATGTATCCTAATGATCTCCCTAAAGACTAGTTCAGCTACATGGCTTGCATCATTGACCTTTTTGCATGGAATAAAATGAGCCATCTTAGAAAACCTATCCACCACAACTAGTATAGCATCTCGGCCAGCACTTGACTTGGGCAAACCAAGCACAAAATCCATGGACAAATCTACCCAAGGGTGTTCAGGAACAGGTAGGGGAGTGTATAAACCTTGGGGGAGTACTTTAGACTTAGCTTGTTTACACTCAATGCATGACTCACAATGCTTAGCTACATCCTTTTTCATGTTAATCCAATAGAAATGTTCATGCAAGATATCATAAGTCTTATGCACTCCAAAATGACCCATTAAACCCCCCTATGTGCTTCCCTCACTAAAAGCTCTCTAATGGAAGATTGGGGAATACATAACCTATTCTCTCTAAACAAGAACCCATCAAACCTATAATACTCATCCTTAGGCACCTTTTCACATTCCTTATACTTCTGGCCGAACTCACTATCCTCTTCATACAGCCCCTTTAGAACTTCTAACCCAAGCAATTTGGTCTCTACCATAGAAATAAGGGCATACCTCCTAGACAAGGCATCGGCAACTACATTCCCCTTCCCTTTCTTGTACTTAATGACATATGGGAATTGTTCTAGGAACTCAACCCACTTGGCATGTCTCTTATTAAGTTTGCCTTGACCCTTAAGATACTTGAGAGACTCATGGTCACTATGGATAACAAACTCCTTGGGGAAAAGGTAGTGCTGCCAAGTTTTGAGGGTCCTCACTAAGGCATAGAGTTCTTTGTCATAGGTAGAGTAATTCAAGGCTGCCCCACTTAGTTTTTCACTAAAGTAAGCTATGGGATGGCCTTCTTGGAGCAAAACAGCCCCTATACCTATGCCAGAAGCATCACACTCTATCTCAAAAGACTTGGAAAAATTGGGCAATGCTAGAATGGGTGCACTAACTAGTCTTTGCTTAAGGGTTTGGAAAGCTTTCTCTTGTTTTTCCCCCCACTTAAAGCTCACATTCTTCTTCACTAACTCATTTAGTGGGGCTGCCAAGGTGCTAAAATCCCTCACAAAACGCCTATAAAAACTAGCTAGGCCATGAAAGCTCCTAATCTCACTCACAGTCTTTGGTGTTGGCCATTCTTGGATGGCCTTCACTTTTTCTTGGTCTACCTCTACCCCTTTAGAACTCACTACAAAGCCTAAAAACACCACATGATCTTGGCAAAACGTGCATTTTTCAAGATTGGCATACAATTGCTCTCGCCTCAAAGTAGATAACACAGAATGCAAATGATGAACATGCAAGTCTAAATCAGCACTATACACAAGTATGTCATCAAAATACACTACCACAAAGTGTCCTATAAATTCTTTAAGAACATGATTCATCAACCTCATGAATGTACTTGGTGCATTAGTTAATCCAAAAGGCATAACCAGCCACTCATACAAGCCAAATTTGGTTTTAAAAGCAGTTTTCCATTCATCCCCTTCTCTAATCCTAATTTGGTTGTATCCACTTTTTAAATCAATTTTGGAAAAGAACTTTGCACCATGCAATTCATCAAGTAAATCATCAAGCCTAGGAATGGGATGCCTATACTTAATAGTAATGCTATTCACACTCCTACAGTCACTACACATGCGCCACGATCCATCTTTCTTAGGCACTAAAATTACAGGCACAGCACAAGGAGAGATAGAATCTCTTACCCAACCTTTATCTAAGAGAGCTTCCACTTGCCTTTGTATTTCCTTGGTCTCCTCAGGGTTGCTCCTATAGGCTGGCCGGTTTGGAATGGTGGCTCCAGGTATCAGATCCACCTGATGTTCTATCCCTCTCAAAGGTGGCAATCCACTGGGTAGGTCTGAAGGAAAAACATCCTTGAATTCCTGCAAAAGAGAAGAAATAGGAGAAGGCAATGAAGAAAAACAAATGGGATTAGTATTAAGAATAGGCTTGCAAACCAGCACGTAGAGTGGCTGCCTTGCAAGCAACACTTTCCTCACTTCTCTTTCTTTTGCTATCTCTCTCTCATTCTTTTTCCTCTCTTTTTCACTCTTTTCTCTTCCTTTTATTTTTCCCCTCTTTTCTTCACTCTCCTTTCTCTCTTTCTCCTCTTTCAAGCTCTCGGTCACACTTAATCCCTCACTCTCATGATCTTTTTTTTCTCTCATAATTTTCTCTCTCAATCTCAACTGATCATGACACACCTCCTGTGGGCTTAAAGGTTTAAGTACCACCTTCTTTCCTTGATGGGTGAATGATATTTTGTTGGAGAAACCATCATGGATAGTCTTGTGGTCATGCTGCCACGGCCTCCCCAACAACAAATGACATGCCTCCATAGGCACCACATCACACAAGATCACATCTGAATAAGTTCCAATGACTATAGGCACCTCCACTGCTGCCTCACCCTTATTTCTCCATCATCACTTAGCCATTGTAACCTATAAGGTCTAGGGTGGGGTTTGGTAGGGAGATTCAACTTGGATACCATCCTAGTACTAGCCACATTAGCACAACTTCCACTATCCACAATCACCATGCAAAGTTGTCCCTGTACAGCACACCTAGTGTGGAAAATGTTGTCCCTTTGGCTTTGGTCTAAGGGTTCTATATGGGATCCTAACAACCTCCTAACCATTAACAATCCCCCCTCATTCACTTCTGGTTCTACACCCTCTCCCTCCTCACTCTCATACTCCTCAGGTGTATCAGACTCACTAGACAATTCACCATCTCCCTTATCACTACCGTCCTCTTTGTAGGGCATTCATAGGCATAATGCCCCTTACCTTGGCACTTGAAGCATGTAATATCCCTAGTCCTCTTAGGGATTGGTTCCTTACCCTTAGAAGTATTATGATCAGCCTCCTTAGTGGCCTTAACATCCAAGGCCGAGCTACCTGCTACCTTGGCCGAATAGGGTGCTGCCCCAAAGCCCTCCCTCTTGGCTTTGTCCTTCCACCCAGATGTGGGGGTAGGGGCAATTCTCCTTGTAGCTCCCTTCCTTTTGAGTTGCCTTTTTACTTGAAGGGCCTTATGCACAAGGTCATCCATCTCAATGAATTCCTGCAACTCTACAACATCACGAATATCAGTAGATAAACCAGCTAAGAATCTAGCCATAGTTACCTCAGGATCCTCTTCTAAATTGGCTTGGAGCATTAGCATCTCCATCTCCTTGTGGTACTCCTCCACACTCCGACTCCCTTGAGTGAGTCTTTGAAGTTTAAACTTCAAATCTCTCTCATAGGAGGCAGGCACATACCTCTTCCTCATCAATCTCCTCAAGTCTGCCCAAGTACTCACTGGTGGCTCTCCATCTCTTTGCCTCTCCCTCTGAAGTTTATGCCACCATACCAAGGCATAGTGTGAGAACTCAGCGGCTGCCAATCTCACCTTTTGCTCCTCCTCAAACTCTCCACAAGCATATACATTTTCGATCTTAAGCTCCCAATTCAAGTATGCCTCCGGATCATTTTTGCCTGCAAAAGAAGGAATGTTTAGTTTTATCCCTTGAAGGGGATTGCTCCACTGTTCCCTAGTCCTCCTATCTTCTTCATGTCTTGGCATCCTTCCTCCATGCCTCCTTGGACTTCTCCTTTCATTCTCTAACTGGTCAATTCTCTCATGTATTTCATCAGTGGCTTGTGGGAATAGCCTCTCAAGATGTTGAGTTAGAGCTTGCATTTGAAATGGATTAAGGCCTCCTTGTTCACCCTGTTCTGCCATCACTAAAACACTTATGCAAGGTGAAAAACAATTATAACAGTTGCTGTTTGGACCTCACAAATAATTTCTCTCAAGTGTTTCACTCAAATTTTGGCTTTTTCTAGTAATGTAATTTTCACTCTAGCCTTTTACCACTCTTGATGCTATTTAATCCTTGAGAGTCACAAGTATAGTTCAGCCCACACACAAATGCTCCACCTAATGCAATATGCTAATAATGGCAAATAGAGGTATGCTCCTATCACTAGAGGCCAACAAAAAACAAGACACCAAAAAGGACACACAAACAGTACTAGAATTAGACTACAAACAAAGACAAAGACATACAAAAGACTCACAAACAATACTAGAGTTGGACAAGAATCAAAGGCAAAGACATACAAAAGACGCACAAACAATACTAGATTTAGACTAGAATCAAAGGCAAAGACATGCAAGATTCAAACATTTAGGATACATTTTTTTTTGTTTTTTTTCGTTTTTTTTTGACAATTTTCCTTTTCTTTTCACAGCCCTAATTATCAACTTTAGGCATTTAGAATCAGAATGGATTAATTGAAGATGATGGAATTCAAAATACCTTTTTGGGTGCTGTCCAAGAAATTTTAAGCCCTTGACTCCAAGAGCTTTGATACCAAATGATATGGATCTTGTTGAGGACCGGCAAGGGCTGATTTCTAGATGATTTGAACGGCTGCCACAAAAAGGGAGAAGACACACCAAACGTACACAATACAAGGTAAATGGTGAAATCTAGAGTGAAGATTGAATTGAGAAAGTTATGGTTGCTATAAGGACCAGAAATTCATTTGCAACTTGACCAAGATTGTTAGGATTTAGATTCCATGAAAGATTGAAGGTTCAAGCTAACTCATTCACACGTGATTTTCAATTGCTCACTTTAATGGAAGATAACGCAATAACATGTCAACTAACGCAACTTGGCAATTGAACTAAGGTTCCTTGATTTTTTTTGTTTTAATTCTTTTAGAGTTCAGAATTCTTTTTAAAATTCAATGGAAAGACAAGGGTAGAATAAAAACAAAAACGCATGAAATAAAATGATAAAGATGGACAGCATCACACCTCCATAATGGACTAGCATTCATACACAAGTGTCACACTAGTGCATGGCTAATCAACCTTGCTTCACACAAGGACCAAGAGCATCACACTCACCACTAAGTTTACAAAACTTAGAAAAATTCATTAATCAACTTTCTGTCCGTTTTTCTCACCTCCATTCAGTTTTGTATAACTTGGCTAAACAAGACAAAAGACACACTACTCCACTACCTAAAAACAAGGGTAACCGCCCACCACTAAGTCTTAGTGGGACAATGCTGAAATATAGTTGCAAAAACTGAAACTTACAAAGGAAAAAGAAATAAAGAAAAATGGGTCTAGGTAGGATTTGAACGCAGGTCATTCAAGTCCTACACTACCCTATTCTTGAGGCTAGGCCATTTGTGCTAGGCCCTCTGTTGTTCATCCTTCCACATGATCAAATGAGTAAGTTTGGATGTCCTTTGTGGCTCCTTGGTTATGTCTTCTAGGAGGGTGAGAATTAGCCTTTGTAAGGTGGCTTTGGTCTTCTTGGCCTTGGATCTTGTCATTGGCCCTCCTATTCCTTGAAGTGCCCCTGATTGGTAAGGGGTGTCCTCATCATGATCCTAGCCACGCAATGCCTGATGATGAAGTGGAAATCAAGGAAGACCTGACCACTACGACTATACCGATCAGAATTGTGGGCCGATCGGTAAAGAAGTTGAGGAGCAAGAACGTACAACTAGTCGAAGTAGAGTGGCAGCAAGGCAAGACTACCTCTTGTACCTGGGAGCGCGAAGACACCATGAGATAGCAATACCCCGAGTTGTTTGCTCAGGTGAGTACCGACTGAATTTCGCACAGGTTACCGACTGAATTTCGAGGACGAAATTCTTTTCGAGTGGGGGAGAACTATAACATCCCAGTTTTGAAGCTAAATGCCGAATGAAAAATAAACCATCAAGACTCGATTTCAAATAGAAAACAACCATTAATTGTATATAACTATCAAGTGGATTTAAGCCAATAAAATGATTAAAATGATTTGAGGAATTTAGCAGCCCAACTACCCTGAGAATCAGAAAACAATAAACTAATTAAATATAAAGGATGGTGATGGCCAGGTGATGGGGCGGAGTGCGCGTGGCTGCTGGGCTCACGCTCTCCTACCCCACTCTTCTCTTCCTTGTGCGAATATATATATGAACGTAAGCCTATGGTCACAAACACTCACTGTTCCTTCAGATTCTTTTTCCTCCATCACTTCATTCTCTCTTTTTCCCTCTTCGTCTCCATCTTCTTTTCTCCCTGTCTTGCTCTTCGCTCTTGGAGATCGTGACGACAGTACTGGAGGAAGGACCACGCTCCATCCTAGAACCAAGCGCAGGATACGACGGAGCCAAGGGAGACTGAACGAACCAGGAGAAGGGCATCAGACCCAACGATGAGAGCAGAAAAGTTTCTTGAGGATCTTCTGTAGGTAGGGGGCGCTTGCATGTCGAATGCATGGTCCACGAACGGTACCGGAGGAATGTACTGCATGAGTGTGTGTGCATGTGTGTATGACGACTAGATCTTATACATGATTCTGGATTCTGTGTGTGTTTTACAGTGGTTATGCAGTGATCGCATGTAATCTAAATGGTGGTGACATAGTCTGTTAGTAATTGATAATGACGAATGAAATGCATGGTTCTACCCCTCTTATCTCTGTGAGACTATGAGTGTGTGCTTGTTAGTTGAACTGCCTGATGATATTATTTTGGTTGCCGATTGTTGTATGCATTGGTATGACTGATAAAACAAATATAAAGGTTGTGTTGAATCTGTTCTTACTTAATGGCTACGAGGGAGGTATCGGTGGTGCGATGATACGTACTAGTAAATGCATTAGCTGCATGTGCAAGAGTGGGGTGATCCATGGAGGGTCATGAACCCCAAGGGAATGACTTCCAGCTACAGACCTTGGCTAGATCCTGATAGTGCTCGTGGTAGCCGTAGGAGCTAGAGAAGAGTCTCGAGATGCCCATGGGAGGCCGGTACCACCTGGTAAGAGCTGAAGGACGAGGGGCCAGACGAAGGGAAACCGTAACTGAAAGTCATTATCCGAGTCGGATCCGCAGGCATGCATATAGATATGAGGTTGATTGTGGTAGTGCACATAGCATGTGTGGGGTGTGTGTATGATTCCCGAGTGCATGGATGCATGTGTGTGTGTGTGGAGATGAACTATATGTAGCATGTATGTTATAGACGTTATCTTACATTGCATGAACTTAGTTAACCTGAGAAAGATTGAATGAAAGTAGGTGCGTGTACTGACGCTGATACCGAGTCTTTGATTATCATTTTACATGTAAAAGCTCACCCCTGCAGTGGCTATATTTTCCGTGAATATCTCTCGGAATGAAGAATAAAGGAGGAGCCGAGTGTAGAGCAGAGCAGTCGAGTACCATGGAATATGTGTGTATATGTATATACTGTGTATAAGGTCTCGTTAAGCCTTGGCCGGCTCATGTTTTGGTCTTGGTCTTTACGTTAGAACTTGAACAGCTTCGGGTAACATAAGTCATGATGAAACTCTTGTAATTATTTGAATGCTTTCATTTATATATATGTTGTGTTCTCTATACTGTAAGTGATGTCCGAACGGTGAATATGAATGCATGAGTATGTCTTATAAACGTAGGGTAATTATAATCCGAGTGATCAAACCGTAGTGTGCCGAGTGAGTTAGCTGCTATTCTCGAACGAATATAGGCCTGAGGATTTTCGAGTAAATGTAAGTATGAAATTCGAGTGAGATTCATTCATATGAGTTCCCGAGAGAGAAACACTTAGACGGATTCTTAGGGAAGTTTCCTCCAATGACATCCTGGTGAGTAACTTAGTGGAAAGAATCTCAAGCGTATAGGCTTAACTGATTCCGAGTGAAAACGCGTATAAACTCCGAATGGGAAATATTCCGAGTGAGAGTTTATAGAGTCCAAGTGGAAAGTCCCCTACTTACCGGGCGAATCTAGTATGTACCTTGGTGGTTAAATATAAGAGACTATGTTATAGAAGGTAGGCGTGGGAGTCGATTCCCGAGTGCTGGAACCCCTCATACCGTGTTGCCTTAGGAGTAAATCCCGAGTGAGGGAGAGTTGGTCCTTCCCGAGTGATAACCCGAATGATTCCCTTCTGAGAGAGGAGTTCGAATGGTGGTTTAGAGTGAATTGGACCTTAAGTGTAAGGCATCGGTAACCCGAGTAGAGTATAAGTGTGGCCTTATGGATAAAATTGGACAGCTAAGTTATGGAGTTCCGAATGGACTTAGGATTGAACTTCCGAGTGAAATCAGTCAGTTACCGAGTATATGGATGCCCCGATGCCGAGTGATGAATTTGCCGTGTGAGGCTTCTCGCTTCAGCGAACGAAGGATCTGCTCCAGCGAATGCGTGGTTGGGAAGGCTTTTGTGTTTGCATCGCTTAAGCGGATCATGCCTCGCCTGAGCGACTAGAGCTGTTTCGCCCAAGCGTGTGGGTTCGCGCTGAAGCGAGTAGACGTTGGTGTTGGACCTCGCTTGAGCGAATGGCTTGATGGTGGATTCCGCCCAGGCGCTAATGTGTTTCACTGAACCTAATGGGTCGGTTCCAGCTTATTCCTTCCACTGATTGCTATATGTGTGAATGCTCTTTTATTTCCTTGCCTTTTTCCTTTTTATACCGATCGGACAGTGATCAATTTTGTGAAAATTTTTCCTGTTTTCGGGATTATCACGTATTTAGAAATCTAGGGTGTTACACTAATTCTCACCCTCCTAGAAGACATAACCAAGGAGCCACAAAGGACATCCAAGCTTACTCATTTGATCATGTGGAAGGATGAATAGCAGAGGGCCTAGCACAAATGGCCTAGCCTCAAGAATAGGGTAGTGTAGGACTTGAATGACCTGTGTTCAAATCCTACCTAGACCCATTTTTCTTTATTTCTTTTTCTTTTGTAATTTTTGGGTTTTGCAACTATATTTCAGCATTGTCCCACTAAGACTTAGTGGTGGGCGGTTAGCCTTGTTTTTAGGTAGTGGAGTAGTGTGTCTTTTGTCTTGTTTAGCCAAGTTATACAAAACTGAACGCAGGTGAAGAAAGGAGGACAGAAAGTTGATTAATGAATTTTTCTAAATTTTGTAAACTTAGTGGTGAGTGTGATGCTCTTGGTCCTTGTGTGAAGCAAGGTTGATTAGCCATGCACTAGTGTGACACTTGTGTATGAATGCTAGTCCATTATGGAGGTGTGATGCTGTCCATCTTTATCATTTTATTTCATGCGTTTTTGTTTTTTATTCTACCCTTGTCTTTCCATTGAATTTTAAAAAGAATTCTGAACTCTAAAAAGAATTAAAATAAAAAAAAATCAAGGAACCTTAGTTCAATTGCCAAGTTGTGTTAGTTGACATGTTATTGCGTTATCTTCCATTAAAGTGAGCAATTGAAAATCACGTGTGAATGAGTTAGCTTGAACCTTCAATCTTTCATGGAACCTAAATCCTAACAATCTTGGTCAAGTTGCAAATGAATTTCTGGTCCTTATAGCAACCATAACTTTCTCAATTCAATCTTCACTCTAGATTTCACCAATTACCTTGTATTGTGTACGTTTGGTGTGTCTTCTCCCTTTTTGTGGCAGTCGTTCAAATCATCTAGAAATCAGCCCTTGTCGGTCCTCAACAAGATCCACATCAGTTTGGCAATCCAAATGATTGAAATTGTAAATGTATACTTGAGGTTATGAGATGTATTGTGTATGATGTATGATGTGATGTAACGATTGATATGTGAGCAAGTATACATGTATTTCATCATAATGTATGACTTTAATTCAGTTGGATTATGTTACTCACCTCCCCGTTGCCATTTTTAAAGTTGATGTAGGTATGACTTAAATCCTACAGCTTTTGGAGGCTGAGTTTGGAAGGAGGTAAATATGGATAGGAATGTGTAAGCCTTGGCCGGCATGAAAACTGTTTTGTGGAGTATATGGTGCATACATATACTCAAATTTTGTAATGTAGATAATTTTGGAGGTCATAGGAGAAAATTGGGCATGTTTGTGTAAGGCCAATTTTCCTACATGACCCAAGTGATGTAAAGAATAGATTATGACATTTAACTGTGATGAATGAATGTCGAGAATCATGAATTATAGCCTTCGGGGATGTGTGTTGGAAACTTTGTATAGTTGTTTTAATGCATGAGCTAGGAACTAGTATGGTCAAATGATGATTTATAAGGTCTTGATGCGATGGATGGAATGCAACAGCTTATCTACGTCAATTTTGGTTTGTGGGAAATGGAATGGATCCATTTTGCCAAAAGTAGACCCATTGGTTACCTCAAAATGCCTTAAAATGGGATAATCGCACTTATACGCATAAATTATTCATTTTTAGGAATTTTCGAGTGCGGCCAGTTCCCACACATCACAAATAATGTGTTTTAGCTTGTGTTAAAATTTGGTGGCATTCCGACATCGTTTGCATGAGTTTTGGTGGTTGAGAAGTTCATCCTTGGTGCAAAATCTGCATAATTCTGCAGGATGACAGAGAGTAATCGATTAGCTCCCAATGTGTAATCGATTACGAGGCTTCTGTCCTTAATCTAATCGATTCTGCTTCAGATTGTAATCAATTATGGGTCATCCAGAGCCAATGTAATCAATTATGCTCTGAGGTATAATCGATTAGAAGAAATACCTGATGCATTGCATAAATCCCAGTAGCTTTCTAATCGATTATGGGCAGTGTGGTAATCGATTATGTTTCCAACAGGAACCAGGTAATCGATTAGATAAAGATCTGTAATCGATTAGGTGATGCCTCTGATTCAAGATACCTTTCCAGGAAGTCAGTAATCGATTACCATTTGCTTGGTAATCGATTAGGTAATTGAAATTGATTATTTCTAGTCCTGTAAAGCCTTGACTAAGTAAGGGATAGCCGATTATACTATTTGGTGATCGAAATGGTATTGTTTGGACATGTGTTGCATACTCTGATACCTTCTCATATCTTCATATATGAGATAGGTTGTATAGATCCAGGGTATTGGATGATAACTTCGTCACTCATATTTTTCATAAATTAATAATGTAACATCCTAATTTTAATAAATAATAATTCCAAAAACAAGGAAAAATTTTCACAAAATCAACCATTGGTCAATCGGCATAAAAAAAAAAAGAAAGAAGAAGGCAAGGGAAATAAAAGAATATTCATGCGTATGGCAAACAGCGGAAGGAACAAGGCTGGAACCGACCCATTCGGTTCAGCGAAACATATCAGCGCCTGGGCGAAATCCATGACAACTCTGACTCGCTCGGGCGGGGTCCAGGGACGCTTGGGCGAAACCACAGTAAGAGTCTTCCAAACCCGCACGCTCGCTAGAGTGAGAAGCCACACTCGGATAATCCACCATTCGGAATACGAGACAGCCATTCGCTGGGTAACGCTCAAACCACTCGGGATTAAAGGGTTCCATTCGCTCAGGAACAACCCCAAAATTCGCTTCCCTCGGCAACCCATAACTTAGTCTATCAATTTTCTTCACAAAGTCAGCCTAAGGATCCACTCGGGAAATGAGGGTAATCCCACTCAGATTCTATCAAACCCCCTTCTCACTCAGAATATATCCTATTCGAACATCACTCGACGTAATCCATCCTTAACACATTCGGGTCACATTACACTTCCACTATTCGGTGTGCATTCACATTCACTCGGGAAAATCAGGTAGTTAGGTCCCACTCAGACTTAGTCAGAACTCAACCACTCGGTATACAGATCCTTACTCACTCAGATTTTACATCTTTCACTTGGATTATCAATGTTTTACACTCAGAACCTATTCCATTCTAAACCACTACGCTAACTCCTCTCTCAGGAGGAGAATTACCCAAGGTTTTCCACTCGGGAATGAGAACTCTTCCTCATTCGGTTTACCTATATTTTCACTCGGAGTCACTCAGAATCTTCACTCGGAACCACCAACTTGACATAATTTCACTCATCAACACCCCTCGGGTCATTTAGAAACACATCCCAGTCGGAAAATGCATCGAGTCAGTACGAAGCACATACATAGGAATACATATTCTCAGAAACATAAATCTGCCCACAAATTCAATCTACCGACCCACAAGCATGTAACCATATACTCGGAATACTCATTAACTTGATATTATGCGTTTACCAATACGATACCACACAATGACACCATGATTATTCAATCTTTATAAATGGATATGTTTGATCGTCATTTTACATAAGAGCCGGCCAAGGCTACACGGACAGAACATAATAAAGCGATATAGGTACTCATCAGTCGGAGTGCACCACACTCGGACTTGAAACCTTATTATCATTTCCGAGCACGACCTACACACACTGAAAAATGGTGTAGGGGTGAGCTTTTGCATATAAAGTGACAGCTATTGACTCGGACTTTACCTCCATTCTCAATTATATAATTTACCAGGTTCAATCCATAACGATATATATATATATATTGCCAATTAATTTAAGGGTCAGACCACATCATTCAATCGGAAGTTGCACAATAACATATATTCTCAATCATAGCATCACACTGCACTCAGCAACGGTATCAATACCCGTACATTTGTTCAGTCGGAATTTGCTCATACTACATCGTCTAGTCGGAGTTCACTCAATTCATTTAATCCATGCAATTCACAATAATCTCACTAACAATGCTCATAGACTCATGCATGCGGATCCGACTTAAACAGTGAGTTCAGTGTAGATTCCTTCCCGGTCCCTCGTCCACTAGCCTTTTCCGTGTGGCACCGGTCACCCCGTGACGTCTCGAGACCCAACTCTAGCTCCATCGGCTACCACGGGTCCTCATGGATCTAACCAGGAATCTGACTGGAACTCGTTTTACATGACTCTAGATGCCTTTCCGACCCCCCGTCCTCATGGAACTGGTCAGGAATCTGGGAATCATCCCACATATGCAATCTCATGCAAATCCACAACAATATCCAAGCTTACCAGACGCATTCACACAACCATCAATGGGTCACAACCGATCCCCCACACAGCAATCAGATTCATTCAGAATCCCACATTCTATTACAACAATCACATGCCTCTATCATAATAACTCATAACAGCAAGCATAGGGAACCACATTACAGTATATCCACTCAACATTTTTACAGAGTCAGCATACCTTTCCACACGGCATTCAAAATGGAAATCACGCATCAATTCACATCTCATGCATTCGGGGATAATGGTAGCACACACACACATTCACTCAGCAAACTCAGATTTCAACAACATGCATCACAGAAGTATTAACAGGCACTCAAAGACGAGGTCACACAACCCTCAACCTTTCACAGATGTTCCAATTCAGAAGTTGCATGCACAATCAGTCAATCACCACACATCGATCTACACATTTCACACACATATTACATTAAAGCAAGCACCAAGGACCCGGTCATAAACCATACGCTTGACATGCAAAGCGCCCCCTACCTGCTGTCGGGGTTCAGAGACTCTTCAAGTTGCAGTATTGACCAATCGTCCCTCCGTTACTCCTCCAACAGCCTTCGAGTTCAGCGTTGATCCTGGACCAGAGTTACTCCTTTCCTTCAACGGGTCCGTCTCCTCCACAGCTCCAAAGCACTTCCAGCACAGCCTTCCAACTGGAATACCACAGCTCCAGGTAGAAGAAGAAGGAGAGGAAGAAGGCAATAGGGAGGAAGGAGAGAACAGGGAGTGGAGTCAGAGCTGTGTTGATGTTCCTCCAGGAGCTCTCGACTCTCTCACTGTTCGAGTGGCGACGTGAATGAGAGTGAAGAAGAAGAGAAACAGGGAAGGAGAGACCATATACACGCACAAGGAGTGCTGCTAGCGTGAATAATGAGAGAAAGAGAGAGCTGAAGTTGTCTTATACTCCTAGGGACACATGCGTCCTTTCGCCTGGCACTATTATTATTTATTCAATTATTTCTACCCAAATCAACAATTACTCTAATTAACCATTAATCCTAATTCTGTAATTAACCTTTAATTAATAGCTTAACTTCAATCGGTAATTAAGTTTGAAATCGGGATGTTACAGTTCTCCCCCTCTCAAAAGAATTTCGTCCTCGAAATTCAAACACATGCTTAGCCTTAATAAACCACTCGGAAATCACTAACATACCACAATAATCAGTTACACATCTATGTTCCTTAAGTATTCATCCATTGCTTAAATCCTAGTTGGCACAATTGGCCTCCAAAGCAATTCACCGATCGCTCCACCCAGAAAACTGGGACATTATGCTTAACACATTTCCACTCGGAAGTGGCACCATTGACTCAGAATAACATTCCTTTCTTTCACTCAGACTTACCTCAACAAACAGATCGGAATACCATAGCCATGTTCTGACTGCAACTCTTCGCCCATCCACGTTTTCGACTGCTTCGTAATTCCTAATCAGCATAAGACAACTCTTCATAGCCTTCATTACATTCGGGACTCCATTTCCCACGTAGTTGCCCCCATTCAGCTCTGCCAGTTCACCCTAGCTATTGGCACTTTCCAGTTCTTTGGCCGCTCGGCCTTACATTCTCAACACCGATCGGCGTATTCATACCATCGGGTCTCCCGACTCAATGTGTCACTCGACACGACCATCCGCTCACACAAAGCATAGGCTTGACATTGGGTCACATGGGACACATTCTAGACGTTATTCGACCATTTGGGAAGAATCCAGTCGGTAAACAACATTACCGATTCCCTAGGATACCCACTACTGACCGATTCATTTCGGATTTAGCTCTCGGATTTTCAAATTTTCGGCCACGAGATTCCTTTCTTAACCAAAATGAACACTCAACGAGTTCCCATAAGCTTCAATTAGCACACTTGTCTGGATTTGCCTCGTACAGGTACCACACTCGGTCCATACATCTCAGCTTCTTAACCATTCCTTTGGCTAACTGCATGCCTATAACCCACGAATGTCACTCTGCCCTCTCACTCAAAAATTTCAATCGGGGTTTTAAGGACAGTTCTCATCCGGGAATCCTTCCACTTGCAGAATTTACTCATAGTTCAAGCCTTCCGCGAAACCAACCCGAGTCCAAGCCCAGCAGTCCCAAACGCTGACCTGAGTACGATTTCAAATAAACCCTTCTCTTGGATATCTACTCCTCTTGGAGGTCCTTCACTCGGAGACTTCCTATTTACCAAATTTCCACTCGGAATCCAGGTTTACTCCAAATATAAATCTGAGTTCAATTCAGCAGCTTCACATCACCTGAACACAGCTATGAATAAGTTTACCGCTCGGTATTTTCTCTCCCTTGGGTAATTCACTCGATAACTTGCACACTCGAAGTTCCAATTTCCGACGAGAAGTACTTTTCTCCTGGAAGACCACTCGGTTGGACATCCCAAGGGTATTAGGAATTCTACACTCGCTATCTTACTATTCGAAATCGTTCCACATGGTGCTATTCCACTCGCAAGTGATACACTCCGAGTCACGTCACTCGAATCTTGCCTTACCCAGAAGGTTACGCTCAGACACCATTCCCTTAACTTAGTAATGATCCTCTCAATAAGGTTCTACTCGGAACCCCCAAAATTTTCACTCAGCAGTTCTTTCCCACAAGGACTTCACTCGGAATTGTCTCCACCCTGACACACTCAGAATTTACTAACCTTTCCCGAGCAATTCCTAACCTTACAATTTAGTTTGGCTCCAATCCTGGTTTCCTCATTAGGCTTACAGTAGCACTCGGTTAACTTTTCAAAAACTCCAACTTCAGTGACAGTTGATCGCCCTTCAAATTCCATTACAAATCATCCTTTTAGTAGCCAATCCATACCCAGCAACCTCTAATCCTCTCGGAAGCAGACACGTCAAGGTCAACAAACCCTCTACCTTCATTTTGGTACACAATCACATAACACTCATTTAAGATAACTCTCATCATCACTCAGAATCGTCTGAAAGACTCACCATCACCATAAGCAGTTACAGCTTCACCTGCCCGACTCATGAATTGCTGCATCCAACTTATAGGATGACGTCTCATTCCTATAGGGTTACAACAATCACATGGTCACTACAACGTGTACGCTGCCACATTACCTATGGCAGGAAGAGTCATCTCAGAGCAACATGCCTCACACGGACCAGACTTCACCCAACTAATACTAATTCACACGGTGGTTAATGGCAGTTCACACACATAAATAATACACCTACATCAACATCATGCAGCACATAGGGTACATCACGCATCAATAATCATGAAAATCCTTTATCACCTCTGTAAAACAGAATTAAGGCAATACAACAATCGGCTTCTAGCCAGCACCGAGTAAATATTTCCTCTAAATCTTATTCCTCACAACCATGGCTCGGACTAAATTCTCAGTTCTCAGTTATATAATGACATCACTCATTCGGCTTCATGCACTTCAGTCAGGATTAAGTAATTCACATTCACATATGTTGTCATAACACACCATAGACTCGGTAACGACACTAATACACATACAACCACTCAGTCGGATTTTATAACAATTATTCACGACTATATTATTATTCACTACAGCATGCACCATAACCATAACCACACATTGCACTCAACAATAGCATCAATATATATATATATATGTGTGTGTTCATCCGAGCGAATTTACTTAAATCAATTCTCAACTACATTAAGGATTTCATTCACAACATCATATCCAATCGGGAATTGCACAATAACGTATATTCTCAATTATGACACCACATTACACTCGGTAACAGTATCGGTACATACATATTCATTCAGTCGGAATTCACTTATACGTCATCATCTAGTCGGGGTTCATTCAAATCATTCAAATCCATGCAACCCATGTTAGTCTCCCTAACAACGTTCTCACACGCACCGATCAACTCACTCAGCTAATACTTACTCACAAGAATTAATGGCAATTCACATGCATATATATATAAGCACATATTCTCATCAACATCAACATTATCATGATGCATCACGTAGGGCACGTCGCACAGCAACAATCATGTAATATAATTTACCCCTACGGTAAAACAGTATAATGGCTACAGGCTTCTGACTTGTACAAAAAATCATACATACACGCTATTATTCAATCAGAATCTATCCAGCCAGCTCTCGGCTATATCACTTACATTATTTACAATCCCATATAATCACAGCCATAGGCTCACCTTGCACTTAGCGACAACATCAACACATATATATTCAATCATCCAATCGGAATATCAAATTCACATTCGGCCATACAATTCATATCATTCACCACAGCATGCATTACAGCC
This sequence comes from Clitoria ternatea, assembly GCA_037962975.1. NCBI lineage: Eukaryota > Viridiplantae > Streptophyta > Magnoliopsida > Fabales > Fabaceae > Clitoria > Clitoria ternatea. Next base: position 423,449 of record JAYKXN010000010.1, read on the forward strand.
ACAACATTAATATACATACATTCATTTAATCGGATTCCATTCAATCATGTTATTCTAAATAACATTCCACATATTCATGTAATTCATATTGAGCTCAACAGCCATTATAGTGCGCACACATTCCTTTCACCCGGATTAAAAAGGGACTCCTCACTCTGAATTATTTAGTCACTTTTCACTCGGGAAACCTCAACAGTTATAACTCGAAGGGTATCCGGATCGATTCCCACTCGGTGTCACTCGTCCTCTTCACTCATTCTTACTCGGCAACTCTAATCTCTCCCACTCTGGTTTTCCCACTAAGTCAAGACTCGGTCGGATTTTTTATCTACTTAATGATTTATTATAATGGATCCACTCAGAGTCATAGGTGTCATCTTCTGGTCGGTAAACTCTTGCTCGGCATCACACTGTCTCATTCACTCGGGATTACCTAGGTTTCCTTTCACTCGGAGGGAGTCACTAACTCTCTTCCCACGTCAACACTCGTCTCCATTTTCGACTTATAGTTAAACTAATCTCTCGCACACAACAAATACGCATACGTATATTACTCGGATCTTCATGCACAGTATAGGAGTTCACGCAACATGGAGGGTGTAATTAATTATAGGCACCAATTTATGTCTTCTACTCCAAGGGTTCAGGTTCAAGTAAAAGGGACTAAGGCTAACACATTTCTTGTATCTCAAATCATATACTATTCATTCATCACACGTTCAAATTCCTCAACAAGGCACAGGCATACAACCACACCATTCATATACCAGATCATCAAACACATACAATACCGATTAAGTCAGGGCATACAATCAATCGGACCAGGAGGGAAATGACCTCCTATTCACAAATCAATATCACAATACTGATGACCACTCGTTCATACTGCATACAACCGCTTACACTCGGTAAGCATACCTTGGCCTTGGACCTTTCGGTCTGCTCTGATACCAAAATGTAACATCCTAATTTTAATAAATAATAATTCCAAAAACAAGGAAAAATTTTCACAAAATCAACCATTGGTCAATCGGCATAAAAAAAAGAAAGAAGAAGGCAAGGGAAATAAAAGAATATTCATGCGTATGGCAAACAGCGGAAGGAACAAGGCTGGAACCGACCCATTCGGTTCAGCGAAACATATCAGCGCCTGGGCGAAATCCATGACAACTCTGACTCGCTCGGGCGGGGTCCAGGGACGCTTGGGCGAAACCACAGTAAGAGTCTTCCAAACCCGCACGCTCGCTGGAGTGAGAAGCCACACTCGGCTAATCCACCATTCGGAATACGAGACAGCCATTCGCTGGGTAACGCTCAAACCACTCGGGATTAAAGGGTTCCATTCGCTCGGGAACAACCCCAAAATTTGCTTCCCTCGGCAACCCATAACTTAGTCTCTCAATTTTCTTCACAAAGTCAGCCTAAGGATCCACTCGGGAAATGAGGGTAATCCCACTCGGATTCTATCAAACCCCCTTCTCACTCAGAATATATCCTATTCGAACATCACTCGACGTAATCCATCCTTAACACATTCGGGTCACATTACACTTCCACTATTCGGTGTGCATTCATATTCACTCAGGAAAATCAGGTAGTTAGGTCCCACTCAGACTTAGTCAGAACTCAACCACTCGGTATACAGATCCTTACTCACTCGGATTTTACATCTTTCACTTGGATTATCAATGTTTTACACTCAGAACCCATTCCATTCTAAACCACTACGCTAACTCCTCTCTCAGGAGGAGAATTACCCAAGGTTTTCCACTCGGGAATGAGAACTCTTCCTCATTCGGTTTACCTATATTTTCACTCGGAGTCACTCAGAATCTTCACTCGGAACCACCAACTTGACATAATTTCACTCATCAATACCCCTCGGGTCTTTTAGCAACACATCCCAGTCGGAAAACGCATCGAGTCAGTACGAAGCACATACATAGGAATACATATTCTCAGAAACATAAATCTGCCCACAAATTCAATCTACCGACCCACAAGCATGTAACCATATACTCGGAATACTCATTAACTTGATATTATGCGTTTACCAATACGATACCACACAATGACACCATGATTATTCAATCTTTATAAATGGATATGTTTGATCGTCATTTTACATAAGAGCCGGCCAAGGCTACACGGACAGAACATAATAAAGCGATACAGGTACTCATCAGTCGGAGTGCACCACACTCGGACTTGAAACCTTATCATTATTTCCGAGCACGACCTGCACACACTGAAAAATGGTGTAGGGGTGAGCTTTTGCATATAAAGTGACAGCTATTGACTCGGACTTTACCTCCATTCTCAATTATATAATTTACAGGGTTCAATCAATAACGATATATATATATATTGCCAATTAATTTAAGGGTCAGACCACATCATTCAATCGGAAGTTGCACAATAACATATATTCTCAATCATAGCATCACACTGCACTCAGCAACGGTATCAATACCCGTACATTTGTTCAGTCGGAATTTGCTCATACTACATCGTCTAGTCGGAGTTCACTCAATTCATTTAATCCATGCAATTCACAATAATCTCACTAACAATGCTCATAGACTCATGCATGCGGATCCGACTTAAACAGTGAGTTCAGTGCAGATTCCTTCCCGGTCCCTCATCCACTAGCCTTTTCCGTGTGGCACCGGTCACCCCGTGACGTCTCGAGACCCAGCTCTAGCTGCATCGGCTACCACGGGTCCTCATGGATCTAACCAAGAATCTGACTGCAACTCGTTTTACATGACTCTAGATGCCTTTCCGACCCCCCGTCCTCATGGAACTGGTCAGGAATCTGGGAATCATCCCACATATGCAATCTCATGCAAATCCACAACAATATCCAAGCTTACCAGACGCGTCTCACACAGCCATCAATGGGTCACAACCGATCCCCCATACAGCAATCAGATTCATTCGGAATCCCACATTCCATTACAACAATCACATGCCTCTATCATAATAACTCATAACAGCAAGCATAGGGAACCACATTACAGTACATCCACTCAACATTTTTACAGAGTCAGCATACCTTTCCACACGGCATTCAAAATGGAAATCACGCATCAATTCACATCTCATGCATTCGGGGATAATGGTAGCACACACACACATTCACTCAGCAAACTCAGATTTCAACAACATGCATCACAGAAGTATTAACAGGCACTCAAAGACGAGGTCACACAACCCTCAACCTTTCACAGATGTTCCAATTCAGAAGTTGTATGCACAATCAGTCAATCACCACACATCGATCTACACATTTCACACACATATTACATTAAAGCAAGCACCAGGGACCCGGTCATAAACCATACGCTTGACATGCAAAGCGCCCCCTACCTGCTGTCAGGGTTCAGAGACTCTTCAAGTTGCAGTGTTGATCGATCGTCCCTCCGTTACTCCTCCAACAGCCTTCGAGTTCAGCGTTGATCCTGGGCCAGAGTTACTTCTTTCCTTCAACGGGTCCGTCTCCTCCACAGCTCCAAAGCACTTCCAGCACAGCCTTCCAACTGGAATACCACAGCTCTAGGTAGAAGAAGAAGGAGAGGAAGAAGGCAATAGGGAGGAAGGAGAGAACAGGGAGTGGAGTCAGAGCTGTGTTGATGTTCCTCCAGGAGCTCTCGACTCTCTCACTGTTCGAGTGGCGACATGAATGAGAGTGAAGAAGAAGAGAAACAGGGAAGGAGAGACCATATACACGCACAAGGAGTGCTGCTAGCGTGAATAATGAGAGAAGAGAGAGCTGAAGTTGTCTTATACTCCTAGGGACACATGCGTCCTTTCACCTGGCACTATTATTATTATTTATTCAATTATTTCTACCCAAATCAACAATTACTCTAATTAACCATTAATCCTAATTCTGTAATTAACCTTTAATTAATAGCTTAACTTCAATCGGTAATTAAGTTAGAAATCGGGATGTTACAAATTACATTACGTTCACAAAAAATTTACCCCTACTATTGGGGGTGTCTCAAGGAGGAGCAAAAGGTGAGATTGGCAGCCGCTGAGTTCTCACACTATGCCTTGGTATGGTGGCATAAGCTTCAGAAGGAGAGGCAAAGAGATGGAGAGCCACCGGTGACTACTTGGGCAGACTTGAGGAGATTGATGAGGAAGAGGTATGTGCCTGCCTCTTATGAGAGAGATTTAAAGTTTAAACTTCAAAGACTCACTCAAGGGAGTCGGAGTGTGGAGGAGTACCACAAGGAGATGGAGATGCTGATGCTCTAAGCCAATCTAGAAGAGGATCATGAGGTAACTATGGCTATATTTTTAGCTGGTTTGTCTACTGATATTCGTGATGTTGTGGAGTTGCAGGAATTCATTGAGATGGATGACCTTGTGCATAAGGCCATTCAAGTAAAAAGACAACTCAAAAGGAAGGGAGCTACAAGGAGAATTGCCCCTACTCCCACAACTGGGTGGAAGGACAAAGCCAAGAGGGAGGGCTTTGGGGTAGCACCCTATTTAGCCAAGGCAGCAGGTAACTCGGCCATGGATGTTAAGACCACCAAGGAGGCTGATCCTAATGCTTCTAAGGGTAAGGATCCAATCCGTAAGAGGACTAGGGACATTACATGCTTCAAGTGCCAAGGTAAGGGGCATTATGCCTATGAATGCCCCACAAAGAGGACAGTAGTGATAAGGGAGGATGGTGAATTGTCTAGTGAGTCTGATACACCTGATGAGTATGAGAATAAGGAAGGAGAGGGTGTAGAACCAGAAGTGAATGAGGGGGATTGTTAATGGTTAGGAGGTTGTTAGGATCCCATATAGAACCCTTAGACCAAAGCCAAAGGGACAATATTTTCCACACTAGGTGTGCTGTACAGCGACAGCTTTGCATGGTGATTGTCGATAGTGGGAGTTGTGCCAATGTGGCTAGTACTAGGATGGTATCCAAGTTGAATCTCCCTACCAAACCCCACCCTAGGCCTTATAGGTTATAATGGCTAAGTGATGATGGAGAAATAAGGGTGAGGCAGCAGGTGGAGGTGCCTATAGTCATTGGAACTTATTCAGATGTGATCTTATGTGATGTGGTGCCTATGGAGGCATGTCATTTGTTGTTGGGAAGGCCGTGGCAGCATGACCACAAGACCATCCATGATGGTTTCTCCAACAAAATATCATTCACCCATCAAGGAAAGAAGATGTTGCTTAAACCTTTAAGCCCACAGGAGGTGTGTCGTGATCAGTTGAGATTGAGAGAGAAAATTATGAGAGAAAAAAAAGATCATGAGAGTGAGGGATTGAGTGTGATTGAGAGCTTGAGAGAGGAGAAAGAGAGAAAAGAGAGTGAAGAAAAGAGGGGGAAAATAAAAGGAAGAGAGAAAAGCGAAAAAGAGAGGAAAAAGAATGAGAGAGAGATAGCAAAAGAAAGAGAAGTGAGGAAAGTGTTGCTTGCAAGGCACCCACTCTACGTGCTGGTTTACAAGCCTATTCTGAATACTAATCCCATTTGTTTTTCTTCTTTGCCTCCTTCTATTTCTTCTCTTTTTGTAGGAATTCAAGGATGTTTTCCCTTCAGATCTACCCAGTGGGTTGCCACCATTGAGAGGGATAGAACATCAGGTGGATCTGATACCTGGAGCCACCATTCCAAATCGACCAGCCTATAGGAGTAACCCTGAGGAGACCAAGGAAATACAAAGGCAAGTGAAGCTCTCCTAGATAAAGGTTAGGTAAGAGACTCTATCTCTCCTTGTGCTGTTCCTGTGATTCTAGTACCTAAGAAAGATGGAACTTGGCGCATGTGTAGTGACTGTAGGAGTGTGAATAACATTACCATTAAGTATAGGCATCCCATTCCTAGGCTTGATGATCTACTTGATGAATTGCATGGTGCAAAATTCTTTTCCAAAATTGATTTAAAAAGTGGATACAACGAAATTAGGATTAGAGAAGGTGATGAGTGGAAAACTGCTTTTAAAACCAAATTTGGCTTGTATGAGTGACTGGTTATGCCTTTTGGGTTAACTAATGCACCAAGTACATTCATGAGGTTGATGAATCATGTTCTTAGAGAATTTATAGGACACTTTATGGTAGTGTATTTTGATGACATACTGGTGTATAGTGCTGATTTAGATTTGCATGTTCATCATTTGTATTCTGTGTTGGCTACTTTGAGGCATGAGCAATTATATGCTAATATTGAAAAATACACATTTTGTCAAGATCATGTGGTGTTTCTAGGCTTTGTGGTGTGTTCTAAAGGGGTAGAGGTAGACCAAGAAAAAGTGAAGGCCATCCAAGAATGGCCAACACCAAAAACTGTGAGTGAAATTAGGAGCGTTCATGGTCTAGCTAGCTTTTATAGGCGCTTTGTGAGAGATTTTAGCACATTGGCAGCCCCATTAAATGAGTTGGTGAAGAAGAATGTGAGCTTTAAGTGGGGGGAAAAACAAGAGAGAGCTTTCCAAACTCTTAAGCAAAGACTAGTTAGTGCACCCATTCTAGCATTGCCTAATTTTTCCAAGTCTTTTAAAATAGAATGTGATGCTTCTGGCATAGGTAGAGGGGTTGTTTGTGTAACATGTAACATCCCGAATTTTAAAATAGAGAATTAATTACCGGAATAAATATTAGAAATTGGTATATGGAATAATTTAATGTCCCAAACTATTGAAAATAATCAAATTGATAATTTTGGGAACTGTTAGAAAATTATAGAGACCGGTTAAGCTGAAATTAAGCCCGGTTGAAATATGGGTGTCGGACCAAGTATCTCGGGATGAGATGATATTGGTCAGGGCTGTAGAGAATAATATTGGGAATCCGAATATGTATTCGGAATAATTTTCAGACGATGTATTGAGCCCAAATTGAGAACCTGTTAGTTATAGAACGGTAAAGTTTTAATGAATGGGAATTAAAATAAATAAAAAAAACCCAATTTTTCTCTCCTATTCACGTAAGCTTTAGATGGTGTTGGACATTTACACTTTCTCCTTCTCCTCTTCATCATCATCTTCCTTATTTCCTCTTTCCTTCTTCCAAAGCCCTAGCAAGTTTGAGTTCATCTTCCACATTTCCTCATTTTCGTTTGAAGGGAGCTTGAGGCTTGGAGCTCCTCTCCTCTTTCCTTTCATTTTCGTGGTTCCTCTTCCTCTAGTGAACCCATTTTCGTTTTTGGGTGTGAGGTAAGGAATACTCACCATTTACTTTGGTTTTTGCCATGGTTGTATGATAATATGTGTTTTGAAACCATGCATGTGTATGGATGTTCTTGAGGAGAGTATTTGATGCAAGAGTTTAATGAGGGTTTGTATGAGAATGAGGTTTCTTTGAGAAGTAATGAAGTGGATGTATTTATGGTTGGAAGGAGAAGAATATTTATGAAGGTGGTTGGAAATTTTATGAAACCCTAACTTCATAAATTTGGGGGAAAATGTATATGGAGGTTGATGAACATTTATTGTGGGTAATAAATGTGAGTTGTGATGCATAAGGGTCATTGGTGATGGTATTTTGTTGAAGGAAATTAATAATGGAGAAACCCATGAAAGGGTTTGGTTGTTGAGTACATAATAATTAAGGGTAGCACCTAACCCATGGTGGTTATGGTGAATAAAATGAAATAAAAGAGTTTTGAGAGTTATAATAATAAAAATAGCAAGTATTTATTGATATATAAGTATTTGAATCTTAATGAGTAAGTAGAAAATTGATTGTATAATGTATTGTGATGTAGGAAGTGACCCCATTGACAAAGCGGGACCATCAAACCACGTTGATCACTACTTCACTTGAGGTAGGAGGGGGTAACTTTTCTAAATGCATGATTTCATCCATCGGTGATGTGGAAATATGTATATGTGATTATGTTAATAATTGTTTGAATGGATGATATAATATGTGTGATTTGAATGCATTTAGAATGATGATTGTAATGTGGCATTGTGTTTGGGATAATATTAATGATGTGATGATACCATATTAATGAAGTAGGATGATGGTTTGAAACCATATGTGAATTGAGAATTGTGATGTGAATATCCCAAATATGTGTGTATGAGTTGTGGAATGTGTGTGCCACTAACTATTGATGAGAATAAGTTCAAAAGAGAATTGGGATTGGATAAGAATGATGAGAATATTGAAATCCACCAAGTGGTGGTGGTGAAGGATTGAATATGGAGTGGCATCTAGGATGCATAGTGTGAGGATGTATTTGATTTGCATTTACATTGCATCCATGGCATATCATAGCTGTCTATGTGGAATTTTAGGGGGTTCCACTAGGCGGGCCCAGTGGGAGGGCGGCTCAGTGCACGAGCGTATTGTGATTTTCCCCTGTGACTCGGTGTATGAGTCACGAAGCTGTCCATAGTTTGGTGACGAGGCACCCTATGTGCCGGGCCCAGTGGGCGGGCGGCTCTATGGTGAGCGAGTTTACCTCGGTGTCCGACGGGACACGGCTCTCTCGATGTGTGTTCGGGAGGGGCCCGTAGCACTTGTGGTAGTTGAGGCCACGATGTTGATCCGCAAGTCACAGGGTGACTAGTGCTACAGATGGGCGATAGCGGTTTGGTACCAGTAAAATAATGAGTATGTAAGCATGCTTAAAAATTGAGATATATGTGTACACAATTTTTTCTACTGCAGTAGGGGCATAGTAGCACACCTATGCTTGTCCCACAATTGAATTGATATGGTATTTTTCCCACAGTCGGATCCGCATTGTTTGATGAGAAATTCTTGTGCATATGCATTAGCTTTAAGAGCATTTGCATATAGCTGGAGATATGCCTAGTTGAAAGCCCATGGTGGCAACGGATGATTGAAAATTGAAAAGGGAAAGAGTTGAATACTAACCCTACGTGTGATTGGCAATCCAAATGATTGATATTGTGAATGTATACTTGAAACTATAAAATGTATTGTGTATAATGTATGATGTGGTGTAATGATGGCTAATTGTGCAAGTATACATGTATTTCATCATAATGTATGGCTTTAATTCATTTGGATTATGTTACTCACCTCCCTGTTGCCATTTTTAAGGTTGATGTAGGTGTGACTTAAATCCTACAGCTTTTGGAGGCTTGAGTTTGGAAGGAGGTAAATATGGATCGGAATATGTAAGCCTTGGCCGGCATGAAAACTGTTTTGTGGAGTATATGGTGCATATATGCTCAAATTTTGTAATGTAGATAATTTTGGAGGTCATGGGAGAAAATTGGACATGTTTGTGTAAGACCAATTTTCCTACATGACCCAAGTGATGTAAAGAATAGACTATGATATTTAACTTTGATGAATGAATGTTGAGAATCATGAAGTATAGCCTTTAGGATGTGTATTGGAGACGTTGTATAGTTGTTTTAATGCATGAGCAAGGAACCAATAGGGTCAAAGTGAATTTTATGAGTTTTGGATAGTGTGTGGTGGTTCCAATAGCTTAAATACATGAATTGTGACTTATAGGAACTGGAGCGGGTCAATTCCATTGAGAATAGACCCCTATGTTACTCAAAAAGGCTCAAGAATGGACAAAACGCATTTATTTGCATAACTTTCTCATTTTTGAGAATTTTTGGGTGAGGCCGGTGGCCACACGTCACAATTGGTGTATTTTAGTTGGTGTCAAAATTTGGTAGCGTTTGGAGTTGATATGAAAAAGTTAGGGGGGGTTAGAAGTCCAAAAATAAGGCTTTTTCTGCATAAAACAGCAACTGTGCTGTCTCGAATTGATTCGAGGATCTCTGAATCGATTCAAGGGCTGCTGTTTTCACTATTTTTGGTTCCAGGAAGGCCTGAATCGATTCATACGATCTTGAATCGATTCCAGGACCTCTGTTTGTATAAATTTGAGTTCCAGAAGCGTCTGAATCGATTCATACAAGCTTGAATAATTTAAGGGGTCCTGTTTTCACTATTTTGCACTCCAGAATCATTTGAATCGATTCATGGGGTGTTTGAATCGATTCATGGCCCTGTTTTCACACCTCTTCCTCTGTTTTGGGGTATCATGGGTATTGTTTGACTATATTATGATTGTACAATGACCTACACGCATAAATAATACATTTCAACAATTCAATGGACCATCCTTCGACCTCCTACCACTCCCTTTCATTTTCTTAATGTAATTACACACTTCCGCTACTTCTTGTTGATGATCATGAGATTGATCATTCAAGGTTCACTCTTTGACTTAATTGTTCACCTTCTCATATCTTCATATATGAGATAGGTTATTAAAATAGGTCCAGGGGTTTGGTGAAAAATACTTCACCACTTTAATTATTTGATTTATTAATATTTTCAAAGACGCGAAAAATTTTCCCCTATTTTAATTGGGGGTTCGGGGCGTCTCATAACATCCCGATTTAAAAGTGAAATTGAGCCATTAGAATAATAATTATAAAAGTGGAAAAGTTACTTGTCAACTATAATTAATTTAATTAGTTCAACTTGGGAAATGATGGCTGAGTAATTGTGATAGCTAGCCGCTTGTGAGTGGTGGGTGTCGTGAGTGGACTGCCAATTCACGCTTTCCCACCCCACTTCTCTTCTCTTCGTACGTATATATATATATCCTGGCCACAGTTCATATACATTCCTTTCAGAATTCCTCTTCTGCTACCTCTTTCTCTTAGTTCCTTCTTCTTTTCTTCGTCGTTCTCCTTCTTTTTCCCTGTTCCCTGTTCTCTGTTCTCCATTCTGGAAATCCACGAAGACAGTGCTGTAGAAGATTCAGAGTTCCTTCTGTTGGTGAAGGACGACCACCAAAGCAGAAGGGAGTAGCTTTCTGTCCCCGAGCCAATTGCAGAATACGACCGCGTTCGAAGGGGGACTAAACAAGGCAAACAGAGCAGCCGATCGAACGTCGGGAAACAAAGGAGCTTCCTGAGTCCCTTCTGTAGGTAGGGGGCGCTTGCATGTCAAATGCATGGTTCACGAAGGGTACCGGATGAATGTATTGCTTTAAGTGTGTGCATGTGTCTGTGACGACTGTATGCGATGCATGATTGTTAATCTTTGGATTCCATGTGTATGTTAGTAGCATCTTGTTAATAGTTATACAATAATGTGCATGCTGGTATGATTGACGAGTAAATATAGGAACTATGTTGAATCGGTTTCTACTTTGATGGTTACGAAGAATATGTCGGATGAGTAATGATGCTTGCTGACAAAACGCATAAGCTGCATGTGTAGGAATGGGGTGACCCGTGGAAGGTCAGGAGCCCCAAAGGAATGATTTCCAGCTACAGGCCTTGGCTAGATCCTGTGAGAGCTCGTGGTAGCCGTGGGAGCTAGAGATAGGTCTCGAGACGTCAATGGGAGGCCGGTACCACGCAGAAAGAGCTAATGGACGAGAGGCCAGTAAAGGGAACCTGTAACTGAAAGTCACTGCCTAAGTCGGATCCGCAGGCATGCATGTAGATATGATGTTGATTAGGATAGTACGCGTGGTATGACTCGGGGTGATACGAAGGAATTCCGAGTGAGTCGATGCATATGATTGTGTGAATGAGAATGAACCTTACGTAATATGTATGTGAGTGTATATTATTGATATTATTCTAATCTGCATGGCCTTAGTTTAATCTGAATGCGACCGAGTGAACATTCGTGTACGTACTGATACTGATACTGAGTCATTGACTGTCATTTTATATGTAAAAGCTCACCCCTACTGTGGCTATACTTTTCAGTGAATGTCTCTCGGAATAAAGAATGAAGGAGGAGCTGAATGCCGAGTGAAGTGCTAGTGCACTGTGGAAATTATGTGTTCATGTATATGCTGTGTATATGCCTTGTTAAGCCTTGGCCGGCTCGTGTTTCAGTCGTAGTCTCTTTATACTAGAACTTGAACCCTCCTGGGTATAAGACGTGACCTTGTGCCTGTAATTATTTATATCCCTTTATATCTATTATACTGTGTGTTGTTCTATCTTGCGTGAATGATCCGAGTAATATATGTATATGCACTTACTGAGTGTGTGAGGTTGGTATAACCATGGGTAGATATGGGATTAAGAGTTGATGGGGAAAGTGAGACAGTGATTTATTCTGAGTGCCGAAGAGTTTAGGTATTACCGAGTGAATGAGAACACGGGTTACCGAGTGAGGGTTGATCCAGATACTTTCCGAGTGATAACTGTCAGGATTTTTCGAGTGTAGAATAATTAACAATTACCGAGTGAGAATCCGCCGAGTGAAGGTTTCCCGACAGAAAAACGACACCTAAGACCCTAAGTGGACCCCATTGTAATAGATTATTAGTAGCAAGGGAATTTGAGTGAGTCTAGATTTAGCAGGATAACTAAAGTGGGAAAGTTATGGTTTCCGAGTGAAAAATGAGTGAAATACCCCGAGTGGTAAAAAGGACGTGAAAGTTATTCCGAGCGAGAAGTCTTCATAGATTCCGAGTGAGTGGCTATGGGAACCATTTTCGAGTTGCCGTATGTGCATTCCGATTGAGTGAAGTCAGGGAATGTGTTATGTTTTCTGAATGGAGCTGGTATGTTTAAGGGCTAATCCGAGTAAATTGAGAGTGGACCCTTCCGAGTGAATACGCTTGAGTGATTCTGAGTGAAAGATATAAGTAAACCCCGAGTGAGGAAGAGTTTGTATTTCTGAGTGGAAACCTTGAGTGATCCTCTTCTGAGAGAGGAGTTAGTGTAGTGGTTTAGAGTGGAATGGATCCTAAGTGTATGATATTTATAATCCGAGTGAATAGTGTAAAATCCGAGTGAGTGAGGATCTATATTCCGGGTGGTTAAGATTAGACTAAGTCCGAGTGGGGATTGCCTTAATGATTTTCCCTGAGCGAACAAAATGCCGAGTGGGCTAGCTATCATTTTCCGAGTGATTGAGTCGTATGATATCTTTGGATTCTGAGTGTCCGATTAGCCGAGTGTAGCTTCTCGATCAGCGAATGAAGGATTCGCCGTAGCGAGCGTGGTTGATGGAAGGCTTTTGGTGGGTTAGCTTAGGCGAATGAGCGCTCGCCCGAGCGAGTGTGCTGTCCCGCTTAAGCGGAGTCGAATCTCGCTTGAGCGAGTGCATGCTGTTTCCCTTGGGCTCGCTTGAGCATTGTTGGGTTCCGCTAGGTGGCTTTTGTTTGACCTTTATCTTCCCTTGCCTTCCATTTCCCCTCCTTCTCCTTGTTGTGCCCGGTTTAATTAATTTGGGCAGATTAGGTATGTTTTGCTAACTCTAAAACTTAAAAAAAAAATTCCCCTGTTTGGTTTTATTTATTTATTTAAAATGAGGGTGTTTTATTTTGGTATCAGAGCAGACCTAAAGGTCCAAGGCCAAGGTGTGCTTACCGAGTGTAAGCGGTTGTATGTGTTATGACTGAGTGGTCATCATTATTGTGATATTCTGATTGAACATGATTCATGTTGAGATATTGATTTGAGGATAGGAGGTAACTCCTCTCCTGGTCTGATTGATTGCATGACGTAGATATATAGATGATATAATGTGCTATAGTCAGTAAATATGGGATGAGATCCGATCGGAAGAATGTAACCTTGTAAACTTATCCTTGAAGGGGTGTTAATTTCAGGATAAGTAATGACGAATCGCTAAAGTATGGAAGCTATAGCGGCGGCATTCCAACGTTTCACTGACGTATTTGAGAGGCAAGGCCAGCCTCGAGCTGAAGATGGTCAAGTGTTGGACCGCTTCCTGAAGAGGAAGCTGAGTGAATTTCAAGGAGGACGTAACCCTGAGGCGGCTTACAAATGGACTCAAGAGTTAGAGAGGATTTTTAGGGGCCTCCACTGCACCGAGGCCCGGAAGGTGGAGTGCGCGGTGTACATGTTGAGGGACGAAGTAGAGAATTGGTGGAAGATAGCCAGAAACCGACTGACTGACGATGATACCCAGCTGACCTAGGAAAATTTCAAGACATGCTTCTTAGAGAAGTACTTCCCCGACACAGTAAGGAGTCGGAAGGAATTGGAGTTTATGGAGCTAAAATAGGGTTCCATGTCTGTAGAAGAATATGCAGCTAAATTTGAAGAGTTGTGTCTGTTTTATCCACCCTTTCAACAACCCAGGACTGAGAGTTCCAAATGCCTCAAATTCAAGAATGGACTGAGATCGGACATCAAAAGAGCTTGTAGATATCAGGAAATTAGGAGCTTTCCGATGCTGGTGAATAAATACAGGATCTTTGAAGAAGACGACAAGGCCCATTCAGGCCAGAACAGTAGGGCAGGTCCCTCCTTGAGGCCTCAACAGTCACGCTTTAAGAGGCCAGGTAACATTGGAAGAAATGGACCCTTTACTAGATATAAGGATCACAGTAACTAAGGGAGATCGATGAGTGGATGTCCAAAATATGGCAAGTGTTTTAAGTGTGGTGGCGACCACTTTGCTCAGAATTGCGATAGTGAAGATGTCAAGTGTTTTCATTACAAGGAGAAGGAGCACATTCGCCCTGACTGCCCCCAACTCCGTCAAGCAAGTGCCAATGTACGCCAGGGAGGCTTCCAAGAGAGGAGCCGTGGAAAAGATGGTCAAAGCTCGAGGGGCGGAGGCAACAGAGCCAGAGGAAATATGATGTTTGCCCCAAACAACCGGAGGAGAAACACCGACCAACCAGCTGCTGGAAGAGTCTACGCCATCAGTGCTGAGGAGGCTGCATAAGCGAACGACTTAGTGTAGAGTAAGTGCCTACTCGGTAAATATACAATTAGTGTAATTTTTGATTCTGGAGCCACCCACTCCTTCATAGCTGATGATTGTGTAAGACGTTTGAGATTACCGACTGTGGATATGGATCGGATTTTGGAAGTGGCCAACTCGACTGGCCCCAAGGTGTTAACATCATCGATGTGTAAAGACGTAACGTTTGTATTAGGCGATCGGAGTTTTACCTTCGATCTGGTGTGCGTACCTCAGAAGGACCTTGACATGGTACTCGGTATAGATTGGCTTTCAGCCAACAAGGTGTTGGTGGACTGTAGAAACCGAAGGATAATCTTTCCGAGACAGAACCATGAGGACTACACGGTACAAGGTATAGCTCAGCTGTTTATGATGCTTTGTTTAACTGAGGGTGAGAGTAAAGCCCGAGTGAACAATATTCTGACTGTCTGTAAGTTCCCAGAGGTGTTTCCGGAGGATGTGTCGGGTGTCCCTCCGAGTAGAGAAGTCAAATTCTCTATAGACCTGATCCCTGGAGCCGAGCCAGTCTCCAGTGCCCCTTATAGAATGTCCCCAACAGAATTGGCTGAGCTGAAAAAGCAGGTGGATGAGTTACTCGGAAAACAATTCATTAGGCCGAGTGTATCACCATGGGGTGCATCTATACTACTTGTCAAGAAAAAGGATGGCAGCATGAGACTATGCATAGATTACCGACAGCTAAACAAACTCACGATTAAGAACCGTTACCCGTTGCCCAGGATCGACGATCTGATTGACCAACTGCGTGGTGCTTCAGTCTTCTCAAAGATCGATTTACGGTTGGGATACCACCAAATCCGGGTGAAGGACTTGGATATTCCCAAGACTGCCTTTAGGACTCGGTATGGCCACTACGAGTATGTAGTGATGTCGTTCGGTGTGACAAACGCACCTGCCATATTCATGAATTACATGAACAACATATTCCACCCGTACTTAGACCGATTCATAGTAGTTTTTATTGATGATATCTTAGTCTACTCCAACACCTCTGATGAGCATGAAGAACACCTCCGAGCGGTACTTCAAGTCTTGAAGGAGAAATAGCTGTTTGCAAAATTTTCAAAGTGCGATTTCTGGATGGATAAGATCCACTTTCTCGAACATGTGATTTCCAAGGAGGGTGTCTCGGTAGACCCTTCGAAGGTGGCAGCTATAATGGCATGGGAGAGACCCGAGTCGGTCTCGGAGATAAGGAGCTTTATGGGCCTGGCTGGTTATTATAGGCGGTTTATTGAAGGTTTTTCTAAGCTAGCTTTGCCACTGACTAAATTGACCCGGAAAAACGTTCCCTTCGTGTGGAGTTCCGAGTGCGAGAGCAGTTTCTGAGAGCTAAAAGACAAATTGACGACCGCTCCAGTATTGGCATTGCCTAACTTACAAGAGAGCTTCGTGGTTTATTGTGATGCATCAGGACTCGGATTGGGGTGCGTGCTGATGCAGAAAGACTGAGTGATAACTTATGCTTCTCGGCAATTGAGGCCTCACGAACAACATTACCCGACTCATGACTTGGAATTGGCAGCTGTGGTCTTCGCGTTAAAAATATGGAGGCACTACTTGTACGGTTCTAAGTTCGAAGTTACAGCGACCACAAGAGCCTCAAATATTTATTCAACCAGAAGGAACTGAACATGAGGCAGAGGAGATGGATGGAATTTTTAAAGGATTATGACTTCGAACTGAAGTACCATCCGGGTAAGGCAAATGTTGTTGCCGACGCGTTGAGTCGGAAATCCCTCCATATAGTAGTGATGATGGTGAAGGAGGTGGAGTTGTTGGAACAGTTCCGAGACATGAACTTGCATGTTGACATCCCCTCTTCTCGGAAGATGACAATCGGTACGTTGAGGATTGCTAATGAATTTCTGAAATCGATATTCGAACAACAGCAGTCAGATTCCTACCTGGCTGAGATGAAGAAGATTCAGGCCAACGGCAAGGACTTGTCCTTGACCGAAGGACCGGATGGGATTTTCCGAGTGAGGATCGGATATATGTACCGGGTGAGAGTGAACTGAGAAAAATGGTGCTTGATGAAGCCCACAAGAGTCTGCTAAGTATCCACCCGGGCACCACGAAGATGTACCACGATCTGAGACCACAATTCTGGTGGCCCGGATTAAAGAAGGATGTGGCAGAACATGTGGCTTGGTGTATTACCTGTCAAACATTGAAAGTTGAGCATCAGAAGCCGTATGGCGCATTGTAACCCCTGGAGATCCCCGTGTGGAAATGGGACTCAATCGCCATGGACTTTGTCATGGGATTGCCGAAAAATCGAGCGGGCCATGATACGATTTGGGTCATTGTTGACCGACTGACAAAAAGTGCACACTTCTTACCTGTGAACATGAGATACCCATTACATAAGTTAGCCCGGATTTACGTTCGTGAAATTGTCCGACTGCATGGTGTACCGACTTCTATCGTATCGGATAGGGACCCAAGATTCACGTCTCGGTTTTGGGCCAGCCTACACCAGGAATTGGGTACGAAACTATGGCTAAGTTCCGCCTACCACCCTCAATCGGATGGGCAATCCGAGCGGACGATACAAAGTTTGGAAGATTTACTGAGGGCATGTGTGTTAGAACACGGTGGAGATTGGGAGCAGTACCTTTCCCTGATCGAATTTACATACAACAATAGCCACCACAACAGTATTGGAATGACACCCTACGAAGCACTATATGGTCGAAGATGCTGAACCCCACTTTGTTAGTTGGAATCGGGTGAGAGTCTACTATTGGGACCAGAAATTGTGAAGCAGACCTCAGAACAGATCCGAGTGATAAGGGAAAAGATAAAGGCGTCTCAGGATAGGCAGAAGAGATACCATGATAAACGAACCCAACCACTGGAGTTCTCAGTCGGAGACAGAGTGTTTCTAAAGGCTTCACCAAGCAAGGGAGTCGGGCGAGCCTTGAAAGGTGGAAAGCTAAGCCCCCGATATATTGGGCCTTATGAGATATTAGAGCGGATCGGCCCCGTGGTGTACCAAATAGCATTACCGACTCAATTATCCCGGTTGCATAACATGTTTCATGTGTCTCAATTAAGGAAGTACCTACACGATTCCACTCACACGATGCCGGATGATGAAGTGGAGATTAAAAAGGACCTGACCACTGTGACTATATCGACTAGAATAGTGGACCGATTGGTAAAGCGTTTGAGGAGTAAAGATGTGCAACTGGTTGAGGTAGAGTGGCAGCAGGACGGGTATACCTCTTATACCTGGGAACGCGAAGATGCCATGAGGCAGCAGTACCCCGAGTTGTTTGATCAAGGTGAGTTACCGATTGAATTTCGAGGACGAAATTCTTTTGAGAGGGGGAGAGCTGTAACATCCCGATTTAAAAGTGAAATTGAGCCATTAGAATAATAATTATAAAAGTAGAAAAGTTACTTGTCAACTATAATTAATTTAATTAGTTCAACTTGGGAAATGATGGCTGAGTAATTGTGATAGCTGGCCGCTTGTGAGTAGTGGGTGTCGTGAGTGGACTGCCAATTCACGCTTTCCCACCCCACTTCTCTTCTCTTCGTACGTATATATATATATATATATCCTGGCCACGGTTGATATGCATTCCTTTCAGAATTCCTCTTCTGCTACCTCTTTCTCTTAGTTCCTTCTTCTCTTCTTCGTCGTTCTCCTTCTTCTTCCCTGTTCCCTGTTCTCTGTTCTCTGTTCTGGAAATCCACGAAGACGGTGCTACAGAAGATTCAGAGTTCCTTCTGTTGGTGAAGGACGACCACCAAAGCAGAAGGGAGTAGCTTTCTGTCCCCGAGCCGATTGCAGAATACGACCACATTTGAAGGGGGACTGAACAAGGCAAACAGAGCAGCGGATCAAACGTCGGGAAACAGAGGAGCTTCCCGAGTCCCTTCTGTAGGTAGGGGGCGCTTGCATGTCAAATACATGGTTCACGAACGGTACCGGATGAATGTATTGCTTTAAGTGTGTGCATGTGTCTGTGACGACTGTATGCGATGCATGATTGTTAATCTTTGGATTCCATGTGTATGTTAGTAGCATCTTGTTAATAGTTATACAATAATGTGCATGCTGGTATGATTGACGAGTAAATGTAGGAACTATGTTGAATCGGTTTCTACTTTGATGGTTACGAAGAATGTGTCGGATGAGTAATGATGCTTGCTGAAAATGCATAAGCTACATGTGTAGGAATGAGGTGACCTGTGGAAGGTCAGGAGCCCCAAAGGAATGATTTCCAGCTACAGGCCTTGGCTAGATCCTATGAGAGCTCATGGTAGCCGTGGGAGCTAAAGATAGGTCTTGAGACGTCAATGGGAGGCCGGTACCACGCGGAAAGAGCTAATGGACGAGAGGCCAGTAAAGGGAACCTGTAACTGAAAGTCACTGCCTAAGTCGGATCCGCAGGCATGCATATAGATATGATGTTGATTAGGATAGTACGCGTGGTATGACTCGGGGTGATACGAAGGAATTCCGAGTGAGTCGATGCATGTGATTGTATGAATGAGAATGAACCTTACGTAATATGTATGTGAGTGTATGTTATTGATATTATTCTAATCTGCATGGCCTTAGCTTAATCTGAATGCGACCTAGTGAACATGCGTGTGCATACTGATACTGATACTGAGTCATTGACTATCATTTTATATGTAAAAGCTCACCCCTACTATGGCTATACTTTTCAGTGAATGTCTCTCGGAATGAAGAATGAAGGAGGAGCTGAATGCCGAGTGAAGTGCTGGTGCACTGTGGAAATTATGTGTTCATGTCTATGCTGTGTATATGCCTTGTTAAGCCTTGGCCGGCTCGTGTTTCAGTCGTAGTCTCTTTATACTAGAACTTGAACCCTCCTGGGTAGAAGACGTGACCTTGTGCCTGTAATTATTTATATCCCTTTATATCTATCGTAGTGTGTGTTGTTCTATCTTGCGTGAATGATTCGAGTAATATATGTATATGCACTTACTGAGTGTGTGAGGTTGGTATAACCATGGGTAGAAATAGGATTAAGAGTTGATGGGGAAAGTGAGACAGTGATTTATTCTGAGTGCCGAAGAGTTTAGGTATTACCGAGTGAATGAGAACACGGGTTACCGAGTGAGGGTTGATCTAGATACTTTCCGAGTGATAACTGTCAGGATTTTTCGAGTATAGAATAATTAACAATTACCGAGTGAGAATCCGCCGAGTGAAGGTTTCCCAACAGAAAAGCGACACCTAAGACCCTAAGTGGACCCCGTTGTAATAGATTATTAGTAGCAAGGGAATTTGAGTGAGTCTAGATTTAGCAGGATAACTAAAGTGGGAAAGTTATGGTTTCCGAGTGAAAAATGAGTGAAATACCCTGAGTGGTAAAAAGGACGTGAAAGCTATTCCGAGCGAGAAGTCTTCATAGATTCTGAGTGAGTGGCATTGGGAACCATTTCCGAGTTGCCGTATGTGCATTCCGATTGAGTGAAGTCAGGGAATGTGTTATGTTTTCTGAATGGAGCTGGTATGTTTAAGGGCTAATCCGAGTGAATTGAGAGTGGACCCTTTTGAGTGAATACGCTTGAGTGATTCTGAGTGAAAGATATAAGTAAACCCCGAGTGAGGAAGAGTTTGTATTTTCGAGTGGAAACCTTGAGTGATCCTCTTCTGAGAGAGGAGTTAGTGTAGTGGCTTAGAGTGGAATGGATCCTAAGTGTATGATATTTATAATCCGAGTGAATGGTGTAAAATCTGAGTGAGTGAGGATCTGTATTCTGGGTGGTTAAGATAAGACTAAGTCCGAGTGGGGATTGCCTTAATGATTTTCCCTGAGCGAATAAGATGCCGAGTAGGCTAGCTATCGTTTTTCGAGTGATTGAGTCGTATGATATCTCTGGATTCCGAGTGTCCGATTAGCCGAGTGTAGCTTCTCGATCAGCGAATGAAGGATTCACCGCAGCGAGCGTGGTTGATGGAAGGCTTTTGGTGGGTTAGCTTAGGCGAATGAGCGCTCGCCCGAGCGAGTGTGCTGTCTCGCTCAAGCGGAGTCGGATCTCGCTTGAGCGAGTGCACGCTGTTTCCCTTTGGCTCGCTTGAGCGTTGTTGGGTTCCGCTAGGTGGCTTTTGTTTGACCTTTATCTTCCCTTGCCTTCCATTTCCCCTCCTTCTCCTTGTTGTGCCCGGTTTAATTAATTTGGGCAGATTAGGTATGTTTTGCTAACTCTAAAACTTAAAAAAAAAATTCCCCTGTTTGGTTTTATTTATTTATTTAAAATGAGGGTGTTTCAGTTTTGCTTTAAGAGGGCCACCTTATAGCTTATTTTAGTGAAAAACTAAGTGGGGCCGCCTTGAATTACTCCACCTATGACAAAGAATTCTATGCTTTAGTGAGAACCCTCAAAACATGGCAGCATTATCTTTTCCCTAAGGAGTTTGTTATCCATAGTGACCATGAGTCTCTTAAGTATCTTAGAGGTCAAAGTAAGCTTAATAAGAGACATGCCAAATGGGTTGAGTTCTTAGAACAATTCCCATATGTCATTAAGTATAAGAAAGGGCAGGGAAATGTAGTTGTTGATGCATTGTCTAGGAGATATGCATTGATTTCTATGGTTGAGACCAAACTGCTTGGTTTGGAAATTTTAAAGGGGCTGTATGACAGTGATAATGAGTTCGGCCAGAAGTATAAGGAGTGTGAAAGGGTGCCTGAGGATGAGTATTATAGGTTTGAGGGGTTCTTGTTCAGAGAGAATAGGTTATGTGTTCCCCAATCTTCCATTAGAGAGCTTTTAGTGAGGGAAGCACATAGAGGGGGTTTGATGGGTCATTTTAGGGTGCATAAGACTTATGAGATCTTGCATGAGCATTTTTCCTGGGTTAACATGAAAAAGGATGTAGCCAAACATTGTGAGGCATGCATTGAGTGTAAACAAGCTAAGTCTAAAGTGCTCCCACAAGGTTTGTACACTCCCCTCCCTGTTCCTGAACACCCTTGGGTAGATTTGTCCATGGATTTTGTGCTTGGGTTACCTAAGTCCAGTGCTGGCCGAGATGCTATATTGGTAGTGGTGGATAGGTTTTTTTAAATGGCTCACTTTATTCCATGCAAAAAAGTCAATGATGCTAGCCATGTAGCTGAATTAGTCTTTAGAGAAATCATTAGGATCCATGGCATGCCTAGGAGTATTGTGAGTGATAGGGACTCTAAGTTTCTGAGTCACTTTTGGAGGAGTTTGTGGGGTAGATTAGGGACTAAGTTATTGTTTTCTACTACTTGTCACCCCCAAACTGATGGCCAAACTGAGGTGGTCAACAGGACACTAGGTGCTATGCTTAGAGCGGTATTGAAGCAAAATTTGAAACGTTGGGAAGCTTGCCTACCCCATATTGAGTTTGCTTGTAACCGCGTTGTCCATTCCACCACTAATTGCTCTCCATTTGAGGTTGTGTATGGGTTTAATCCTTTATCTCCACTTGATTTATTACCTGTACCTAACATTTCTGTGTTTAAGCATTATGAAGGACAGGCTAAAGCAGATTTTGTGAGGAAGCTGCATGAGTAGGTTAAAGCCCAAATCCTCAAGAAGAATAAGAGCTATGCTAAGCAAGCCAACAAAGGTAGAAGGAAGGTGATCTTCCAACCTGGAGATTGGGTGTGGGTACACATGAGAAAGGAGAGGTTTCCTGAACAAAGGAAATCCAAGTTGCTTCCAAGAGGAGATGGTCCATTCCAAGTATTGGAGAGGATCAATGATAATGCCTACAAGATCCAAATGCCAGGTGAGTATAATGTGTCTTCTACTTTTAATGTGGCTAATTTGTCTTTGTTTTATACAAGTGAAGAAGACCCAAATTTAAGGACAAATCATGTTCAAGAGGGAGGGAATGATGAGGACACCTCCCACCAGTCAGGGGCACTACAAGGAATAGGAGGACCGATGACAAGATCCAAGGCCAAGAAGACTAAAGCCACCTTACAAAGGCTAATTCTCACCCTCCTGGAAGACATAACCAAGGAGCCACAACCCAAGCTTACTCATTTGATCATGTGGAAGGAAGAACAGTAGAGGGCCTAGCATAAATGGCCTAGCTTCAAGAATAGGGTAGTGTAGGACTTGAATGACCTGTGTTTAAATCCTACCTAGACCCATTTTCTTTATTTCTTTTGTAATTTTTGGTCATGCTACTAAAATTTTTAGCATTGTCCCACTAAGACTTAGTGGTGGGTGGTTACCCTTGTTTCTAGGTAGTGGAGTAGTTTGTTTTTTTTTTGTCTAGCCAAGTTATACAAAACTGAATTGACGTGAGGAAAGGGGGACAGAAGTTGATTAATGAAATTTTCTAAGTTTTGTAAACTTAGTGGTGAGTGTGATGCTCTTGATCCTTGTGTGAAGCAAGGTTGATTAGCCATGCATTAGTGTGATGCTTGTGTGTGAATGCTAGTCAATTATGGAGGTGTGATGCTATCCATCTTTTGTCATTTTTTTTTATTAATTCATACACTTTTACCATTGTTTTTCAAATTGCATCTAAAATTCTGAACTCTAAAGAATTAACAAGAAAATCAAGGAATCCTAGTTCAATTGCCAAGTTGTGTTAGTTGTCTTGTTATTGCGTCCATTTTCCATTGTAGTGTGCAACTGAATTCACGTGAGAATGAGACTAGTTTGATCCTTAAATCTCTCATGGAATCTAAATCCCAACAATCAAGGATAAGTTGAAATTGAATTTTTGATCCTTACAGCAAACCATAACTTTCTAAATTCAATCTCCACTCTAGATTTCCCAATTTTCCTTGTATTGTGTACGTCTGTGTGTGTCTTCTTCCTTTTTTTGTGGCAGCCATTCATCAACAAGAAGTCAGCCCTTGCCGGTCCTCAACAAGATCCACATCAAACTCTAAGGTAAAGAATTGGATAAATTGCTCCTTGGATGACCCTAAGCATCAAGTTTTGTGAAGATATCTAAAAGAATCACATCATGGTTGATGTGTCATATAAAACCCCACAAACTTTTTATCTACTCTCTCTTTTGTACACACTAGCTAAGAAGGAGTTAAAAGGATAGTTCTTCACTCAATGCACTTGTAATTTAGAGAATAGTTAGGCTCCTGGCATTGTTTTGGATTGGGTCTTATTCACTTTACATTTTCTTTACTTGTGCTTGAAAACTTCAAAAACCCATCAAGATTACAAACCCACCAACCATGGTGATGCATCATTGGAACTATAAGGTTAAGAACTAGATGAATTGCTTCTTGGATGAGCCTAAGCATCTACTCATCATGTTTATGTGTCCTAGAAAACCCCACAACCTTTTTATCTTCTCTCTCTTTTGGACTTAATAGCTAAGGAGTCAAAATAAGGGTTGTTT